>CM053791.1:601038406-601638406 GCA_028749045.1 Cupressus sempervirens | reverse complement strand
TCGGATCTTGATCATTTTTTATTTTTAAAAAAAAAATTTAAGAAAAATCATACACACCTTATTTTAGTGCTTAAAATGAACCCCCAAATCATATTTAAATCCATTAAAAACTAAAAATTTGTGAAAAAAAAAAAAAAAATTTAACAAGTGAAACTAAATCAATCCAATCATTTGCATCCTTGCAACATAAAGGTTTTAGATGCATTCATGAAAACTTAGGAACACTTCATTTTTGGGAAGTTAAAAAGAACTTCAAGTTTCCATTTCAAAAGGTTCAAAATCAACACTAAGTTCACACAAAATTCTAAATCAAACTCAAAGCATCAATTAGGGATAAAATGAACTTCATTTGCAAATATTTTAAAGTTCTTTTAAAATCTTATAAAAACTAAGAGTCCAAAATGATTGCCAAAATTGTCCTAAAAGCTTTATTACTTGTTCCAAAAAAATGTCTTGTTGCAAAATCTTGAATGTTTCCTAGGTTTTTCATGCATCAAAACAATCTAAGAATATCATTTTTTGGGCTTAAAACATGCAAACTAGAACACAAAATCTTGAATGAAAACCAAAGTCCAAAGAGTCATTTTTTTAAGTCAAAAACAATCTTGAATGATCTAAATTGGAAAGAAAATCATCCCTATTCCTTCCTCTTTGAATTTCAGTTCAAACAAACTCAATCTTGAATGATCTAAGGTTAAAACAAAGCACTTCAAAGTTCTTAAGACAACACGCAAATCTCAATCTTGAATGCTGGAAGGAAAGAATTTTAATGTTTAAACACTCGTATTTGAATGCATGTTGCTAAAATCACTCTTGAGTGCCATGGATTAAAATCAAGGTTTTTTTTTTTTTCATAATGCATAACAAATCCAATTTTGAATGCCACAAATCAAATAATCATTATCATACATCACACTTCAGCTTTTGAGGCATAAAAAGAATCCACATTTTAGAAACTTTCTAAGTTATAAAAACAAATAAAGACACTTTGAGTGAGTTTTTTGTTGGACTCACCCTCTTTAATCACCCATCATTCTAACCATTCAGTACAATATTAGTGCCATATATGCGGATGGATCTACCTAAGAGGGTTTTAAGTGCTTCACAAAAATCAAACTCCACTCACCTGAGTTTTTATTGGTTTTTCTAAGATAGAAAATTTCTTGAATGCACATTAGTCTTGCTAACACTTCATTTGGGCATAAAAATTTGAACCAATCTTGACGTGGAGGGCCTCCAAGTGCATGCTTGAAATCAAGCTTTACACATATATTTGTTTTGGGCTTAAAACAAAATCACACTCAATCTTGAATGGCTTAAAGAAAATCAATCGATACTTGACATGGAGGGCCTCTGGGCGCACGGGTTTATTTTCTTGTTGACCCTAACTCTTCTTCTTGCTTGCATTCTTTGATCGATTTTACTTTTGTTGATGCTTCAAAATTGTAATAAACATTGTATCCTAAACATGAGTGCTTGCAAATTCTAGATCAGCACACATAAGAATCAGTTGGTAAAAGAACAAATGTGTTTTTTAGCTCAAGGTCATCCAAATCTTCTCTCCCCTTGTCATCTTTCAAGGCTATCTTGGGTGCATAAGACTAAGATCCAAAACCTTGTTCCTTTTTTTAGGAGGCCTGCTCGAGGATTTCATCACCTCAAGGGATGACCTCAACTCCGGTGTTCTGGTGGAGTATAAAGATCAGGAGGCTAATCCAAAGACACCTCTCTTGGGATCAAAATTCTATCACTCAGGCTAAGCCTCAAGAAAATTTATACCCTTGAGAAGTGAAAGAGGAGAAGTAGGTTACCGCTCCTCTCGACTGTGTGACATTGTTATTGTTTCTACTACTTTATGATTGTTGCACATGTTATTCTTTATCTTTTAAAAAAAATGTTTGGAAAACTTAGTAAAACTTTGGATTAGTTATTTTGGATCCCTTGGGGGTCATGTTACATCAAATTTTCATATTAAGATGACAAGTCTTTGACATTGTTTTCAAGAGGTAAAAAAACAAAGAAAGTGAGAAATCCAACAATCTAGAGAGAGAGAGAGAGAGAGAGAGAGAGAGAGAGAGATTATAGAAGATACCGATAGAAGAAACATGGAATATATACTTAGAGGGAGATAGTGTTGAGGGAGATATAAGAAGTGATGAAGGAAGTTATAAGAAGTGATCAAGAGGGAGTCATAAGGATGATTTGATTGTCTATTGATAAAAATAGAGTTTTGTAACTTATTCAGAAGTTGAAAGTTGTTGATAGAGGGAGAGATTTCAATATAAGGAATTATTTTCTTTCTGATATTACCATTGGTTGTATTGATTAAATTTTGTTTATAGTCAATGCCAAAGAGGGAGATTGTTGAAAATAGATTGATACAAGTATGATAATGTGTTTCAATTATTTTTTTGTCACTAATATGAAACCTACTACTTGTTGGTAAGACAATTACTTAAATGATTTGAGTATTATTATTTATTTGATTGAAGAACAGGATTTGATCAAATAATGTAAAAAGAGCACCTAGAGGAAAGGTTAAGTTATGATATGGAAAAGGAGTACAAAGATCAATTAAGATAATGATGTTATAGTACATTGATTATCTACTTAAGGATTCCAATGATGAATACACTGATTAAGTTTAGAAGAACAAGTTAAATGGATTAAGTCTACCAAGCTTAAGATTCTACATAGTAGGTATAAACCAATGTTACTATAAGCTAAGCAAAAAATTAGTTGGAGCCGAGCAAGGTCAAATTTTAGTGTATTATGAGTGATACAATATAAGCCAAGTAAAGTTTAGTTGATTTCGAGCACCAGTAAACTTTAGTTCATGTTGAGTGATTTGATAGTGGATGTTGAGATTGTAAATTTGATGAATATGAGATGACAAGTTTGATTTCTTGGATTGTGAGAACTGTGTGGAAGATAAACTTGATGAGCTAGTGGCACAAAATCTAAGATAAACTATTTTTAGGTGAATACAAAGAAGATTGAAGGAGAAATTTCTAGAAGGGAATAAAATTAAAAGAAGGATAGATTCATTGAATACTATTCAATCCTAACTAGCCCTAAAATGGACAATAGGGGTTGAACAAGAAAAGATCTTAATTCACTATTTATAGAGATGGTTGTTCAGAAGCAAAGGTTGTCATGTGAAAAAACCTAAGGAAGACAAGGAATCTAAGGTATTGCTTCATTCAGTCACCAAAGAGAAGAGGCTGCTATTGGCAAGAAAAGAAAGAAGGATTAAGGGTATGGATGCTTGAAGCATGAACAAGCTATCAAAGATGAAGTGTGTGAAACCCAAGTGGAATGGAGGACTAAAAGAAAAGATATGTAATCTATAGTTGTGTTGTAAGTTTTTATTAGATCAAGCCTTAATGTTACTTTGTAATCATTGTACAAGTCTAGGGTAAATCCTTTGGATTAAGGTTGACCTAACAGTCATTTGTAAATCCTTTAACTAGGTGACATTCCAAGCGAATGATCTAGAGTCCTCTAACATGGATCACTCCTAATAGGGTGATTGAAATCCTCTAACCAAGTCACTTTTAATAGTGTGGATTACAACCATGAACAAGGTTGGCCTCTCATAAGGCATCACTTTAGAAGAGTGAGAAGGAGTAGAATGTTACTGGTGGTTTTTCCCAAATTCGGTTTCTTCATCAAATCATTGTGTCAAATATGTTATTGAATCTATTAAGTTTCATGCTTACATTTTTGCAAAGTTGATTTGACAGTAACCTATAAGTTTAAGTAACTGTATGATCTAATGGATGTATGCATGAAGAATATGTTTTATGGATATGGTTTCACCAGGTTGTGAAATTTTTTTAATGTACATATGGACCTTGGATAACTAATTCACCCCCCTCTCAGTTATTTTGAAGAATTCCAATACATACATGATAGACAATGAAAATTTATTATCTAAAGTCATCTTGGTGTGTATATTTTATCATTTTGGCTATCGTTTCTAGATTTGAATAGGTTTGTAAGGTTATACTGAGGTTAACATCCTCTCTCAATTTTTTTTCCTTTGACAGATATGGCTACTACTAAATTGTTTTTCACTTTTCTCATATTTTGGCATGTATGTATGTGTGTTTATAGATACATACATACATGCATATATATATATGTATATACATACATACATATATACATACATATATATACATACATATATACATTCATATATGTATATACATACACATATATATACATATATATACATATATGTATATATAATATATGTATGTATATATGTATGTATATATATGTATATATATATGTATATATGTATGTATATATGTATATATGCATATATATGTATAAATATATATGTATGTAAATTTATATATATATATATGTACATACATATGTATATTTATAATATATGTGTGTGTGTGTGTGTGTGTGTGTGTGTGTGTGTGTGTGAGTGATATATATATATATATATATATATATAAAGAGAGAGAGAGAGAGAGAGAGAGAGAGAGAGAGATTATTTTTAAGATGAATAGTCATCCTTAGACCTAATTGATTAATTACTAAGGCATTCATTTTTTATGTAAACATTTCTTTTCTTTGAGACATCTAAACTCTCATTGTTCCTATTTCCTTTGAAATTATCTTCTTATTAGTAGATAAATTATTTTTCTAGACATATTATAGTATTATGAGATGCTTCATGTGATTTAGAGTCTTCTCATCTCTCCTCTCCCATTTTGGCTCCCTCTAAATCTCACATTTTCTCTTTAGTTAATCTAGGTACTCAATATTCCTCTACTTTTGTTGTTGTTAACTAGACTATTTATATTATTTTGCAATGAAGTAATGGATATTGAGATTAAAAAGACTACTATGTTGTTTCTATAGTTTTGGTTTCGTAGAATACAAGAAAAAAAAAAGCTATTTCTAAGGTTCAAAATAGATTAAACAAATTCGTTTTTTCTATTTTCTCTCATAATGATAATATCCTCTTCTTCTTTTTTCTTCCACTTTATGTTTATTTGTCCTATTTTTTTTGTTATTTTGTAATCAAGACTATTAAAGAGGTTTTATAACTTCTCTCACTTGGATCTTTGGGTGAATTTGAATAAGATTGTTTCTAATCCTTTTAAGTTATTAGTTGTTTCTTTTATAATAGACTTTGAGCCTTGTAAAAAATCCACTTCATAATGGAAAAAAATGAACAACATCAACGAAATTTATTAATAGACAAGAACTCTATACAAAAAGAGTCATGCCTTAATGTGCAAAATCAGGTTATTATAGTTTGATAATTTTATCTATGACAATACAATCTCTTCAAGAACTAGATCTCATGGTTATTTTATGATGATACTTCAGCCTACACTTACATCTCAAAGCTTTGTATTGGGAATTCAAACAAAAATGGCAAAGTTTCTAGATAATTTGCACCATGGGGAGACCATAGTTACTAGAATACACTAGAGACCCATGGTGAACCCTATAGCAACACAAAATTAAATCATGTCTAACTTATTCTGATGTCACAAACTCATTTCATATTTGGGTCCTCCAAAATATAAAATGTGAGTTTCAAGCAATATTAGTGAACAAAAACTTAACAATAAAGTAGCTTTCTTTTAGTCAAATCAAGAAAATTGTTAAAACACATTTCCAATATCATTAAAATACATTCGTAGTATTTGATAATTCATTGCAATAGAAAAGTTGAGTTGGAGTACTATGTCATCCAATGAAATAGAAATTTTATACTATACTGACCATTTACAAGATAAGCAAATCTTACAAATGGTAATTATGAATACTATTGCAATCACTTTTCATTAAAAAGTGATTAAAGTTTCTTATCTCAACCACTCGAGATTTTTCTTTTCCCAATGCATATAAATTTTAACTTTACAACACATTGCTTCACCCGAAAATTCCTTCACAAAAAGTCATTCACTATAAAAATTTAATTTTTAAAAGCATTCTTAATTTTTGAGGATACATTATTAAATTTTCGATTAATTTCTTAATATTTTTAGGATGCAATGTTAATTTTTAAGAAGCATCTTAATTAACTTTTTATAATATTTTAAAAAGGCTTTTCTCTACAATATGACAAACTTTTTGGAAAATTTTGAAAAAGGTAGGAAATACAACTGGCTGAATATGCAGACCTCCCACGAAATGTTTAAGATCCCCTCTATAGACAACCTAAAACTCTACTAAATCATTAGATAAAGAGGATCCAATTCTGTGCTCAACTCACAAAAAGGTTTCTACTAGCTTCAATTACATGGTCAACACTTCAAATTCATTCTCCATTTTAGAGGGGATACAAGATCTAGAACTCTAGTTTCAACAACAAAAATTTCTCAATCTTGAATCAAGTGCAATATTGTTTTAAGAGGATAGAGTGAAAAAGGAAAGATGGCAGATACTATCATCGCCAAAGCACAAAATCTACAATTGAACTAGCCAAGATTCTAAGAAGGTATTTTTTCAATATTCCCCTCAAATTCAAATTCAAAATGGTTATGGCTATGCCCACCAAGAAGGAAAATGTTATACTCGGAAATCAACCTGAGTATGGTGATTCCCCCTTCTCCTTAGCTCCATCAAGGATCCTTAGCTCTCATCTCATTATTTTTCCTACAATAAGCTTGGACAACTAGATTAGGTTTTTCAATCTCACTAAATACTCATAATCCAATAAGAATGAGTTGTTCTTTAAGCAGATAGGGTTCCTAGCAAATGTTTCTTTGGATCTCCCCCTTCACTATCAAGCCCAACCTAGAAGGATAGAGATCCCTAACTTTTCATCTCCACACATTTCATCCTATTCATATGTTCGCCCTCATCATAGGATTTTGGCTCTCACTCCACTCGACTTCTCTAATCAGTTTCCTAGAGCTTCCCTAGTCTCATTCCCTTGCATCTTTGATTATAAAACCCTCATCATCAATAATCAAGAAAGTGAAGATTGATGGCAAGACTGCCAAAAGGTTGGTATTTTTTCATTTTGGAATGCCTCAAAGTGTGAATTTCTCAATCTCCTATAGGAATTTTGCAAGGATCAAGTAAGTATCTCTCACTATTAAAATAGATTACTATATTTGCATTGTAGTGATGAATCCATTAATAAAGACTTTCTTTTTGTTTCTTACTATTTTTTAAGGGATATGTTGTTAATTTTTTTGAATGGATTCTAGATTGTAAGGAAGGGATGTTAGACTTCATGATTCCATCTTGGTTTATCATTCAATACCTCCCTCCTAAACTTTTACATTTGGAGATTATTAAGAAATTAGGATCATCTATGGGTGACTTGACAGGTATGGATTCTTCCTTCAATTTAGGTAACAATGTAAAACAACTAATTAAAAGCAAGATAAAGAATCTAGATTCCAAGTAGATAAAAGTGATTACAAAAACATTATCTATAGGCTAAACTTTCATAAATACAAAGATAAAATCTCATAAACCATAAGATTATATGACAATAGGAAAAAAATATTTAAAACATTGCAAATTATTGCACATCTCAATAGCACTTTCCCTATGCTAAAAATTAGGAATCATAAAGAGTACCATAAGGTTTCTTCTTCTAAGAAGTCTCCCTTAAAAACTCATCAGGACAAAATGATTTAGTCAAAACTAAACTCGTGAAGAAGGGGCAGCCAAAAGAGATAAGACCAAAAAGGTGAATCTATTATTAGAGGCTAGATATAATCTCCCCTTAGATAAAAAGGAGCCTCAAAACAAAGTTTCAGAAATTAGGCAAGAAAAGAAGAAAATAGATAATCAAAGGATTGCAAAGGAGAAATATGTAGCATCAAATAGGAGCAAAGGAAATCTCGAGGAATCAAATGTGGGGAAATGCAAAGAAATATGTGCTTCTCCAAAATTGCAAATTTCTAGTGGAAAGAAAAGTTTATAGATGTTAATTTGGATAATTATAGTAGTACTCAAGATATGGTTAATACATGATTACATGGTTTAACTATTAACAATAGTAGAAACAAGGAATTCCAAAAAAAGGTCAAGAATTCTAAGAAATTAAGCACTCCAATTACAAAAGAAAAGTCATTAGAGAATACAAAGGAATAACATAACAAGAAGCTACTAGACAATGAGGGATCCAACATAGAAGAAAAATAAAACTTCCTTTTATTTGAAAGGGAAGAGGAAACAAAGGGGAAGGTCAAGAATATAGAACAAGACTTTGGATCAACATAGCATCAGACTAAATATAATGGAGAACTAATTGGAACTATCAACAAAGAGTCAATTATTAGGTCATCTAAATTTTGGTAGACACCATTCCCTAAATCCAACTCCCCTCTTCTATTTGATAGTAATAATAAGGATAAGAGTAGTGAATAGAGCAAAGTAGAAAGATGGCTGACACAAGATTTTCAAGAATTTCTACATAGGGATCTGATATGGGATGAAGATTTGGAAAGACTGAACCTTACCAAGTCTGAAGTAGACAATCTAGATTCATTAACTAAGGAATTAATCTAATTTTTTGGCTTTGAGAATATAGATAGGAGTAGTGATTCTTAGAAAGACAACCTAATTCAGAGAGCCCTAAAATTAGGAGGAGATAGTTATACCTTTGAAGACTTAAAAAGAGATTTGTTAAAGATAGAAAGTGATGATAAAGGCAAGAAAACAACATAGATAACTATAGATATACCAATGATAGTGAAAGGTGAGGTCTCTAAGGGGAATGATATCAAGAAGCTACCATCTTTAGAGGATAACTCTTCAAAAAATTAGTTAAACATAGTAGAGAAAATTTTACAAGAATTGGAAAGTGGAGATATCAAAGGAAGAGTAGGAAGCAAATATGATATCACTTTAAATGTTCAAAAGAACATTGAACAACTGGGTATTTAGATGAATCAAGAAGGAATAAACTTCCCTAAGTTTGATAAGGAAAAAGCTAAAAGAGGAAGAAAATCTCTCAAAGAAGTCAAAGAAGTGCATGGTCAAGCTAAAGAACAACAAAAGATTAGTCAATTATTTAATGTTGAGAAGGGGAAGTTCCTTCCCAAAGAAGCATGAAGATAGCTACGTGGAATGCTAGGGGCTTAAATGACCCTAGAAAAAAAAGATTACTAAAAATAAATCTAAAATTATTTGAATCTAAAACTATTGTATTACAAGAAATAGAATTAAATAAGGTAGAAGGAACTAAGTCAGGTAAGAAATTAGGTAGTTGGAGTATTATTCTGCAAGAATCTAAAGGTGCATTTTGGGGTTTAGGCTTCATATGGAATCACAAGAAAGTACCCTTAGACATTTTGAATGTAAATAAAAACTAGATCAGCAACACAATCAAAAGCTTTAAAACCAATCTTAAGTTTACCTTACTGAACATTTATGGTACAATATATAATTTAGATTAAAAAAATGATCCGGGAAGAAATTAGTGTATTCATCAACGATCATAAAAATAATATTATCATATTAGGTGGAAAATCCAACACTATTCTAAACCTAAATGGAAAATTTGGAGGAATCCAACATATCTCTCAAGCTACTAAAGATTTTAAAAACTAGTGTGATCTTCAAAACCTAATCGATATCCTGGTTAATAATGGGAGTTTCACATGGAATAATAAAGGGAAGGATTTTTCCTTCATAGCTGAAAAATGATAGGTTTTTCCTTAAAGGAGACTTGGGTGAAAATAACATTAACTTTCACTCATATATTCTTCCAATTGTTGGGTTTGATCACTTCCCAGTCAGAGTTGAATTCTCTAAACCATGTAAAACAATAAGAAATCCTTTCAAGTGAAAAAAATGTGGTTTTTAGACTTAAACTTTCTAGAATGCATTAAAGAGTGGTGGTCCCAAGGTAATTTTAAAGGTTCTAGGATTTTTATTTTCACCTCAAAAATGGAAATGCTAAAAGAAAACATCCTTTTATGGAATAAGGAACACTTCAATAATATATAAAAAGAAAAATTAGAAATTGAGCAAAGATTAGAGGAACTAAATCTAGAAGTAATTAAGAAAGGTATGAACAATGAGAGATATCTTTTAGAAAAGAAATTACTCACTAAACAACATAATATATTATCTAAAGAAGAAATTTTTTAGAGGAAAAAGTCAAGAGAGAAATGGCTAGATGAGGGAGACCAGAATACAAAATTCTTCTACAACTCCACCCTACATAACATATCCAAAAGAAAAATAACTAAAATTAAAACCCACCTAAGTATTTCTATTGAAAACTTGGAAGAAATTTTAGAGATTTTCTGAATCATTTTGAAAAAACATTAAATAAGTATGATGGTTCAAATAGGGTAGCTCAATCCAAAATGCTTGAAGGGATCTCAAAATAGTCTCAATAGAAGACAATAAAGTGCTAAACAAACCTATCACCTTGGAAGAAGTCAGATTGGTGGTATTCAATATGAACTCTAATAAGTTACCAAGTTTGGATGGTTTCCAAGCCTTTTTTTGTCAAAAATGTTGGGACATTATAGGCTCAAACCTTTGGAAAGTGATTGAAGCATCTAGAAATGGTGGCTCATTATTATCTAAAATCAACTGTACATTTCTCACTTTGATCTCTAAAATGGAGGATCTTGTAAATCTAGGGGATTTTAGACCCATAGCATTGTGTAGTACTATTTATAAAAGCTTATCTAAAATTCTAGCAAATAGACTTAAGCTTATTCTCCCTTAAATTATATATGAAGAACAAATAGGTTTTATTCTAGGTAGATCAATTCTGGATGGAATACTAATTATTCAAGAAACTATACATTTAGCCTATATGAACAAAGAGGCAAGTATGTTCATGAAACTAGATATCCAAAAAGCTTATGACATGGTTGATTGAAGGTTCCTTTTCAAAACCCTAGAAGCTTTTGGTTTTTCCCATCAATGGATCAACCTCATATTTAAATGTATTTCTACAACAAAACTTTTAGTTCTTATTAATGGGACGCTTGAGGGCTTTTTCAAAACATCAAGAGGTATTAGACAGGGGGACCCTGTATCCCCATTTCTTTATATCATTATGACTGAAGCTTTTGGGAGAGCTCTTACCAAGGCTTTCAAAAACATGTTAATTAAAGGTATTACTATAACAAAAAATATCCCTAACATCACTCACCAACAATATGTAGATGACACTAGGTGATCCCACAATAATGGGTTCCACTTTTTGACCAATTTTGACATTGAAATCAATATTTTTGAAACAAATCTCATGTTAGAGTGACTATATCTCTAAAACTATAAATAATTTTAAGATGACATAAACTAGTGATTTTTAGTACTCTGTTCCTAGTTTGTAACCATATTTTTTAATCTAAATTAAAAATTATTTATGTCAACTTTTCTTCTCCTTCAAAAAGTGGTACATAATAAAATTCAATATTTTAAAAGAGTGACAGTCTATTTGACACATGCAACTTTTTTTCATAGAAAAGATAATGAGGTAATTCTTTCGATGTTGGATTTGTAACATCAATATCTAGAGGATGCATTTGGTTTGATTCAATTTGGTTGAATATTGTATAATTTATGAAGTTTTAAAGTGACACCAATTGTAATTCAGACATACGTTCATTTTGACATAGATAACTTGAAGTCAATTTATCATATATATATATATATATATATTAATAGAAAGCTAACTCAATAAGCTATTTCCTAGATTTTTTTTAAAAAAATAAACCTAATTTACTGATTTTCTCAAAGTGTCAAAGTCAGTTGATGTTCAATCAGTAATAAACCTATGATGAATTAAACTCATATTTGAAAGTCTTAATGATTAAAATATATATTACAATTATAGTCATTGGAAAGCTTGCTCCAAGAAGCACATTTTGGCATTTTTTATTGTACAGTAGGAGATCATTTATCTACAATTATAAGTGTGAAAAGAACAAAAAAAATTATAAGGAAAAAGGGCCCAAAAAAATGTAACTTTGTATGTTCACAGCGAATGTAATGTTCGTAGTGAATGTAATGTTCGCAGCGAATGTAATTTTTGTAGTGAACATATTATGTATGCTTGCTACGAACACATGGTCATAGTGAACATCTAGCCCAAAAAATTTTGGCAACCAAAAATCTAACTTGATATGTTTGTGCGAACATATATAATTCTTTGTTTTCATGCGAACATTAAAAAAAAAGAGCCAAAATGCTGACGTCATCTTCAGATGGGTTAGCTTAAAAATAATGAAGTCATACTATGAATTTGTATAGCAACATTTCTACATAGTTATTGCACAAATTTTATGTTGAGGCAAGGAGTAAATTTTAATTTTATTTTAATTTTTTGTGATTTTATAATGGGTGACAAGAAAGGAAGGCAAAACAAATATGGAAGGAATAGATCTAATGAAGCAGAACAAAGAAATCTTCAAAAGACTATGGCACATTATCATCGAATTAAAAAAAGTATGTAATTATCTATATATATATATATATTAGTTTTTTTTTATGATTTTGAATTTAATTATGTTTCAATCTTATTTTTTATCTAATTTGATTTATTTATAAATTTGTTGCACCCAATCAGCAAGGTGAAGGAAATGTTGAAGAAGGCTTGATAGAAGTAGAAGAAGTGGAGATGGGAGAGAGGTTAGGAACACTCCCTACAAAATCTCAAACAATGAATGTTGAAGAAGGCTCAAGATCTCTCCCTATAGAGGTTCAAATAATGGAAGTTGGAGAAGGGTCAAAATCTTTCCCTATAGAATCTCAAATAATGAATTTTGGAGAAGGCTCAAGATTGCTCCCTATAGAAATTCTATTAACAAAAGTTAGAGAAGGGTCAGGATTAGGTGTAGGAACTGGTATGGATGAACTCCTAAATATTTCCCAATCTGTAATGAATGCTATTTCTCCAAAAAATTAGATCATTAACTAAAAATAGATGTGGATAAATTAAGAAGACTTGTAGCTACTGTTCAACCATTATGTTTGTCTAAGAAAAGGTCAATGAATAAGAAGACAAGAGAAATTACAACTCAATTTGATAATACTAAAAAACTTGAACAAGCTCAATTACTTTCACTTTTTCTTACACAAAAGAAGTTACAAAAGGCATTGAAATTATTAGGTGTAGACACAACATCAACGAAGAGAAGATTTTCTAGCATGCAAACTGATCTGATTGAAAATGTTAAACAAGGTTTGAGAAACAAAAGAAAATACTCTTGAACTAAAGATAAGTCCATGGCAAGAAAAGTGATGTTGATGTCTATTGTAAATAAGAATATGACCCAAAATAGACAAATATCTCTAATTTTGTTTGAAATGGGTTTTAGTAGGAAAACAATGAGAAAATATGTTAAGAGAAGATTAATTGTGGATGACAGTACTATGGAGGGCAGTTGGGAAATCATGTGTAGAGTACCTCATTCTGATAGGATTGAAGAGTCATTAAAAAATTTACTCATATCATTTTGGATTGATAACACTCATCCTTCATCAAATAGTAGAGGTGTTATTAGGCATAGGATTGCATCTTGTCAATATAAACATCATACAAAACATTTGTTGGACACAACACAGCTTGAGTAATATGTGTCATTTTGTAGTGAACATCCTAATGTAAAAGTTGGGCAAACGTTGTTTGAAAAATTGAAGCCATACTTTGTGAGTTCAAACAAAGTGTTTGAAACATGTTGTTGTCATCATATTGAGTTTGATCTCCACTAGCATGTATTTCAAAAGTTTTTAGAAGACACATATGTTTTTTATGCTACTCCTCCTAGTAGGAGAAGTGAGTTTATATCTTCCATTCTATGTGACAAAATAGACGATCCAGCTGGTCAAATAAATTTCATCAAGGATTATGAGAAACATGTGTTGAATTGGCTCTATTTCCTTTGAAAATTGAAAATATTGATGCAACAAAAAAATTGAATTGCAAGAGTTACAAGTATTTCAAAAACGAAACAAAGTTTGGGAAAAGAGACAAAAAGGTTGGAATTTGTTGAAGAGGAGTTACCTATTCTAACATTTATGGATAGATTTAAGAATTTGATTCAACCTTATATTCATCATACATTTTTTGGAAAGTGGCAAGCACAATAGTTTCAAACTTTGAGAGATAATTTCCCACTTGGAATGATTGTATCAGTTGTTGATTTTACAAAGAACTATTCCTTTGTTCATCAGAAAGAAATTCAACCAGATTATTACTTTTCTAAGTAGGTCACTATTATGGTACATGTTCGTTATAGACATGCACAGTTATGTTTGGTTGGTGTTCAAAGTATAGTTCAAGCACAAGTAATTAAAAAGGAATATCATTTCTATATAAGTGATGATAAAGAACATGAAATTCACTATGTCAAACATTGCTTCAATATCTTCCTTTCTTATCTAAAAGAAAAAAACATAAATGTTGATAAACGTTATGTTTGGTTTGATGGATGTGCTACATAGTTCAAATCATCTAGACCATTTTATGCTTTATGTAGATATCATCACAATGAGAATATAAAACACATATAGAATTTCCTTGAGAGTGGTCATGGAAAAGGTGAACATTATGGTGCTGGAGCTTGCATCAAATGTTCTCTACAAAAGTATCAAATGAATTATCAAGAAGTTTGTGTAAATGATCCACATGATGTTGTCGAATGGTGTAAGACACATTTTGCATTAGATGAGATTTGGAAATTATCAAAAATGAGTTGAAAGGTACCATATAGAGTCTTTTGGGAGATAACAAGTATGGATGAGTACATCTATTTACTTTTTAAGCAATTAAGTTATAAAATTTTATTGTTAAGTTTCATTTTTCAATTTGTTGAAGTTTAAATTTAATTTCTCCATATTTTCAATTTAATGAACTTTCAAGTGTTAATAGTAAAAACATACATGGTTGCAAGAGGATAGAAAACAAACGTTCCTTGCATTCAGTCATGAGTACAGATAATTGCAATTGGACATTGAAGACAAGAGAATATTCATATTTTTGTGATAGTTGCATTGATGAAGATGATGAAGAATGCATCAATCAAGCATGTGGATATATAGGTGTATGGATTTTGGTACCACTTGATGTTACTAATACATTTGATAAAGATGATGAAAATTGTGATGACATTCCATTGATTTCTAATGATTATAATCATATCTCTGGATTGGTAAAAGTGGGTAAGTATCATAAAAATTGATTTGAACAAGTGTTGTTTAATTATCAATCTGAACTATCTTATATATGTATTGTGCATATACACATCTATACTTGTTATGTAGGAGATATCTATGCAATGATTGTTGAACTTGGAAATTATGAAGGTGTCAGGTATTATTTATTGTGATGTACTGCAGAGAGGAACATATTTGAAGCAAGACAAAATAGTCCAACATGGAATAAACTTTGTTGATTATCAACCTAACAATAAGGTTTTACAATACAACCACTTGGTCATTGTTACCAAACTTTGTCTACATCCAGTAAAAGTTAAGCATGCACGTCGCAAGTGGAGACTAGACAGTGAAGATCATGATAAGATATTACATGTTATAAGTGTACATCATGGTTGAACTAACATTTGAGATTTATTTTATAATAATTTGAGTATCAACTTCTTTTCAAACTATTGAATTTCATCTTGAATTAAATGTGTTTTTAATTGTATGATCATACTCTTAGTTATCATTAGTTTATTAAAATAGCATATAAATTAACAATATTAATTGTACCATGGATGAATTTAATAATTTAACAACTTGATATATAAATAGGCTAAGTTAGTCTACACTTACACAATCATTATCGATAGATACATGTATCAAAGATAATTTAATATCCTAGAATTCTTAAATATCAACTTCTTTTCAAACTATTGAATTTCATCTTGAATTAAATGTGTTTTTAATTGTACGATCATAAGTTCTTAATTATCATTAGTTTATTAAAAAAACTATATAATTTAATAATAAATTAATTTCCTAAGTTAACTTTTTTTTTCAAACTACAGAATTTCATAAGTGAATTAAATGTGCTTTTAAAATTGTAAGATTAATAAGCTCATCTAGTTAGATCATTAGTTTATTAAAAAACTATATATTTTAATGTTAGTTTATTACATCTATGGTCATACTCTTTGTTTAAATTAGTTTAAATTAATATGTTTTTAAATATTATATTTTGTAAAAAAATTCTAAAATAATGTATTGGCTTACCTAATTAACATATTTTTATCCACATAAAACTAATATTTATCTTTAGTGGGTTAATAATTGATAATTTAAAAAATATGTATCTTTCTAACTTCCTACTAATCTATTTAACAAATTTGTATCTTTATTCCTATCAATTGATTTACCAAATTTAAGTATCTTTAGTCCTACTAATTGTTTATTTTATATAATGACTACGAATCAATATAATGTTTTAAATTTATTTAATCTAAATCATTTGGATTAATTTAGTAGTTTTAAGCACCTATATTAATTCAATTCAATCACCCTGTAAATTATTATTATTTTTGAAAAAATTTAATTAGGTTCATAGAGATCAATTTGGAACTTCTTTGACTATTTAACTATTGAAGTAGGTATTTAGAGAAGTTAATTTGATTATTTTATAATGATGACAGTAAAATCTAAAGTTTAAAAGCTATAATCTGAAAATTATACATGGTCTACTATAATACAAAAGAATAGCATATGTATATACACATGTACACATCTCAAGAACATGAACATTCTATAGCTAATACAAAAAAAAAAACACATGTACACATATACACATGTCTCAAGAATAAACATCTACATCTTTAATATATCTCTACAACTGAAATGCATACATATGCAAACTGTAAATCTAAAATAAATACATGTACATAGCAAAATATAAAAAGTCATATATACATGTGACCATCTAACTATGTAAGTACTAAATAATCAAATATAACGTGAAACATATGTATATGTATGTGTCATGTCAAGGTACTAAAATACACATATATGTGTATGTAAACTATATCCAATATATAAATGCATCAAAAAATATATAAAGATCTACTGTACTACTAGAGGAACCCCTCAAGATGCATACGAATAGAATGATCCTCTAATCGCTCAATCTCTTGTACATCTTCTCACTGAGGCACATGAACTGAGCCCTGCAAATATGTGTATGTCTCTCTATGTGTGTGTACATTAGAGTTCTAGATCTAAACATATATATACATGTGTGTACATTCGAATTAAATATTAGACCATACATACATATATATATATATATATATAGAAACATAAATTTGACTTTAAACAAACTATTTAAAACTTGTACCTAAGCACTACTAGGTGCCTCAATAGAATCATCTCTCTCATGTACATGATGCCCTAAACTAACACTAGATGTAACCATGTGCTTAGTGACCTATGCTTGCATGATTTATTATAGTTAAAGATTAAATTAAATATCAATCTAAATTGAATTTTTAAATAAATTCATATTTTTTAATTTCATGTATATTTGAATTTTAAAAATAATATATATATATATATATATATATATATATATATATATATACCTAGATCTCTAAAGGTGGAGGATGATGAGTAGACTCCATTGTATTGTTTATCGATGCACCTCCTGAAACTTCAACGCCTACTAAACCACCCTCAACACCATGTCCAATTGCTAGCAATGATGAGTGAAGTGAACTATGTAACTGGATGGGTAATGGTGTAGAATCATGGTTGTCAAGTTGGAATAACATCTCCATGTATGATGAAATACCCATGCTCAAACTAGTATCAATCTTAGATAGGCCTTGCAACTGCTCACCAAAATCATAAAGACCCTCAGCTCTTATCCTGACAAATCCAACTCATATGCCTAAGTCAGCTATAGAGTGCTATGAGCCTAGTGTCAAATGTTGTGAGCTACACATAGGTGTATCATCTATCACTGGTGTGGCGACTTGTGTTTTTTGAACTACAAGGCTCTGATGCTATCTAATAGTATCCATCACTAAGTGAATTAGCATCCCCTGTGTATCAAAAATGTAACTGATAATCTGCAACATATCCTTCAAAAAATATAGTGCCAAATCCATATGTGTCTAATGTCCTAAAAGACCATGAACATCACCTGGTAGTGGTAGCTAAAAAATTCTATATGCATCATTAGAGGAGGTGCCTAAAGTGCTACTAGATGCCTTTGAAGATGGTCAACTAGGTGGATGAGGACATAGACTATGAATATAATGACCAATAGAATCAAACGTGATACTAGCAACCATAGATGAAATGCGTCCAATAGTGTCAATTGCTCCCCTCTAGGAAGCAATGAAAACTCTATCTACAATAGGCGCATGTGCTAGAGTCATGGGAGGCAGTCTCTATCCAACAAACTGTCTGACATCTAGAGGTGGTAGACGATGTGCACTATAATACTAGTCATGATCTATGATCTGACCATGCCCCTATCCACAATAATCTGGAATGTCCAAGTAGTTGACATTGAGCCCCATGCCAAACTCGGTGTATAACTAATAGGAAAAATAAAGAGGTATCTGGTCATTATTAGGATAATGACCATGTGCAACTAAAAATTGAGGATAGATCATGCAAGCAATAACAAGATCTTTGCATCATCTGACTTGGTAGCCTCTCACCCTAACCCTTGCTCCCTCATATCCTCGAAAGAGATCTCTTTTGATGACATCTTTTGGGACCACCCTCTTGACATCATCAAAAGATGCATCTCCTAAAATCTTATCCCTAAGCTCCCTAGATATGGAAGCTAATATGTCAAGAGTAAATAAATGGTGAGCTCTAAATCTACCTATTAGATCCTGTAAACTCCTACATATAGTAGCACATATGTCTCTATAAAGGCCATCATCAGAGGACAATATAGACTGTTGTAGTCTAGCAACCTCCAACTTTGAAAATGTAAATAAAGCATTGATATTGATGCATGGAGGTGGTGTAGTAGGACATCTAGTAGGAGTTGTAGGTGTAGCCTAACCTAGAATAGGAGCCACACTAGGAGCCACACCAGGAGCCAAAAGATGAGATGCATGATGAGCCCTACCTCAAGGTACACCATGAGCCCCACCACGAGCAACACAATAAGATACACAAGGAGTTAGAATAGGAACTACATTAGGTGCTGCAATAGGAACCACACCAGGTGCCACAACAAATGCCACAGTAGGAGCCATAGTAAGAATTGCATCAGGTGCCACACTAGGAGCTGCAACAAGCTAATCATGTGAAGCCATATCTATAGAAATGTATCAAGAGCTAAGTCTATTGTACACACAATTTTTTTTTTTTAATTAAAAATTATACATTTAATTGAACATACATCACACATGAGTTCTAGTTTTTGGGTTCGATTATGTGCAATTTTTTTAATCATCAACGTTTCGGATCATACTACATGATCCATCATCAGGATGCTAGAGAACATGAAGAACAAAAAATGATAAGATGTAGATGTAGCAAACTCTTAAAAAAGGAACAGGAGAGAGGGAGGGCGGGGGGGGGGGGGGGGGGGGGTAGCTAGTTTGAGAGTACCAAGGGTGACAAGACTAAATAATAATAATAATAATGAAAAAGAGAAGAAAATTAATAAGGGAATAAGGAGCCAGAGAATAAACACCCGAATCTACAAAAATGTAGATGGGTAAAAGAAAAGACTAACTAATAAGTAATAAATTATATAAATATAAATATATATGTAGGTGCTAGACCCAAAAAACAAAAAACAACATTTAACAAAAGACAAAAGATGACTTTAATAAACGGTGAAAAATTAATAAATAAAAGGGGGGTAAATAAAACCGGAGAAAACTAGAAAATAAATAAATAAATAAATAAATAATAAAAATAAAAATAAAAAATATATATATCAATAAATGGGCAAGACCTAATAGAAAAATTGATAAAATAAAAAGGAAAAAACTCACTAGAAATAGCAATTATAACAATAAGGAAATAAATATGCAAGAGAAACCAAGCCAAACAAGACAATAAAGCGCCAAGACGTGACCTACAGAAACATAAAAAGGGGGGGCGGGCAGTTGGTAAGTGGGAGAAACAAGAGATTGAGAACACAGGAAAGAGAGCGAGGACCTCAACTCAGGGAAAGAAGACGAGGGGAAGAGGGGACGAGGATTTGGGGGGGGGAAGGGGCCAAGGTACGAGGAAGAAGGGGGGGGGGGGGGGGGGTGTTTGGGGGGCAGGGAAGGAGGGGAAAGGAGAACCAAGGAGACAAGGGCAAGGGGGGAGAAGAGACACCCGAGAGAAGGAGAAAGGACAGAAAGAAGGTCAGGACCTAGGATTGTTGTTGTGAAGGAAAGATAATAAAGGATGCCAGGAAGTGCTCAAGCTCCAACCTTCATCTTGATTGAGGCTAGAGGGATGGTTATTGATTTCAATGGCCTCTTTGAGCTTGCACTTGAAGAAATTGTCCTCTTTGTACACGATTTGGGTATCCTCTAAGCATATGTGATGCTTGGTCGAGGAAGAATGCTCAGCAAGTGCTGACTTAAGAATTCGTTCATGTTTGATGTCAGCGGCATGCTCTTTGATTCTAGTGTTGAAAGAGCGGCTAGTTTCTCCAATGTAAGGGGTTCCACAAGAACATAGGACTTTGTAGACCCCAGCCTCAGTAAGGACGTCTCTATGGTCCTTAGCGGGAGGGATGCAGTGTCTTATAGTGGATATGGGCTTGAATGCCATTTTGATGCCCTTTTTAGATAAGAAGTTTAGAGATCTTGTGGGAGATCCAAGCAACATAGGGGATGGCAAAAAATGGGGAGGTCTCAGGGATAGAGGGAGAAATGTTGGGTGGCAAAAAATGGAGAGATTTGGCCAAGTGGAAGGCTTTAGTGATTTGTCTGCTCGAATATCCATTCCACTTGAAAACTTGACGGAGATGTTGAAGTTCTTGGTCAAGGTTATCACTGTCACAGATCCTATGTGCTCTCAGGGCCAAGGTTTTAAGGATACCAAGCTTTTGCTTGGGGTGGTGGTGCGAGGAAGCATTAAGATAAAGGTCAGTGTGGGTGGCTTTGCGAAACACTCGTCAACCAAGCGACCCATCAGGTTTTTTTTGCGATTAAAACATCCAAGAAAGGTAAGCAGTTGTCAGATTCGATCTCCTTGGTGAAATAAATGGAAAGGACTAAATTTTTGAGGTGTGCATGAAACTCTTCCAACTTTTCAAGACCATGTGGCTAGCATATGTTGGTGTCATCTACATACCATTTCCACCACTTGGGCTTGAGGGGAAAAGAGTGTAATGCACTCTCCTCAAAGGCTTCCATGTAGATGTTCGTGATAACAGGGGAGAGTGGTGAACCCATTGCCACACCATTCACTTGTTCATAAATGACACCAAGGAAGGAGAAGAAAGTGGATCGTAAGCACAACTCAACCAGAGAGGCAACCTCACCATTCACCTTGCGCTTGACAATCTCTATGGATTCAAGGATGGGGACCTTGGTGAAGAGGGAGATGACATCAAAGCTAACCAAGATGTCATTATTATCACATCTAGCATCCTTAATGAATTGGAAAAAATGGTTGGAGTCTTTGACAAAGGAATCAGAGTTGCCAATGAGCATGGAGAGCAATTTGGTGAGATAGGCAGCAAACTTGTAGGTCGGGGAACCAATAGCATCTACTATAAGTCTCAAGGGAATGTTAGCTTTGTGGATTTTAGGAACCCCATAAATTCAGGGGGTAAGCTCCTTGGAGGGAAGAAGATGGCTTTTAGTGGCATCATCAAGAGAGGAATTGCTAATAGCTTTTTTGACATTCTTAATGATTTTGGTGCAAGGGTTGTGGGGAACAACCCTATAGCTGCTGGTGTCTGACAGAAGGTCGAGCATCTTAGAAGTGTAGTCAGTTTTGTTCATAATCACTATGGCATTTCCTTTATTAGCCTTGGAGATAACCAAATCATGGTTGCGGAGAAGTTTTTTGAAGGCTTTAATCTCCGCTATGGGGATGTTACACTTAGGAGGCTTAGCCTTCCGGAGAGCCATGGCACAATCCTATCTCACTTCTTTTGCAATGTTGGCAGGGAGAGAGCGAAGAGAAACCTCAATGTCAGCAAGAAAGTTAACATGGGGATGGCTTGCGGAGAAAGGGAAAAATTAAGGCCACGCTTAAGAAAGTTAAACCTTAAAACCAAGCTTGGTATCCTTAAAACCTTGGCCCTAAGAGCACATAGGATCTGTGACAGTGATAACCTTGACCAAGAACTTCAACATCTCCATCAAGTTTTCAAGTGGAATGGATATTCGAGCAGACAAATCACTAAAGCCTTCCACTTGGCCAAATCTCTCCATCTTTCGCCACCCAACATTTCTCCCTCTATCCCTCAGACCTCCCCATATCTTGCCATCCCCTATGTTGCTGGGATCTCCCACAAGATCTCTAAACTTCTTATCAAAAAGGGCATCAAAGTGGCATTCAAGCCCATATCCACTCTAAGACACTGCATCCCTCCCGCTAAGGACCACAGAGACGTCCTTACTGAGGCTAGGGTCTACAAATTCATGTGTTCTTGTGGAACCCCTTACATTGGAGAAACTGGCTGCTCTTTCAACACTAGAATCAAAGAGCATGCCACTAACATCAAACGTGAACAAATTCTTAAGTCAGCACTTGCTGAGCATTCTTCCTCGACCAAGCATCACATATGCTTAGAGGATACCCAAATCGTGTACAGAGAGGACAATTTCTTCAAGCGCAAGCTCAAAGAGGCCATTGAAATCAATAACCATCCCTCTAACCTCAATCGAGATGAAGGTTGGAGCTTGAGCACTTCTTGGCGTCCTTTATTATCTTCCCTTCACAGCAACAATCCTGGGTCCTGACCTTCTTTCTGTCCTTTCTCCTTCTCTCGGGTGTCTCTTCTTGCCCCTTTCCCTTGTCTCCTTTCCCCTCCTTCCCCGCCCCCCAAACCCCCCCCCCCCCATCTTCCTCGTACCTTGGCCCCTTCCCCCCCCCCCCCCATCCTCGTCCCCTCTTCCCCTCATCTTCTTTCCCTGAGTTGAGGTCCTCGCTCTCTTTCCTATGTTCTCAATCTCTTGTTTCTCCCCCTTACCAACTGCCCCACCACACCCCCCCCCCCCGCCCCCCCCCTCCCCTTTTTATGTTTTTGTAGGTCACCTCTTGGCACTTTATTGTCTTGTTTGGCTTGGTTTCTCTTGCAGATTTATTTCCTTATTGTTATAATTGCTATTTCTAGTGAGTTTTTTCCTTTTTATTTTATCAATTTTTCTATTAGGTCTCGCCCATTTATTGATATATATAATTTTTATTTTTATTTTTATTTTTTATTATTTTTTCTTATTTTTATTTTTTCTAGTTTTCTCCAGTTGTATTTACCCCCCTTTTTATTTATTAATTTTTCACCGTTTATTAAAGTCATCTTTTATCTTTTGTTAAATGTTGTTTTTTGTTTTTTGGGTCTAGCACCTACATATATATTTATATTTATATAATTTATTACTTGTTATTTAGTCTTTTCTTTTACCCATCTACATTTTTGTAGATTCGGGTGTTTATTCTCTGGCTCCTTATTCCCTTATTAATTTTCTTCTCTTTTTCATTATTATTATTATTATTTAGTCTTGTCACCCTTGGTACTCTCAAACTAGCTACCCCCCCTCCCTCTCTCCTGTTCCTTTTTTAGGAGTTTGCTACATCTGCATCTTATCATTTTTTGTTCTTCATGTTCTCTAGCATCCTGATGATGGATCATGTAGTAGGATCCGAAACGTTGATGATTAAAAAAACTGCACACAATCAAACCTAGAAACTAGAACTCATATGCATGGATTGTGGAAATCTCATAGATCTGATACATCACACATGTCTAAATAATCTCTAATGTATGTACACATACGATCTAATAAATTTTAAATATATGATTGAATGCATATATATGAACATGAGAGTTAGAGTTAGAGTTAGAGTTATTTAGGGATAATCAAAACTTGCTAATATATGCAAAATTTAAAAGTTTGAACAATTCAAAATATTGCTCGATTTCATATGATAATGAAAGTAAATTCATTTTATTGAGACATCACATGTGGTGTCACAAAGGTTGGCCACATGTGAATCCTTCTAAATTTAGTCTAAACATGCACATACTTAATTATAAATTTGAACACATTGGTCCATAAACCATCAATTAAAATATATATAAAATAAGAACATGATCTAAGGATATTAGATCTTATTTTATCCCCTAGATCAAATATTTGGAGTAGTTAAATTCTAATATATATATATATATATATATATATACACACACACGTGTGCACGCACGCACGCACACACACACACACACACACACACATATAGTTTTCCTATGTTGTGGTTTGATTAGTAATTGTATAAGAAATATAAAGGGTTCATCTTATTAAATATTTAAGTAATATGTTTTAATAATTTTCTAAGAAGTGCAATTCAAAACATTGAACTATATGAGATCAATTCAAGTTTTCTATTAAAATACAATTATTATATGTTATGACATTGTGTTATTTCTATAAGGAATTAATCATATAGTTTATGAGTCAATCTCATTGACCTGTGTTTCAAGAGTAGTGATTCACATGAATACATTTCTTGTGTGAGAATGTCTTCTAAGTTTACCAATATTATGACATGTTTTGAAAAGATTTTCTATATTTCATTTAACAATAATTTATTCAAAATAAACTTTCAAACATGAAAATGTGTTAAATTAGCTATATATATTTACTTATTATTAATTAAAAATTAGCTAAGTCTACTGTACACTTAAAATACATGTTATTATATATTATGACATTGCACATTATTTCTATAAGGAAAATATAGAAAATCTAGCTAATTTAACACATTTTTAATTAATAATAAGTAAATAATAAGTAAACTTAGATTTTCTATATTTCATTTAATAATAATTTATTAAAAATAAAATTTCAAACATATAATAAGCAAGTGATAATATATTTACTTATTAAATATTAATTAAAAATGTGTTAAATAAGCTAGATTTTCTATATTTTCCTTAAATAGAAATAACACAATGTCATAATGTATAATAATGTATTTTAATGTGTGTTGTTTTCAAATAAGTGAAAATAGTATCATTTTATTAAAGATGTTGTATTATAATTTAGATTTATAAAATAAAAAATGCATGTGCACTGAATTTTTTAACATACTAATTTTAACCATATCTCCAAATTTTCATAGATGTTCAAGTTTAAGTTATCTCGAGGGAAAAAAAAGTCAACTTTTGATGCCTATTTTAATCCCTTTAAATCAAGCTTTGATCCCAACTAGTTTTTGAATCATTTACCAGAATCTCAATCTTTTATCATGAGATATGTTGTCCAAGGTCTAATATGATGGCTAAATATATTTTTTATTAATGTTTCTACTAAGGTTCAAACATCCTCTAGGATTTTATGATTTTGGTCCTTATGCCTTAAGAAATTGAATGTGAGCTTGCATATTTAAAAATTCAAGTTGACATTGTTAGAGTTCATATCTATGACGTAGTACTCAAATTCTTATTGGCTAGTATACCCATGGGAATTGTACCCCTAGCAAGATATTGAGCTAGTGGATTAGGACTATTCATGTTAAAATGATATCTTCACTTGAGATGGGATCCCCATTTGCAACCTTAGCTAAATTGGGCTACACTACAAATTCCATAACAACCAATGACAAAGAAGAGAAGAAAATTGAATGTCATCCTCAAAACTAAAAATTTAATATCACATATTTTCCCTTGTTCTTCATTGATTTGGAGAGATAAATGGATTCACTCTAACCCTTGAGAAATAAGAGAACATTTGACAATAGACCAATTTGTAAATGCCCCAAGATAAAGAGACTTTGAAATTTATCAATTACTATGTGGGAGAGGATGATGTAGTTGGACCTTAGAAAATTGAATAATAAGCCTTGAGATTAGAACCTAACCTTCATGATTGCTTCTTGTGCTTCAAATCTAAGAAATTAGAGATCAACTCTCTCATTCAAGGTATCAAAGCATGTTTATTGAATCTAGTTCAGGATTGAAGAAACTTACAATAAGGAATTGTGAATTATGGTCTTTGGTGAATGATCCAATATATCAAATACAACTCATGTGCATACTCCATTTTGACTATTATTTTTCTAGGGGCAACATAATACTGGTAACATTAAACAATTAGATCATTCAGAGTCATGGGGATGATGGTGATGACTAAGATCTAGGTAGATACAAAAGAATTAAAATGGATAGACAATGTTGTGAACCTTGCATGAACTTCTTGTATAATATCTTCCTTCTCTTTGTTAACATATTTAATAGAAGTAGATCTAGGTACCTCTCTTTCTTTTCAAGCTAAGTTAGTGTGGATATGTATATATAATTGGTCTTAAGAAAGTGTACGAATATGTACGAGTTTGAAATTCTAGGGTTAGTGTTAGAAATTAGGGTTATAGTTTTCAAGTTAGGGTTAGAAATTAGGGTTAGAGTTTGAGTTAGGGTTAAAGGGTTACATGGTGAGAGTTATCTTTTAGCCTAGTTATAATTAGTTTTAGGGTTTTGTCTTGACATTGTTTTAGTTTTCTTATGATTATGTTAATGCTGTTATGTATTTATACATATATATAATCTTTACATGTTCTTATATGATGAACATTCTTTATGTTTGTCTATAATCAAGTTATGTTCTTATAATTAAATTTTATTAATTAAATGTTGTAACATGTATTCTTTTGGTCATACATTCTTTATATGTTCTTATGTATGTATGTATGTTATATTCATACCTATGCAAATTAATCTACATTCTTATATATGTATAATTTAGGATCTTCCCTTAAGACATGTCATTGAATTATATAGTTAATTATATACTTAGATTAAGGAATTAAAAATAATAACATACACATAAACACATGAATATTGAAAACATACATGTGTCTACATTTAACATGAACATATTTACACGTACATTTATGAAATAAAATATATATTCATCTACATTCTTATGTATAATTTAGGATCTCCCCTTAAGACATGTCATTAAATATAGTTAATTACACTTAGTTATAAGACAAATTAAGATCAATAGTTAACTTATGTACATATAAAAATGTGAATATTGAAAACATGTACATGTCTACTTTTAACCATGAACAAATATACATACATCTATGTTCAAAATAAAAAAAATGCATTTTAATCTACATTCTTATTTATAATTTAGGATCTAGACCCTTAAGACATGTCATTTAATTACATTTAGATTAAGACATTAAGATGAATTTGACATATACATAAACATGAATATTGAAACATACACGTCTTCATTTAACATGAACATATATACATATATCTATATGAAATAAAATATGTATATTTTAATCTGCATTCTTATGTATAATTTAGGATCTCCCCTTATGATGTATGCCATTAAATATAATTAATTACACAGTTTAGATTAAGGCATAAAGATGAATAACATATACATAAACATGAATATTGAAAACATGAATAAGGCATTAAGATGAATAACATATATAGAAACATGAATAAAACATATACATAAACATAAAAGATTAAGATATATTAAAAAATCAATAACATGTACATTAACATTAATAAAATTATATGAATATTGAAAATATTTTTCTAAATTTTATTTTCTATACTATTTTTTTTAATATTTTTAAATATTTTTCTAATGTTTTCTAATTTTCAAGACTAATGGTTTTTCTAATATTTTCTAATGTTTAAATTCTAATTTATTTTCTCGTAGTTTTCTAATATTAAGTTGTAAACTATTTTTTAAAAATATACTTTCTAATGTTTTTCTAATATTTTAATGTAATATTTTTTCTAATTTTTTTCTAGTGTTTTCCTAAATTTGTTTTCTAATATTTTTTTTTGAATGTTTTTCTGATTTTTTTCTAATGTTTTTCTAAATTTGTTTTCTAAATTTTATTATAAATTTTCCAATATTTTTTTAATGTTTTTCTAAAAAAAAATCTTAAATTTATATTATTATAAATTTTCTAATGTTTTTTCCAAATTTGTTTTAATAAATTTTATATTATTATAAATTTTCTATTTGTTTTTTTTTTATGTATTTCAAAATATTTTTTGTAAAATTTATATTATTATAAACTTTCTAATGTTTTTTTAAATTTGTTTTCTAAATTTTATATTATTATAAATTTTCTAATGTTTTTCTAATATTTTTTCTGATGTTTTCTAAATTTATTTTTTAATGATTTTATAATGTTTTTCTAAGGTTTTCTAAATTTTTTTTCTAATGTTTTTATATAATATATTTCTAATGTTTTCTAAATTAATATAATTAAGTTTAACATAAATAAATAATAAAATATTAAATTAACATTAAAATATTCTTTGAAAACATTAAAAACATAAAAAAACATTAAAATATGCTTTGGAAACATTAAAAATGTTTTAAAAACATTTTTTTTAAAAAATTATCAATACTAAATCGAAGATGGAAAAGCAGATTTGCCATATCATGGGATATAAGAAAGGGTTATTTCCATGCAAATACCTTAGTATCGAGTTACAGAAAGGTACAAAATCTAGTAAGGCATGCTAGAGTATTCTAGAGAAAATGGAGGCTAAGATTGGTAGTTGGAAAGATAAATGTCTCTCAAAAGCTGGTAAGATTGTTAAGATAAGTTCAGTTTTGTCTACTATTTTGACTTACCCATTGTCCTATCTTCCACTACCCAAGTTTATCAATTAGAAGCTTGAGGCAAAACTCAGAAACTTCCTCTTGAACAATTGCAAGGACTCAAAAAAATTGGCTCATATATGCAAACCTAAGGACTCTAAAGGA
Source organism: Cupressus sempervirens (assembly GCA_028749045.1). Lineage (NCBI taxonomy): Eukaryota > Viridiplantae > Streptophyta > Pinopsida > Cupressales > Cupressaceae > Cupressus > Cupressus sempervirens. The sequence goes on along the minus strand of CM053791.1, from coordinate 601,609,544 downwards.
TTAGGAATCAAAAATCTATAATGGAAAAATGAAGCATTAGCGGCCAAATTAATATGGCATCTTTTTGTTGAAAGAGAGAGCAAAATTGGGCTAAAATTATGTTTAACAAGTATCTTAATGTAGAAGATTCACTCTCAATTTTCAAGATGAAGACTCTTCCTAAAGGATCAGAGAGTTTGAACTTTATGGTTAAATGTCGTCCCCTCATTAGAAAATATCTAACTTGGGATGTTGGCAAGGGTAATGAAGCCTTATCTTGGGAAGATTCATGGAATGGGCACCCCTCGATAGATAGCAGTAAAATTCTCAAGGATCTCAAAGAGAAATTAGTCAATCTATGGGGTTGTAAGGTTAGCAACTACAAAACAAAAATTTCTATGGGTGGAAGTACCAAATGGATCTAGAAATCTTTTGAAGGACATAGATTTGGAACTAGCAGCAAAAAAGGTATATGAAATGATTATACAAAATAGGAAAGTTAAGTAGCTCGAAAGGCATGACAAGCTCATTTGGGCTGTGCCAAATAATGGCAAGTATAGTGTGGAAATGAATACAAAGCTCTTATTGATTCCAAAAGATGGGATGAATTAGAAATTCCACTTAAGCTTTGTTGGGATCCTTCTTGTTTACCTAAGACAGGTTTCTTCTTATGGTTGGCATTCCAAAATAGGATCCTAATTGCTAACAAATTCCATAAATTATGTTTTGAAGGTCCTTCTAGATGTGTGCTATGCAAACTAAATAGTGAGGATACTACTCATATCTTATATAGTTGCCCCTACTCTCAATTTTTTTGGGATTGGCTTAGACATATGTTAGGTTGACAATCCCCAATGCCTAAATCATTAATTGAGCTCCTTAAATGCTACCCATCAAATCTCTATAAAGGTATCTACAAAAAACTTTGGAACATTTTCCCATCTATTCTCATGTGGGAAGTTTTGAAAGAAAGGAATAGAAGAATTGTTTGTGACCAAGAGATGCAGCTAGAAGAGATTGTTAAAAAAATAGAAGCAAGTATAGTCAAAACTACAGACTCTCATCTTAGGAATTCCAAGATAGAAGAAGGATCATTTTCTAGTTGGGATGGGTATATCAAAATGAAATGGTCAAACCTAATTAACCCCCTTCTTATCTATTTCAAGAAAAGCAAAGAGGCAACAGAAAGATATAGATGGAATCCCCCTCTAGTGGGTTGGGAAAAGCTTAACTTTGATGGGGTTGGTATAGGAAATCTAGGTCTAGGATGCATTGGTTGCATCATTAATGATGAAATAGGTAAGCGGATTGCTAAAAAAGCTAAATCTATGAATCCTACAACTAATAATTTAGTGGAGCTTGAAGCACTAGAAGAAGGACTTCAGCTCTATCTAAATTTAGATTTATCTAATATCATCATCAAGGGTGATTCTCATATTGGTTTAAATGCAATAAGGAAAAGAACAATGCCTAATTGGGTTCTTAATTCAAAACTAGAAGAAGTCCTTAGTTTTCTAGATCAGTTTGCAGAAACCTAGATCTATCATATCTTTTGGGAAGGTAATCGGAAGGTAAACCAATTGGCAAATGAGGGAGCTAATGGTGGGAATTTGTTTTGTATTCAATGATCATGTGTCTTGTACAATGTCCTCTTCTTTGTGACTTTTATCTTTAATTTGAGTAGCCTATTAAATCATCTCTATGTAGACTTGGTTTTTCTTAGTTTAGCTTTTCCCATAGTCTAGGTAGTCTAGATTTCTTAGCTCCTTTTTAAGTAATGCTGATTGCTATTTTAGATCAGCTTATAATACATCCTATAAGCTCTAATAAGCCTTTATAGGATGTCATGCTGTTTAGTCATTGTGCAGATTAATAAAATATGATATTGTTAGATTTCTTACTCATAATTCTTAGGTGGATTAGGCATAAGTTTTCTTTAGGGATTATGTAGTTCAGATGTCAATATTTTATAGAGAGTTACAGTGGTAGCCTCTTTAGGTGAGTATTTCCTATCATTATTATTGTAGGTAGTGGCCTTATAATCATTTATTTCTGTATGTTGCTCCCTTGCTTTCCATGTGAGGTTTCTCTCTCTTCTATTTCGTGTTAGCTTTTAGGTGACATTGAGCAAATGATTTAGATGATGTAGGATTTTGTCTTGGATCTTCTAGAGTCTTCACAAGGTATGTCTTAACCTTTTATATTCAATTTGGGACTTGTCATTGTTATAGTGTGCATTTTTTTAGCCATGGATACTTTCACCTATGTTTATCATGCCTTGGAGGTTCGTACAATGGCCTTTTGTGGCAATGTGAAGCTAGAAAGGTGGAATCGGGTACTCAGACCCATAGATTGGAAGACAATAATTATGGTTAGTAGGATCCTAGGTTAAATATTTTTCAAATATGATTTCACCTAGAGAACTAACAACAACATTATAGGAACCTTCATTGGGTTCTTGGCTAGAACAAGGATAGATAAATGGGTTATGCTGAGACTCTGTTGGAATATTTTTGACCCTATCTGGTGCAGAGGTTTGCAAGAAGTAATCATGAGCTTAGATGAGAAGCTTAGTGTCCCCCTCCCTAAAATTTATATGGATCATCCCCCAGGTAGTTTTGACTTGGCTATTGTACCAAGGCGACCCGCATTAGTAATTTGTGATCTTATAGCCTTTAACTAGGTGTGGCCAAAGATAGTATCAATCATAGAATTCCTCCTTAGATGGAGAGGAATATTTCTAGATGATAGAAAGGAATTGCTCAAAAGTTATCTCAGACTATTTAATTCCTACATCCATCCGAGGGTTGAATTGGGAGATCTAGATGCTTTGGACTTCTATATTCCTAACATTGAAAAGTTGAGTAAGGAAAGGTCCTCCTTTGAATTGCCCCCTCTTTTCTAGCTAGAAAACCCTAATGACATTGCCGAGGTCATTATTGTGTCCTGGAAATAATAGGCTATGATTGGCCCTTCTCTCTGGTTTATGGTGGGTGGCTTCCCTGGTTTTTCCCTTTGTCTAGTATCTTGTTTTGTGTTTGTCTTGGCTCTCTCTTTAGTTGGTAGGCTATGTAGGCTATAGTCATTTTCATGGACTTCATTAGTATTTTTGTATGCTTTCATTTTAGCTCTTAATGGGGAGTTTTGTATTAGGCATATTTGTTAGCATTCCTCCTATGGCAATTTTTAGTGATTGGTTAGTTAGGTAGTACTCTGCTTTGAGTCTCCCTTTTGTAGATATGTGATTGCATGACATCAATATATATAAAGGTAATATTAATATAAAGTTTTTTTTGTTCCCTTTTTTTATGGTATTGCTATTCTATTTATTTTGGTCTTATTGATGTACATCTATACAAGATACTAGATGGTATTTGTTTGGTTGTGAGTGTAAATGAAGGATGTATGTTTTTAGACTAGCTCTATCTGAAATTGATCTTTAGTTGGCAAACCATTTGGATGAATTTGAAATTTTAATTCTATTCCATTATTAATATTCTCTCTAAGGCTAAAGACATTGCATTTAGTAGGGTATTAAAATTTTAATCCCTAATCATTTTTACTTTCAATGTTAAGCTTTTCCTTTTAACTATGCACTCATTCTCAATGTAATTTTTTCTATCTCAAGTATGATATACGAGTATTTTGTCTATTTCAAGTATGACATACAAGTAGAACCTAGATTACCATAGGAAAGTAATCAGGTTAATACATTAAGGCAATTTGCAGACTAAATCTTACATAGATCAATTTTCTTCATATGAAGTAGTCTAGTACTAGATAACTTTCTACATAAGCTTAGATTAAACATGACAATCTAATTAATTCAATTTACTAAGCCATGTGTTGCATCTCCAATTAATTTTTTAAGAAGATAGCTAAATCTTAGCTCTTTATGGTGTCTTCCATCATTTATTCTCTTTGGGATAGCCTAAGATTATTCAAATATTGCTGTTGGGATCTCTCGTTAGCTTTTAGTTCTTCTCCCAATCCTAATTTTGCGTCAAGTTGTTTACATGCAAGCATTCTATAAAGAACAAGTAAGGATCATCCCAAAAGTACAACTTTGGACAATCTATCCATTTTTATTAGCTCAAATGGAAGTGAAATGTAGCTTTATCAAATTATTAGATTTATGTATCCTGCATTTATTGTAAGCAAGAGAGTTTTGTAATTAATAACTGGGGTATGTCCCTTGTATCATTATAATAAAATAGGACTACGTCTTAGGCAAGATTGGAGGTTTTCTTCTTCGTTCTGTCCTACTAGTGCTCTCTTAAATGGAGTTAGTTTGCTGTAATTTTTAACTTATTATGATCAAGGCTTCGGCCATGTACAAATAAATTTTTTTATAGTATTTAATTGAAAATTTTCATTTATTATTATTTTTAGCATTCTTTCTATATTCAATTATACTTAATATTATTATTCAAGTAAATTTATTTTCTTATAGTTATTAAATTTATTTTTAAATTCTTATCAATTAATTGTTTATATTTACCTTTTATTAAAAATATTTCTACTATACTAATTATGTTTAAAATTATAATATAATTAAATTTTTTTTAATATATTTATCAAATTTATTTAATATTATAATTGAATTAATGAAAATAGTAACTACTATGCCCTAAATAATTCACATTGATAAAACCTAAAAACTTTAAACTTGCAACTCTAATGGTTGCATACAATAGTGCCTGCAGCAATCACTCCTTCACATGTCGAATCAATGATAACTTATAGAATGACAAGAGGAAACACGTGCAACTACAGACACAAGAAAACACTTCCTTCTATCTTCTAAACTCTGATGACTTGATCTGCTTATCGATTTCCTTCTTTACTTTGTACTCTTGCACTTCTCTGCTCCGCTCTTCTGCAACTCTCTAATCTCGTCAAATGAATCTGAAACATTCCCTTTTGTCTCTCTTCAAAAAAATTTCCCCCTCTTTTCAAAATTTGAACTCACCCACCAAACATTAAATTTTTTTGACTGTTCTACTGGCTGTCAAGGTAGTAGGTGGGCATTTCGCTCTAGGGGCGAACCTATCACATTCAATATTTCAATACTCCCCCTTTGTCTCAAGCCAAAATAACAAGGATCACTCTTGATCCAAATCAACTATGCCAAGACTCTCTCTTAAGTGTACAAAAGTTCCAATGCCTAATGGCTTAGTAAAAATGCATGCTAGCTACTGCTCAGATATGCAAAATTCTATTTTGATATCTCCATTCTCCACCAACTCTCTAATGAAGTGATATTTGATCTCTATGTGCTTGTTTCTCCCATGGAAGATTGGATTCTTGGAAAATGCAATTGAGGTGATTTTATCACAATAAATTGTGATTTTATCCTCTTGCCTTTCATTCAAGTTTGTCAAGATCCTCCTTAACCAAATAGCTTGGCATACTGATATATTTGTTGCTATGCATTCAACCTCTATTGTAGATTGAACAATAATAGGTTTATTCTTGGATGCCCATGAAATGACACCCAATCCCATATGGAACATGTATCTAGAAGTGGTCTTCCTATCATCTAAACTTCTAGCCCAATCACTATCTGTGCAACCAACCAACTTGAGATCATTTACTGTAGTATACAAAATCTCAAATCCCTTAGTACCATTCAAATACCTTAGGATACTATTTCCCACTTTCTAATGGGAATCCTTTGGTGTTTCTATAAATCTAAAAATCAAACTTACTGCATGCATTATGTCTGGTCAAGTTGTATTCAAATACGTCAAATTTTCAACCATACTCTTGTATAGTTTTGGATTCACACTTTTGCTGCAATCTTCTTTGCTCAACTTCAGACTTACTATTGTTAGTGTTGGGGCTGCCTTGTTGTTCTGCATTTTGAATCTATCCAAGATTTGTCTTGCATATTTTTCTTAAGAGATGAATATGTCATCATACATTTTTTTTACTTCTATGTCTACAAAGTACTTCAAGAGACCTAGGTCTGTCATTTCAAATTAATTTTGCATGGCCTCCTTGAACTCACTAATTAAAAAATTTTCATTTCCAATAAAGATTAAGTCATCTACATACAAGAAATCAATCAAAATATTACCATTTGTTGCCTTGATGTAAAGTGTGGGCTCACCATTCCTTTTGCTAAAGTCACTGTTCATCAAACATGAGTCAATTATGTTTTACCATGCCCATAGATCTTGCTTGAGTCTATAAAGAGCTCTCTTCAATCTATACACCTTGTGTTCTTCATGCAAAACTTCATAACTAGGTGGCTGCTCCACATATACTTCTTCTTGCAATACACCATTCAAAAAGGTAGATTTCACATTGATTTGATATACCTTCCATTTGTGTTGGGCTACAATTGCTATTATAGTACGGACGGTTTCCATTCTTGCAACTGGGGCATATGTCTCATCATAATCTCTTCCATACTACTACTTGTGCTCCTTGATCACTAAATATGCCTCATGGCTATTTATTTTTTCTCTAGCATTGCACTTGCTCTTGTAAACTCATTTCACTCCAATTACTTGCTTCTTGGGAGGCAAAGTAGTTAGCTCCCACGTCTCATTTCTTTCAATGGCATATATTTCCTTATCCATGGCATTACACCAATTATCTTTATTCATAGCTTCCTCAAAATAAACTGAATCACTATGAGAAAATAATGCAAAATTTACACTCTCATCACAATCTTCCTCATACCTTTCATCTTGGTATATCTCCCTTAGACTCTTAGTCTTTCTTGGAAATAGGGAGGTGAGAGTGGGATCTAAATTTTTAGTATTATTGTTGCTACTATTTTGAATACTAGCTCGAGGTTATCTTGATGTGCTTGTAGCTGTTGCTCAACATGTTAAGGGTTGCTTCCCATTTTGCCTATCTTTGCAATCCAGGTTTGGTTCTCTATCTTCTTGCTAATCATCAATGTCATCTTCTTCCTCTTCAATAGTAGGCACTTTACTTGAAGTTCTTGAGGATTCATCTACCAAGACATCCTATGAATGATTTTCAAGAAATTCCATATCTCTTGAAATGATGATCTTCTTGGAAATTGGATCATATAGTCTATAGGCTTTTGATTCTAAACTATACCCTATGAAGATGCACTTCACACATTTGTCATCTAATTTTTTTCTTTGTTCTTTAGGCACACATGCATATGCTATACATTCAAACACTCTCAAGTGTCCAGCTGTCCATATGTTCCTTGACCATGCCTCAAGAGGAATCTTGTCACAAATTGACTTTGTAGGATACCTATTAATCAAGTATACTACTATTGCTATAGCTTCTCCCCAATATTCAATTGGGAGCCCTTTTTCTTTCATCATGCTTCTTGCCATTTCAACAATGGTCCTATTTTTCCTCTCAACCACTCCATTTTGTTGTGGAGTATAACTGGCTATAAGCTCTTTTCTTATGCCATTTTTTTTACAAAAAATTGCAAACATATTGGAGGTATACGTCCCTCCTCTATCTGATCTAGGGACATTAACATAGTGTCCACATTCATTTTCAACTAGGGCTTTAAATTTAACTAATTTGTCAAAAGCTTTAGATTTGTTCTTCAGAAAATACACACATTTACTATGACTAAAATCATCTATGAATGTCATAAAATAAGTACTCCCCCCAATAGAAGTAGTTTGCATAGAGCCTACTAAATTAAAATGCATCAATTCTAACAGTGCTCTAGCCCTTCTATAATTTTCAGAATTAAAGGGAAGCCTATATTGCTTACGCAATATGCAAGCCTCACACTTGTCATATGAATTTACAATGCTTTGCAAACCATCTACCATTCTTTTCTTGGACAACAAATTTAAACTAGCAAAGCCAAGATGTCCATTCTTGAGATGCCAAAGCTTGGAGGGGTCTTTAATCATGCTTCTAAGAGCTGATTGTTGATGTACTTCTATACATGTATGCTTGGGAGGTGCAACACTAACTTGAGAAAAGAAACATGTCTCTATTCTCAAGGGGAACATTTGGTTCTTCGTCATTTGAACTACTACAAGTAATCTATTACTCCCATCCTTCTCATGAATGACACACTTGTCATTTTTCATTAGCACTTTGTATCCATTTTAAATGAATTGTCCAACACTCATCAAATTGTGCTTCATACCTGGGGCAAAATACACATTCTCTATCTCCTTCTCACCTTGCTTGGTGAGGACCATGATAGATCCTTTGTCCACTATGGGAATGGTTCCATTATTTCCCATATTAATTTCAAACTTAAAAGTCTTATCAATGAAAGAAAATAAAATTTCATTACCACTCATGTGGTTGCTACAATTGTTGTCCAGATACCATACCTTAGGGCTTCCTTCTTCACCAGTGTTACACATGATGAAGGTTGTGGTACTAATTGCATTTTCCATGTTCACATCAGCCACATTAACATTCTACTTTGAATGATCACCCTATTTGTTCTAGCTATCACTTGCATAATGCCCATACTTATGACAATAGTAGTATTCAAGATTGCTCTTGTTGGATTTGTAATTCTTCTTACCTCTTCTAGAGTTCCTTTGAGAGGTTCTTGCTCCCTCTTAGTTTCTTTCTCTTCCTGAGCTTTCTACACCAACATTCTTTTGACCATTCCTTCCACAACTGTGACTTCTTGAGCCTCTACCAAAGCCATTTCTACCTCTCCCCCTGCCTCTTGAATTCTGTTGAGCCTTGAAAGATTACTCTTGGGAAGTAGTTGCTAACCTATCTATCTGGTGCTCATGGGTTTGAAGAGTTCCCATCAACTCATCCATGGTCAATGTGGTGAGGTCCTTCACAATGTTGTCATATTTATGAAGTAACTCCTCAATATCTTCTATACAATCCTCTACTCATCATAATCTTCTCCATTTGATTTGATCTGGTTTATCAAAGTGGAGATCCATGAGCTGAACTTTGCAATAGGTTCATTGTCTCTCTTCTGAAGGTTCTCAAACTCTTTTTTGATCATCTGTAGCTTTACTAATCTGACCTTATCAATCCCCTTGAATTTTGTCTCAAGGATGTTCTATGTTTCCTTTGCATAATTTTCTACTACAATCTTAGAAAAAACTATCTTTTTCATTGTTGTCTCAATCAGAGTTAATGCCTTAGCATCCTTTCTCCTTGACTCCTTCAGCTAAGTCTTTTGATTGTTGGTAAGGGCAACATACTAGTTGGGTCTATCACATCATTGAACCCATTAATCACAAACTCTCACAAATCATTTGCAACCATTATGATTTTCATTTTCTTTGCCCATGTATATCATAATTTTGTCCATTGAAGGATGGTGGCTACTGCCATATCTTTCCTACATCTCCTACCAAGTCAAATATCCCAAAAAAAATTTCCTAACTCAATTTGGATGTGGGGCCTCAAAGCTCTAATACCATGTGAAAAAAATAAAACACAACTCTAAAATATTTGCTCAACAACAACTATTGCCGAGTGCCAAATTTTCTTGACATGAATGTATGCCAAGTTGTAGGTAGATGGTGTTGAGTGACCTCGACACAAGAACAACCTGAGTGAACTTGGCACACAAAGGGCAACTCGGTACAAGAGTATGTCGAGTGAGCTCAGTAGCAAGGAATGTCGAGTGAGCTTGGTAGCCACTACAAAGTGGTGCTCAATAGAAGAGGATGCTAAGTGAGCTCAGTAACAACTGCATAGAGGGAACTCAGTCTAAGACTAGACTGAGTGAGCAAAATGACAAACTAATATGCAAACATAAAGAGCCAAAGGATGAAGATTTCAACAATGAATTTATCAAATGTAAAATACTATGCAATGAAGAATAGAAGAAAAGCAATAGATTTTAGTATGCCTACTTGCTTGCTTTCTATTCAAATATGATAAAACTATTGCAAAAAAAAATTTGGGAGCATTCAGCTTCAACCAGAAAATCCTACAAACTTCAAATCGATAAAACCTAAAAACTTTAAACTTGTAGCTCTAATGGCTACATTCAACAATGCTTGGAGCAATCACTGCTTCATAGATCAAATAGAATGACAAGAGGAAACATGTGCAACTGTAGACACGAGAAAAAACTACCTTCTGTCTTCTAAACTCTAAAAACTTGATCTACTGATCGATTTTCTTCTTTGCTCTATGCTCTTGCACTTCTCTGCTCTGCTCTTCTGCAACTCTCTGATCTCCTCGAATGAATCTAAGACATTCCTTTTTATCTCTATTCAAATTGTTTTTCCTCTCTTTTCAAATTTTGAACTCACCTATTGAGCATTAATTTTTTCTGACCATTCTACTGTTCGTTAGGGTGGTAGGTGGGCATTTGGCTCAAGGGCAAACCTACCGCATTCAATATTTCAACATATAGGACTTGCTTACATATAAATTTTGGATTATTATTGACAACTCTGTCGAATAAATCCCAACCTTGAATAACTGAATTGAATGTATTAACATTGAACGTGCAACATAACTATCATCTAACATATATATAAAGGTTTTCCTTTTGAAAACATGACCTGGTGAACAATAGAATAGATGGGTTATTAAAAGGTAACTAATAATTTTTATTGTTAAAACCTCATTCAAGAAGTTGTTTACTCTCTATAGTGGAAACGCACCAAAACTTATTTCTCGCGGGGTTGTAAAGCCAATCAAAATGGCAACAAACATTACAGATTGAGACTTTATACATGAAAACCATTTTTTCCTACATCAGTGGTAAGTGGGGAAAATAGGAACAATTAGTTTATCTACTAGTACCTTTCTACGAGCACTCCACCACAAAAATTTGCAATCAATCCACCAATATTTTGAAGAGAATAATATAAGGTTGGCTTGTTAGGAGAACTTGGGATCCTTCATGTTACTAAAATCAGTCCAATCCGCTGTCTGAACTATCCAAAGCCTTCAGTCGCTTTGGTTCCTGTGGAGTATGATAAGAAACAATAGTAGTGCAATCACTTCAGTAGTTTTGTCAAGATGATGGATTCAATCAAAGCAAGGCATTGTTAAGCAAGAAAAAAAAACAATTTAAAGAGGGACAACCTAAATGTAGAAAAAGATATACATTCTTAATCAAAGTGTTTCCATAAATACTTCATAAGTTGGGGCAAAAAAAAACTTGTTAGTGCGCTTCTTTTCTCCAACTTTGTATCATCCCCTTGTCAAATTAGAAAGCCATCAACCAAAAAATTTATGCCTGCTGACTTCCTTGTAAACAGAGCTCCTTTTCAGAGGAGAGTAAGAGGGTATTTGCAACTGCACGCCACTTGTATCTCTGCACGGGCTGATCAAAATGCATGTGTTGCAACTGAGTAAAAATCCATTCTAGCCTGAGAGATGATCTGTTCTATACTATGAAGAAAAAACCAACGAATACTGTGATTGAAAAGCACTATACATTTGGCACATATTATATGAATTCAGAGCAAACCCAGTTGAAAACATCACAGATTTAAAGTAACTTCTTGATAGAATATTTGTAATATTTCTACACATTGATGTCTTTGAATGGATAAATTATTTTTAGGGTTTCCAAAAATTTCTGTCAATCGACATTTAAAATTTTTTTGAAATGAAAATAAAATAAAACCCTAGCATATTTATGAAGAATGATAACCGTAACCCTATCACCAATGACATCTATGGAGCCAAAATAATAATATTATTAACAAATGAGTAGCCTCAAATGCATGAACCTTGAAAGGTTTAAGGTTACGGCCAAGGCTTGTTAGCCAGGGCTTCCACAAGTTCCATGTAGCGGGCCCTCTGCCTACAAAGAGTTACAATCCAATGACATCAAATTTTAGTACAATCTGATCGTGCAAAAATTATAGAAAATCTCTGCTATAAATATACACTGAACTGCTGAGGGAATGTGCTAATCAAATTCAGGGACTTTCACATTTTCATTTCCAGTCAAAAGAAAATTTTGTAGCTCAAAAATCATCTTTTCCATTATCATTAAACGTGTGTTTTTCAAAAATCCTACAATTTACCTTTAATCTCTGCGGTAGACACTCAGCTGCTGCGGTAGTATCTCGCAACATCAATTAAGTGCCCAAATATTTTCAGTACGCTTAAGATTTTTGTCAATAAATTCTTCCCTGGTCATAACAAACTTGATCTAAAAATATATAATATCTTTTTCTCTCACACCAAAATATGCCAAAGCCAAAATTTGACATCACAGATATCTTGTATATTCTCACAAGGATATTCGATGAAGTTTAACACAATAGAAGATATCATACAGTTGAAATCTGCACAGAAAATAATTTTTTTTTCTATATCAAAACCTAATATGCTTTGTATTTTCTTTCATAGATTTCTTTTGGTAAGGCTTGTTTGATAATTTTTTTTTGTACAAATGACACTACAAACTTGTATGTTTCAAATTGTGAAACAGCATGCCAACCACATGCCCATAGTCCATAGCTACGTGGAATGTGTTGGAATTTATTGTGGTCGTTGTCTTGCTTATGGAGTCAAATGCCCACCTACCACCTGACGGACTCTAGAACAGATAGAAAACATAACTGTGGTGGGTGAGAATTTGAAATCTGAGAAGAGGGGGAAAAATGTGACAAAATGAATGTTTTCTACATTCATTCATTGAGACCAGTTAGAGGAAGTAGAGTGTGTGTTCAACAGAACAAAAAGAAGAGAGTCAATTCAGAAGTTGCAGAGCAAAGCAAAGCAAAAGGAAAGGGATCAGCAGATCTAGTTGGCAAGTGTTTCCCCTATTTATTCTGTAAGTTCATTTTGTTGAGTTCGTCCCGTTGAAGCATTGATTCCTCTAGGCACCATTGTATACAACCATTAGAGCTGCAAGCTTAAAGTTTTGAATTTTGAAGTTTTACCAGTTTAGGGTTATTTTAGAGTTTTTTGGTTGAAGCCGAATGCTCCCTGATTTGTAATATTTATAATCCAAGTTGAATAGAAAGCAAGCAGGGATTGTTTTTTATGGCCGGGTAAACTTTTTAATGTGACCGATAGCACTAGCGTGACACACCCACCGATACCACAGGGACGGGGGAGACTAAAACCCATGACCAACCCCCTGCAACAGGGAAGATTTAGCCAACTGAGGTAGGGCCCCCACCCAAGTAGGGATACTTGAATCCATTGTCCTTCTTCTATTCATTGCATTTGACAAGTTTTTTTGAAAACTTCATACTTTGCCTCTCTGGTTAAAATGGAAAAAATATTAAGTATATGAAACAGAACACTTGGCATCCTCTTCTATCATGTATCACTTTCTAGTGATTGCCGAGTATTGCCTTTGAGTGCTGAGCTTACTTGGCGTCCTCTTGTGCCGAGCTGACTCGGCACCTACTGCTTGTCACTCGACACCTTCACATGCCGAGCAACCTGTCATTCGGCACCTTTATGTGCCAATCAAATTGCCACTCGACACCTTCAAGTGCCAAGCAAAATTCACACTCGGCAAGAGTTCGTGTGAAGCAAAATTTTAGGGTTGTAAGTTTTAAATTTTAATTTATATTTCTCTCAGAATGTTCTATTTCTACAAAAATTTTAATTTAAAAATTTAAAAATCTATTAGCAAAATAGTACTGATCAATCATAAAATAGAAATAAATGTATAAAAAATACGTTTCAATAATAAAAATATTTTAGAGGGCCATAGGTTACCAGAATAGACACAGTTTTTAGAGCATGATTAATAGAAGAGAAAACATTTAAAAGAAACTATAGTCTTGGCCTACGGACTAATAATTGTATCAAAATAGTTTGTGATCGTTATATTATGTTGGCAGCATAGATCTCCATGCCATTCCATGAATTGTTTAACGCCTAGGCAACTTGATTACAAATATTAAAAGGTGAGCTCTTGGTAAGCTAAAAAATTAAATTGAACATGGAGTGGAGTTTTGAATGTAAAACAAAAACCATATTATATAAAAGAGAGCAAGTACGAGGTATATCTTGGAAACATTTTTGAATAAGGACAACAACATTAATCGAGTTTAAAATTAAATTTTTGAAATATGTGAGATGAAATGTTTTTGAAATAAAAAGTGAAAAACCTAGCACTACCAGCAAACACCTATAGAAATAATAAGGTGTCACCCAGTCACATAGACAAAATCAACCAAAAAGAACGAGTAAAAAGGAAGCAAAACTATCAGAAGTCTATAGTAAACTAACCAACTGAAGTTCAAGATCATATAACCAAACATAGTAGCCTAAAACTACAGAGCTTAAACACACTATAAAGTTCTAAATAAAAATTGTTGGCTTAAACAGCCAACCCAAGTCTTAGAAACAACAGTAAACCAACAATTAAGTTGTAGCAGAAAACAAACAAAAACTAGGAACCTTAAGTTCCTTAAAAACTTTCAATTTTTTTCTTTTCCGGCCAGAAGGATCTGGGTCCAATCATCAACAAGAAAAAGAAGTTTATTATCTTTCATGTCCATCCCCAAATCATCTTTCTCTTGTGCCAGCAATTGGAGGGTGGTAGCCGCTGCATGGGTGACTTTTAGTGCAAATTTAGAGAAAGAATGGAATCCCTCCTTTTTCCAATGGTGCAGTCATTTCATTTCATTCTTCCTCTTTTTTTTTTCTCATCCTTATCAACCATTACAGGTCCCTCATTAGTCTTTGTCAAATAGATTTCATCCTGCAAAACTTGAGAATTAATAAAAACATTACATTTTTTTTTAACCGGAGAGAAAATAGAGACGGGGAAGTGTCCACTTTGTTACTGTCCTCACAAAAAGTTATGGGCTGAAGGGTGAGATAAAATGTTAATAATATAGGTTAATTGATATATTATTTTTAAAATAGAAGATAAAAAAAATTAAGAAAAAATTAAAATGTAAATACATAAATGTAAAAGTAAAAATTAAATCTATTTAAAAAAGAAAAATTCAATAATTTAAAAAATCATATTTAGACTTATTTTAAAATAAATAAATCTATTTTACAAAATAAACTTAAATATTTAACTTAATTTAAAATGAAAATAAATAAATAAATCATTTTATCTTGAAAATAATCTTAATTATTAATATTATAATCACATTTTCACCATTAATAAATATTTTATAATATGATATTATACAAAACATATTGTCAAGGTTTATCATATTATACAAAAGATATTGTCACTGGTTTGATTAGTGGGTTTGACACAATATTCTAAATAAGATATGGTAAGTGATTTATATGTATTTACTTTCTCTTGCACATACATGTTTAGTGATTTAAAAAATTTAATTGAAATTGAGATTACACACATTCATTATGAGTCAACAAATTTTGCAAATTTAACAAGACAGGAGAAGAGATTTTTTGGCTTTTTATACAAGAATTAATACTGGGACCATTATTCCCTGCCTTCAGATAGAGACTAATTAATTAATTAACTAGCACTTCTAATCCAGAGGTTCAAGAGTTACACTAAAGTAAACAATCTATTTACTAATTCATTGATTAACTAGCACTTGTAATCTAGAGGTTCAAGAGTTACACTGAAGTAAATAATCTATTTTCATAAATTCACATTTTTTATAGGCAACTACCTTAACAAAGATATAACAACATTCCATGAACATTTATATTTATTCACTATTTGACCACTTTGTTTGTGTGACAAGTAAGAGACAATTTCTACAACAAGTCAAATTTTGATATTGCTATCAGGATTTATCTGTGTAATTTTTTAGGGAATTTTTTGAGTCAAACTCTCTGACCCATATTTCACGAGTAGTGATTTAGCATGAATCCATCTCTCATTACAATAAATGACACTTTATTTGTAATAGCTTGTCATTTTTTTATTTATTAAAGTAACCAAAACAAGGGACTAGCCCTTATGAACAAAATAATGAAAAACCCACTAACACTACCATCTATTGTCATTTCTTTTCTACATAGTCTTTAACACTCTTTCCCTATTGATTTTCACACATTTAGAAAATAGATTGATATGAACTATATGAATAACCACTCCTAGTATATCAATGATTACTATATAAAAAATAATAATACCATAAAAAAAACTCCCACACAAAAGCCAAGATGACAAACCAATACCAATAGCAATTCCAACCTTGAAGTCTCATCAAACCCAAGTATTTTACCTATAGGAGGGCCATACTCTTTTGGTATCCCAGTGAAAAAAAAAAACTTCTACTTGATTATTTATCCCAATCCCATAAAGGAAAGATAGGGACCCCTTTGAAGTCAACTGATTAAAGCCCAAGAATGGATGGCAGATGCAAAGAGGATCAAAAATGGGTCTAACAATAATTCAACATGCCCTTACCCACCAAACTGTGAGAGTGATCCAATTGAATGGCAAGATCAGGCAATTTCTCTTACCCATCACAGTCTCAGACCTCCTTCTTCTTCATCCCCTATTAGAATATTTATTGTAGTAGATGTTTGCTTCTAGAGCCAAATGCCCACCTACCACCCCTGATGACCTGCACATCAATTAGGAAATTTAATGCATGGTAGGTGAGCTTTTCAAATTTGGAAAAGAGGGGGAAATATTTTTGGCAAGAAATAAAAGGAATTTTTTTGAGATTCATTCGATCAGTTGAAGAGATTGGAAGTTGTAGAGTAAAGCAAAGAAGGAAGAAGAAAAGGAAGTTGATCATTAGATCAAGTTGCAAAGACAAGAGGAATTTTGTTTCATGCCTGTAGTTGCACGGGTTTCTTCTCTGGTCATTCTATAAGATTATTGTTTGTTGAATTTGTCCTGTAAAGCAGTGATTGCTCCAAGCACTATTGTATGTAGCCATTAGAGTTATAAGTTTAAAGTTGGTCTTCCTCTATCCATTGCATTTGAGAAGTTTATTGTTGAAAGCTTCATACTTTGACTCTTTGGTTTTAATAGTGGAAAAATTTATGTTTTAAATTTGGTCTTTGTGTGAGTTTATAACTCTACAGTTTGAACCAAGATCACTTAGCATTCACTTCTACCAAGCTCCACCCTACAGTGGTGACCAAGCTCACTCAGCATTGCTTATTGTTGAGTAAGCTCGGCATCCATTGGTGTTGAGTTGCCCTTCACATGCTGAGTTCATTCGGCTCCTTCATGTGTCAAGGTCACTTGGCACCCTACTACCACTCGGCTCCTTCAAGTGCTGAGCAAAAATTATCACTCGACACTTTCATGTGCCGAGTGAAATTCTTAGATTTGTGATTTTATTTTTACATGGTATTAGAGCTTTGAGGCCCCACATCCACAGTGAGTTAGGGCATTTTTTTCTGGGATATTTGACATGGCAGGAGATCTAGAAAAGATATGGCAGTAGCCACCATCCTTTAATGGACAAAATTATGATTCATGGGTAAAGAAAATGAAAATTATAATGGTTGCAAATGATTTATGGGGGTTTGTGATTAATGAGTTCAATGATGTGATAAACCCAGCTTAGTATGTTACCCTCACAAATTCACAAAAGACTTAGTTGAAAGAGTCAAGGAGAAAAGATGCAAAGTCATTAAGTCTTATTGAGGTAACTATGACAAAGATAGTTTTCCCTAAGATTGCAGCAGCAAATTATGTAAAGGAAGCAAGGGATATCCTTGAGACAAAGTTCAAGGGAACTAATAAGGTCAGAGTAGTGAAGCTACAAATGATTAGAAGAGAGTTTGAGAGCCTTTAGATGATGGAAAATGAACCTATTGCAGAGTTCAGCTCATGAATCTCTACTTTGATAAACTAGCTCAAATCAAATGGAGAAGAATATGATGTGCAGAGAGTTGTAGAGAAGATACTAAAGAGTTTGCCTCAGAAATATAACAACTTGGTGATGACCATTGAAGAAGTAAAAGATCTCACCACATTGACCATGGATGATTTGATGGGAACTCTTTAAACCCATGAGCACTAGATAAACAAGTCAGCAACCACTTCCCAAATGTAGTCTTTCAAGGCTCAAGAGAATTCAAGAGGTTGGGGGAGAGGAAGAAATGGCTCCAATAGAGGCTCAAGAAGTAGAGGTCATCGAAAAAATAGTCAAAGGAATGTTGGTGAACAAAATTTAAGAAGAGCAAGCAACCAAGAGGGAGTAAGCACCTCTCAAAATAGCTTTAGAGGAGGTACGAAGAATTACAACTCCAATAAGACTAATCTTGAATGCTACTACTATCATAAGTATGGACATTATCCAAGTGAATGCTAGAAGAAATAGGGTGATTAGTCAAAGGAAAATGCTAATTTGGCTAATGTGAATATGAGAAATGCAAACAATCCCACAACCTTCATCATGTGTAACATTGGTAAAGAAGGAAGCCCTAAGGTATGGTCCTTGGATAGCAGTTGTAGCAACGACATGAGTGGTAATAAAAGTTTATTTTCTTTCATTGATAAGACTTTTAAGTCTAAAATTAAAATGAGAAATAATAGAACCATCCCATAGTGGGAAAAGGATCTATTAAGGTCCACACCAAGCAAGGTGAGAAGAAGGAGATACAAAATGTGTATTTTGCCCCTAGTATGAAGCACAACTTGATGAGTATTGGACAACTCATTCAAAATAGTTATAAAGTTCTCATGGAGAATGAAAAGTGTGTCATTCATGAGAAAGATGGGGGTAATAGATTACTTGCAGTAGTCTAAATGATAAAGAATCAGATGTCGCTGTTGAGAATAGAGACATGTTTCTCTTCTCAAGTCAATGTTGCACCTCCCAAACATGCATGTATAGTAGTACATCAGCAATCATCTCTTAGGAACATGATTGAAGACCCCTCCAAGCTTTGGCATCTCAGGTATGGACATCTTAATTTTTCTAGTTTAAATTTTTTGTATAAGAAAAGAATGGTAGATGGTGTTTCAAGCATTGTAAATTCATATGACAAGTGTGAGGCTTGCATATTGGGTAAGAAACTTAGGCTTCCCTTTAATTCTAGAAATTATAGAAGGGCTAGAGCACCATTAGAGTTGGTGCATTCTTATTTGGTAGGCCCTATGCAAACTCCTTCTATTGGGGGGAGTACTTATTTTATGATATTCATAAATGATTTTAGTCATAGGACATGGGTATATTTTTTGAAGAATAGATCTTAAGCATTTGAAAAATTTGTAGAATTCAAAGCCCTAGCTGAAAAAGAATGTGGACACTATATAAAATTCCTTAGATCATATAAAGGAGTGGAGTATACTTCCAATATGTTTGTTAATTTTTGCAAGCAGAATGGTATCAAGAAAGAGCTTACAGCCAATTATACTCTGTAGTAAAATGAAGTGGCTGAGAGAACAAATAGGACCATTGTTGAAATTGCAAGAAGCATGATGAAAGCAAAAGGACTTCCAACTAAATATTGGGGAGAGGCTATAGCAATAGTAGTATAGTTGATCAACAGGTGTCCTACAAAGTCCATTCATGACAAGATACTTCTTGAGGCTTGGTCAAGGAGAAAATGGATAGTTTAACACTTGAAAGTGTTTAGATGTGTAACATATGCACATGTGCCTAAGGAATAAAGGCAAAAGTTTGATGACAAGGGTGTGAAGTGCATTTTCACAAGGTACAACTCAGAATCAAAGGCTTATAGATTGTATGATCCAATTAACAAGAAGATCATCATTTCAAGAGATGTGGAAATTCATGAAAATCAGTCATGGAATGGCTTGATAGATGAATCCTCAAACAATTCAAGTAAAGTGCCTACCATTGAAGAGGAAGAAGATGATATTGATGATTAGTAAGAAGATGGAGCAATGACCATAGATTGTAGACAAAGGAAAAAGGAGAAGTAGGCCTTAACATGCCAAGAAATAGTTCTAAACACTTTAAGATAGCCCCGAACTAGTATGCAAAATAGTAGCAGCAACAATATTGAGAATTCAAATCCCACTTTCACCTCCATATTGCCAAGAAAGACTAAAAATCTAAGGGAGATATACCAAGATGAAAGGTATGAGGAAGATTATGATGAGAGTGTAAATTTTGCACTATTTTCTCATACTGACCCAACTTATTTTAAGGAGGCTATAAAAGGGGAGAAATAGTATAATGCCATGGATGAGGAAATAGATGCTATTGAAAGGAATGAGACATGGGAGTTAATTACTTTGCCTCTCGAGAAACAAGTTATTGGAGTGAAATGGGTTTACAAGACCAAAAATGCAATGCTGAAGGAAAAATAGATAGGTATAAGGCATGTTTAGTGGTCAAGGGGTACAAGCAATAGTATGGCAGAGATTATGATGACACATATGCCCTAGTTGCAAGAATGAAAATTGTACATGCTATCATAGCAATTGCAGCCCAACACAAATGGTAGGTATATCAAATGGATGTGAAGCCTGTCTTCCTAAATGGTGTATTGAAAGAAGAAGTATGTGTGAAGCAACCACCTGGTTATGAAATTGTAGGTGAAGAACACAAGGTGTATAGATTGAAGAGAGCTTTATATGGGCTCAAGCAAGCTCCACGGGCATGGTACAGTAGGATTGACTCATATTTGATGACCAATGGATTTAGCAAAAGCGATGGTGAGCGCACTCTTTACATCAAGGTAGCAAATGGTAATGTGATGATTATTTTCTTGCATATAGATGATTTATTTTTTACTGGAAATGATAATTTCCTAATTGGTGTGTTCAAAGAGGCCATGAAAAGTGAGTTTGAAATGATAGATCTAGGTCTCTTGAAGTACTTTCTAGGCATAGAAGTAAAACAAATGCATGATGGCATCTTCATCTCTCAAGAAAAATCTGCAAGAATGATCTTGGATAGGTTCAAAATGGAAAATAGTAAGGCAACCCCAACACCAATAACAGTAGGTCTAAAGTTGAGCAAAGAAGATTGCAGCAAGAGAGTGAATCCAACACTATACAAGAGCATGGTTGGAAGTTTGATGTATTTGACTACAACTCAACTAGAAATAATGCATGTAGTAAGTCTAATTTTTAGATTTATGAAAACATCAAAGGGTTTCCATTAGCAAGTGGGAAAGAGGATCCTAAGGTATGTGAATGGTACCAAGGGATTTGGAATTTTGTATACTATAGAAAATGATTTCAAGTTGGTGGGTTATACAAATAGTCATTGGGTTGAAAGTTTAGATGATAGGAAGAGCACTTCTAGATACATATTTCATATAGGATGGGGTGCAATTTCATGAGCATCCAAGAAGTAACCTATTGTTACTCAATCTATAGCAAAGGTTGAATATATAGTGACAAATGCATCAACATGTCAAGCTATTTGGTTAAGGAGAATCTTGACAGATTTGAATGAAAGGCAAGAGGATGGAACCACAATTTATTATGACATCTCCTCAATTGCATTGTCCAAAATACCAGTCTTCCATGGGAGAAGCAAGCATATTGAGATCAGATATCACTTTATCAAAGAGTTGGTGGAAAATGGGGATATCAAAATAGAATTTTGCAAGTCTAAGCAGTTGCTAGCAGACATTTTTACTAAGCCATTAGGCATTCAAACTTTTGTACACCTAAGAGAGTGTCTTGGTGTAGTTGATGTGGATCAGTAGTGATCCTTGTTGTTGTTTGGCTTAGGACAAAGGGAGAATGTTGGAATATTTATTGCAATAGAAATTTGTCCCTAGAGCCAAACACCCACCTACCACCCCTGACGACCTGCACATCAGTCAGAAAATTTAATGCGTGATAAGTGAGCTTTTCAAATTTGGAAAAGAGGGGGAAATATTTTTGGAAAGAAACAAAAGGAATGTTTTTGAGATTCATTCAATCAGTTGAAGAGATCAAAAGTTGCAGAGCAGAGCAGAGAAGGAAGAAGAAAAAGAAGATCAACAGATCAAGTTGCAGAGATAGAAGGAAGTTGGCTTCGTGCCTGCAGTTACACATGTTTCTTCTCTGGTCATTCTGTAAGTTTGTTGTTTGTTGAATTCATCTTGTAAAGTAGTGATTGCTCTGGGCACTATTGTATGCAGCCATTAGAGTTGCAAATTTAAAGTTTGAAGTTTTACCAGTTGAATATAAAGCAAGTAGACATATTTAAATCTATTGTTCTTCCTCTATTCATTGCATTTGAGAAGTTTTGAAAGCTTCATACTTTGGCTCTCTAGTTTTAATGGTGAAAACATTCACGTTGTAAATCTAGTCTTTGTTTGATTTTATAACTCTGCAGTTTGAGCCGAGCTCAGTCGGCATCCACTTCTATCGAGCTCCACCCTGTAGTAGTGACCGAGCTCACTTGGCATCCATTGGTGCTGAGTTGCCCTTCACGTGCGGAGTTCACTCAGCTCTTTCTTCTGCCAAGTTCACTTGGCACCCTCTTACCACTCGAATCCTTCACGTTCCAAGAAAAAGCTGTCACTCAACACCTTCATGTGCCGAGCAAAATTCTTAAATTTGTGATTTTAATTTTACGTCCCCATCTTTATATCAGCCAAGCCAAGACAAAAGCTTCCATTGGTAGGAGAAAATTAGCCACTCGACTCCTTGATACCCCTCTTAATCCAAAAAAATTGACAGTTATAATTCACCCTCTTTTGAATTAGTGTGTCAAAATAGATTTTAAAATCAACTTGACCTAAAACAAACCTTAGGTTTGCCAATAACACAATCGTTGGAGGAAAAGACGAACAGCCAATAGTACTATTAAGTATAAATTTGTATTCAATGTCAGTTTTAAATTGCATTTTCATTGACATCCATTACACACCACCATAAGTTGAAGAATCATAATATGGCTTTGAATTTACCCAATCAATGAAATATCATTTATGTCCCCCTTAAAACATGTTTCTAGTACTAAAAATGCTTTAGTTGGAGTCTTTTAAACTTCTAGGGCTTCAAAGATTTACTTATTGCTATTTGTTTTGCTTTTCCATTTTTTTTATCTATAGTGGTAGGTGTTCACTTAGGAGTAATAAATTTCAGGACACATCCTCTAAACACAAGAAAAGTCTCCTTGTTTCGGATATGTCTCCCGCATAAATCCCTGTTCCCAACTCAAATACCCATCTCTAAAACTGTACCCTATCTTAGTTGATTCTGTGATTGCTTTGTTTGTACCACGAGCCCCGTTGGTGGTTAAAATGGGATTCTTGCATACCTAGCTTCACATCTTCTTCCTTTTTGCAATCATATTCTCAAATTCCTTTACACCTAGAAACTATTATTCCAATATGAGAAAGAACTACATTAGTATAATAAGGAAATACAACCTAACAACCTGTGGAGTTGATATTGATGGTTATGAATTTCAGTTTAACACTTCTAATTTTTCTTTTAAAACCTTATGGCCTTTGTAGAAACATATTTTTGTCCCAGCTATATGGAACTTGTGAAATTTAACTGCTATTTAGTTAGAGGCACAATAACTTTTCCTTTTTATATTTGTCTTGCCATTGATGCACTCAGGTCTTCATCAAAGCATGTTTCTTTATAGATTCAAATATGGATAATTATAGAAGAGGAAATAAGTGTTGTACTTGAACTTTTGGTGAACATGAAACAGCTTCATGCCACTGTTTTTGAGATATAGGATGCATATTAATAAATTAGCTGAAAAAAAAAAATTGTCCCAAAAATTTGTTCTCACATGTGTATCTACTTTTTGCAATGACCTAGACATATGTTTTATGAAAAATACATGAATGGAATTTTCTCAAAATAGTCAACAAAATTGAAAATTTTGCTGCTTGCATAAAAAAAGAGTAACTTTCCAAATATTGTGAAGCTGGTCTGTATTGTGCTGCAATAACCTAAAATAGAACATATATAACAGAAAAACAAGAGGCATTCAAATCTGCAAGCAAAACTTTGTATTCTAAAGCCTTTTTCTTCACAAATTGTACAAACAAAATACTGAAAAACTATGCTGAAAACTATGCAACTTTTAAGTGCGTTATACTACTTCTGTATGAGATTGCTCTCAACAGTTAAGAAACCATAGGGCTTTTGTCCTCTAATTTTAACCTTTAAGGGGTATTTTCCTCAGATTGATCAATGGATTCAACTGCTCAAACAATTTCAATGGGATTTTGGTATGTAAAATATAAGATGTTGAAATGAAGAAACTGCTTTTATTTTTTAGATGCCAAATGCCTAACTTTTCTCTCCAATTCCAATGCCCTCTTCTCCAGCAAATACTAATTAAAATATTTCTAATGTTCTTTCTCCAAAAGTGACCACCAAAAGATATGTAACAACTTCCAAGTAATTCTTGACTAAAACTAGTTGGTAATCCTTCTACTTAAGTTTGTCATATAATAGGACAAAAATAAAGAGATTTACACAAGGCCTGTGAAAAACCTTACATTTAATTAGAAGTTGAATTGATAGCTAGATGAGAAACATATCAGCTACAATATTAAATAAGATGTACAAAAATATTTATATTAGATAACTTAACATGGTGAGATCCTAATTCCTAGCCTGGTGGGTGAAAATTAAACTTCTTTGGTGCATCAGAGAGATTGATCTACACCAAAAAAATGAAAGTACAAGATTTATGGACTAATTAGGACCCATAATGCTCTGAACTCCTCCAAAAATGCAATTTATGAAAATATAAAAAACACTGAGAAATCAAACATTAAGTTGAAATTATTTATGTAATACTTTCCCAAGCCCATGGGAATTTAAACTAATAGAAAGGACATTACAAATTTTTGCCAAATTATTTGAGAAAAATTGTTATAATCCCTACGCAAACATACTATCAGCCTTCTTTCAAGCTCACTTCTAGATGCACATGTCCTTTTGTTGCAATTCATATCTTTTTCCTGGAAGTGGCAATTAGAGTGTAGATGGATAGTCTTCTATTTTTTTATCCATACTACTGTATCTCTTGATCCCAATTTGAAATACAACCATAATTTTAGGTTGACTTTGCTCATTAGCTTCTTTGTGTTGGTGCAGATTCCTCAAGTGAATGGGTTGTTACAGAGCCAGTCTGCATGTTGGCGGTAGTGGTTAGTTATTAACTTTTGTCATTACTAGCAGACAGCCAGCCCACGTCCAGCCCAACTCTGCCGTCCAGCACCGTCCACATTAAATCACATAGTAGACACTCTGCCGTTCCAGCCACCCACGTTTTTTAATATATGTAATATTATATTTAATGTAGTTTAACATGTGTAAAATATGTTGTGTGTAGAGAGTTCTCATACCCTCTATAAATAGAGGCCTTATGTAATGCATTTGTGCAAGGCAGTAAGGCAATAAAATCAGTGTTATTTCTGTGTATTTGTCTTTCTCTTTGCCTTCGAATTGGTATCAGAGCATGAAGAGCTGGGCCTAGGAGCAAAAGAATTATGTGTTGATATATATAACTGCTGTAGCAGGGAATGAAGCTTCTAATTTTTTCTTGATTGTAGATCATTATCAGCTTCTAAAGTTGGAGACTAGTGGCTACCAAGATTGAGAGTAGAGAAGATCCCAGTTTAATGTTTGAAGAAGGTATGAGCTGATTTCTTGGAGTGAAGTCTAATGTTAAAAAAAAAAATTGTTAAAAGGGGAAAATAAGCATTATAATGTTGTTTGTTTAAGCTATATGTCATTGGCTTAGACTTGTTTGGTGGATTTGCTTTGTAAAGCAAAGTTTAAAATTGTAAGGTGTAGTTGTAACTGTGTATTAATATGACTTCAGGAAGTAGTATAGCTCAACCACAAATTCCAATATTTTTCATAAAAAAATAATGAATTTTGGGCTACAAAAATGAAGACACTATTTTGTTCTCAAGGCATATGGGATCTTATTGAAAGGGGTTTTATTGAACCACAAGATGAGTCTACATTAACACAAGATGAAAAGGATAAATTACAAGATAACAGGAAAAAGGATGCTAAAGTGTTGTTTCTAATTCAACAATCTTTAGATGAATCAATTTTTCCTAATATTTGTGCTGCTAAAAAGTCTAAAATTGCATGGGATATTTTAGAAATAGCATATCAAGGGACATCAAAAGTTAAGATTGCTAAATTGCAAACTTTAGGGCGTGATTTTGAAAATTTGAGTATGAAAGATTCAGACTCAATTGATCAGTTTCTAAATCAAGTAATGAATGTGGTTAATCAAATTAGATCATATGGTGATGATTTGACAGATCAAAAAGTTATTGAAAAGATACTTCGTTGTTTGCCTAGAAAATTTGATGCCATTGTTGTTGCCATTGAAGAATCTAAAGATTTGACAATACTATCTATTGATGAATTGATGGGCTCACTTTTATCTCATGAATCAAGAATGAACAGAAATAACAATTCTTCTTTGGAGAATGTATTTAGATCACAAGTATCTTTTGGCAGAGGAAGAGGAAGATTAAACTACAGAGGAAGAGGAAGAGGTAGAAGCATAGATGGACGTGGAAGTCCAAATCAAGAAGAGAGAACAAATCAATCCATTCAGAGTTCTAATAGAGGACGTGGCAGAAGTTCATTCCAACACCCATCATCAAGGTTTGATAAATCTCGAATTCAATGTCATTATTGTAAGAGATTTGGTCATATTGCAAGTGAATGTAGAAAGCAACAAGAGGATATTGAAAAGAATGGTGCTAATTACTCAGATGTATCTGATAACAATTCAGGAAGTTTATTTATAACTTGTAATGTTGCTCAAGAAAGCTCTAGTGATATATGGTTCCTAGATAGTGGATGTAGTAACCATATGACTGGAAATAAAGATTTGTTTACTAGCTTGGATGATTCTTTAAAATCTGAAGTAAAGCTAGGAAATGATAGTAAAGTCTCTGTAATGGGAAAAGGTGTTATAAATGTCTTGACAAAAAATGGAGGAAAAAGATATATTCCTGATGTGTATTTTGTGCCTAGATTAAAACACAATCTCATGAGTGTTGGTCAACTAGTACAAAAGGGTTACAAAGTTTCTTTTGATAATGATGTTTGCACAATCCTAGTGGCAGGTTAATTGCAAGGGTCAACATGACACAAAATCGAATGTTCCCCCTCCAGATTCATTGCATTCAAGGAGGAAAAGAAGTTAGTTTCAAGACAGTATACTCAGATCAGTCATGGCTATGGCATTTGAGGTATGGTCATATTCATTTTGATGCTTTAAGCTTATTACAAAAAAAGAATATGGTGAAAGGATTGCCTCAAATATTGAAACCACCAAGTTCATGTGAAAGTTGTATTTTGGCAAAACAACATAGAGAAAGCTTCCCAGTAGGAGGTTCATATAGAGCAAGAGAACCATTGGAATTAGTTCACACTGATATATGTGGACCTATGCAAACTCCATCTTTAGGAGGAAGTATATATTTCCTAACATTTATTGATGATTTTAGTAGGAAGATTTGGATATACTTTCTCAAACAAAAAAGTGAAGCTTTTGAAAAGTTCAAGGATTTCAAAAATTTGGTTGAAAAACAAAGTGGTCACTACATCAAGGTATTGCGATCTGATAGAGGTGGTGAATTCAGTTCTAATGATTTTCTAGAATTTTGCAGATTTCATAGAATTAAGAAGCAGTTTACCACAAGGTACACACCACAACAAAATGGTGTAGCAAAAAGGAAGAATAGAACCATAATGGAAATGGAAAGGAGTATGTTGAAGGCCAAAAATCTAGCCAATGAGTTTTGGGCAGAAGCAGTAGCATGTGCTGTATACATTTTGAACAGGAGTCCTACAAAGAGTGTTAAGAACACAATTCCACAAGAAGCATGGAATGGTAAGAAACATACAGTATCCCATTTTAGAGTTTTTGGCTATGTTTCTTATTCATTAGTTCCATCTGAATTGAGAAAGAAATTGGATGATAAAAGTGAAAAATGCATCTTTATTGGCTATAGTGAAGAATCAAAGGCTTATAGATTGTATAATCCCATTTCAAAGAAATTGATCATTAGTAGGGATGTTAAATTTGAAGAAGAAGATTCATGGCATGAAAATGATAACAAACAAGTCACAAGAGGAGCACCAATATTACAAGGTGATGATGAATTAAAGGAACAAGGGACTCAATCAACACCCAATACTCCACCAAGGAACTTTGTACAAGGTGCCTCACCTCCAAGTTCAAATGTAAGTGATAAATCTGATTCAACATTCTCAACAACAGGTTACAAAGGTAAGAAGATAAGAAGCTTAAAAGAAATATATGATCAAGAAGAAGAGAATGTAGATATTTACTCAAATTTTGCTTTATTTTCTTGTGATCCATTGTATTTTGATGAAGCAATTAAAGAAGATAAATGGATCAAGGCAATGGATGAAGAAATTGACTCTATTGAAAGAAATAACACATGAGAATTAATGGATTTACCTAAAGGAAAAGAATGTATAGGAGTCAAATGGGTTTACAAAACTAAATTTGATGAAAAAGGTGAAATTGTTAAGCACAAGGCAAGACTAGTTGCTAAAGTTTTTTCACAACAATATGGAGTTGATTATAATGAAACATTTGCTCTAATTGCTAGACTTGACAAAGTTCAAACTATTTTAGCAATAGCAGCACAAAATGATTGGAAAGTGTATCAAATGGATGTAAAATCAGTTTTTTTGAATGGTTTTCTTGATGAAGAGGTATATATTAAACAACCACCTAGTTATGAGGTTAGTGGGCATGAAAACAAGGTATATAAACTAAACAAGGCACTTTATGGTTTGAAACAAGCTCCTAGGGCTTGGTATAAGAGGATTGATTCATACATGATAAGTAATCAATTCAATAGAAGTAACAATGAGCCTAAATTATATGTTAAGACTAATAAGGAAGGTCAGATTTTGATTGTATGCTTGTATGTTAATGACTTAATATTCACTGGAAATCTATCAGTAGACATGTTCAAGTCAGAAATGATGAAAGAATTTGAAATGACAGATTTGGGGTTGATGAGATATTTCTTAGGTATTGAAGTTATTCAATGTGACAAAGGTATCTTCATTTGTCAATCAAAGTATATAAAGGATGTTTTAAAGAGATTTAAAATGATGAATTCCAATCTAGTGTCAACTCCAGTTGCAACAGGAACAAAACTTAGCAAGGAAGAAAATGGCTCAAATGTTGATCCAACTATGTTTAAAAGACTTGTTGGAAGTTTAATGTATATGACAGCTACAAGGCCAGACATCATGTATAGTGTCAGTTTAATCTCAAGGTTCATGGAATCACCACAAAATTCTCATTGGCAAGTTGGAAAAAGGATATTGAGATATATTGCAGGAACAATGGGATATGGAATTCTATATTCCAAAGCTAACAATTTTGGTTTGATTGGTTATACTGACAGTGATTTTGCAGGTAACATTGATGACAGGAAGAGCACTTCTGGATATATCTTTCACCTTGGATCAGGAGCTGTATCATGGGCATCAAAGACGCAACCTATAGTGACAATCTCATTAGCTGAAGCTGAATATGTAGCTACCACTTCCACAACATGTCAAGCAGTATGGATGCGTCAAATTTTGTTCGATCTTCACCATCATCAGGAGGAACCAACGCCAATTCTTTGTGATAACAAATCAACAATAGCATTATCTAAAAATCATGTATTTCATAAGAGGAGCAAACATATTGATACAAGGTACCACTTCATCAGAGAATTGGTCAATAATGGAGAAATCCACCTTGAGTTCTGCAAATCTGAAGATCAATTGGCAAATATATTCACTAAGCCATTACCAAAGAATAACTTTGAATATCTGCGAGAGAAATTGGGTATTACTGATGCAAAATTTCTTAATGACAAAAATTAAGGGGGAGTGTTGGCGGTAGTGGTTAGTTATTAACTTTTGTCATTACTAGCAGACAGCCAGCCCACGTCCAGCCCAACTCTGCCATCCAGCACCATCTACATTAAATCACATAGCAGACACTCTGCCGTTCCAGCCACCCACATTTTTTAATATATGTAATATTATATTTAATGTAGTTTAACATGTGTAAAATATGTTGTGTGTAGAGAGTTCTCATACCTTATATAAATAGAGGCCTTATGTAATGCATTTGTGCAAGGCAGTAAGGCAATAAAATCAGTGTTATTTCTGTGCATTTGTCTTTCTCTTTGCCTTCACTACATACTAAGCAATGATTCTGCTACTCTATATCCATCCTGTTGAAACATAACTTCAATTTGTATTACAAAATGAAGCGATATGTATATATCAATGACAATGACACCTCTCCAGATTTTGGTTGTGACAATAGAGTTTCCAATAGAAAGTATACAATAATTAACTTCCTTCCAATGAATCTATGGGAGCAAGTCAGGTTAGTTTTTCTTTTATTTAGGATTTTGTCCGGAAAATGATTTGTTAAAAATGCTCATTAAGAGGCATGTCCTGTTCAGAATTGATTGTTTTGAAACAAAAAACATGTCACTGTATATTATCAAAATCAGTTATCGAATGTATTAATGCTTTAGTTACACGGGATTACACGGGATGTCATGCCAAAAGTTGTAAAATGATTTTTCAGAAGTGGAGCCATGGCTTACCAATTAATATAATCAGATTCAAAAGCAACATCAACACCATGGGACTGATAACGAGTGCATGCAAATCAATGGTTATGTGGAATTGGAAGGACGATCAATTTAGTAAGATGCACAAATAATACCTTTATGCGACTCTTCCACACTGTTTTGAATCATCCAAATTGGATTTTCAAACACTACATATCTTAGAGATACAGTAGCGGTAATCTTGTCCTGACCACTACCGGCGCTAAATCTTCAGGCGGCGGCAATGCTTATCTCTTCACCCAGCTGTGTTTGGCGGGAGATGACAACATGCCCAATAACCAGGACGGTGGTATCAAGAAGCATGTGGCTTCCGTCCTCTGCAAGCAGTACGGTGGCGCGATTATGTACGGACAACACGCAAAAAAGGCTCAATAAGCAGCTCTGTGTCCATGTTCACCAAGAAGCTCTGTGTCTACGTTCGCAGATGCAGTAGCGCAAATCTTCCCAAGCTATTTCGTGTCCATTTACCTGGAAGGAGCTAAATTCCGTCAGTACGAAAACTTATCGCGAATATAATTCCGACTTGAATGGGACATTTCCGATCAAAGATCTCGTAGTAAATAGCCTATCGGCTAATTAAGGTGGGGAGAGTTCCAGCGATGATGAAGACGAAGCTTCTGCCCACCCTATACTATTCTTGTTTGGCCCCACCCTCAACTAGTTCTCATTTCCAGAAACATTTTAATTAACGCCTGTGCCATCGTATTTCCTTTCAAGTTAAATTCGTATGTATACATGGGGAGAACAATAATAACAAGTGCCATGTATTTGCCATAGATTATAATAGTTTTAATTAATTAGAATAATGAAGTAAAAACTTGATAATATTAAACATAATTTTATTACTAATTAATTAATATTTGATATGTATTTTAGATAAAACTTTAATATAAAAAATCTAAATTTCACACAATGATACTATTATAACTACTTATACACTACTACATGATAGCCTATTAGAAACATTCATTAAAGACAAAATTTCATTTATGTCTTTAACTCAAGTTTTAAGTTTATGTTATTTTTAAAGTTTTAATTATTTGAACGAAGACAACCGGAAAAACACCTTTTAATTTATATTAGTTTTCAATATTTCGCTTAGAGTCACGGCCCTCAACTCGTGGTTCTGGGTCCGTGGGAACCAATGGTCTGCTGCGTGTCTCCATTTCCAATCAGGGCAAGGATTGAGCCATCATAGGCTGCATCAATGGCGGGAAAGATATTCTTCAACATGTTTTCAAGCATATGCGTCGGTTGCACAATTTTCTGCTTCAAGGGAGGACCGTGGCATCATCAAGGTGGCGGATGATAATATTGAAGACAATCGACTACATCAAGGCATCGGCTACATCAAGGCATCATTTTGTTTTTTTCTCTGCCCTAGCTACATTATTTAACAGTTCTGCATATACAGACAGAGTGACCATTTCAACCAGGCTTTGCATCGATTCAGCTCTTAGATCTACACTTCAAATGGGTAATAAATTTCCCCACCGACTTGTATGTTTACTTTTGTAATGTGGGTATTTATATAAATGTTTAATAAATTTCTTTTCTCTGGCTCGATTCATTATGTGGGTGATGTAACAGAAGAAACCCTTTCATTTTCATATTGTGCTAATATTTAAACCCTTTTATGCCTGGCTTGGTTCATTATGTGGGTAATGTTTAAAACCCTTCAATTTGTTTTCTCTGTTGATGCTACTAATTTCCCTCTACCTTTGAAATTGGAAAAAGTGTATGGGAATAGTTTTTCCAAATGGTTCAAGTTTCTAGTCTTTAGCCCCAGTTTATTCTTATCATGAGGGTATTGTCAATAAACATTAATATGGAACCATTTTCTTCCCTAAAAGCCTATGTTAGTTGATCCCAATCTTGCTGCCAACTGTTTAACTAGAAATTCGCTTTTTGTTAGCCTGGAAGTCTAGAGTCTTGAAGAATGCCTATGCCAGAAGTTTTTTTCCAATTTTGCCAAACCCATAAATTAGAATAGCTATCTTTGAATCATCTGTGGGATCCACTTTCAGAAGTTTAAATAATCTATCTTTAGCCACTTCTGTCCCAACTGAAAAGACCCCCAGGAAAAATAAACATGGCATGCTTTAGATATAAAACTATGAATAATATAAACAGAATTGACATCCAATTAAACCCAAATGGTTATTTCTGATCCATTATTATGCTATATTGGTCTTACAAAATTATTGTCTTCTCCAGTACCAATTTTTTTTTTAATCTCTCTTACACTTGTATAGATTACTAAATAAGTGATGTTAGAAAGAAAATTTAACTTTGTAGAAAACAACCCAGAGATTTGTATAGGCAGACATGTGATTTCAAAACTATACCTTGAGGAGGACCTTGTCTAGGGGTTGGAGGAAGAAATTGAGGAATAATGTCTAAAGCACCAATTATAGCGCCAAGGATGATATGTTTGTGATGATGAGAAGACTTCTATTAGTATTTTGAAGCATATGGAAATCAGAATTATGAAAAAAGGGTTACAACCATATCATGGATTACTGTTAGTAATCCCCAAAGTTTCTTTCTCAATGAAGGAAAAGTTTAACAAGGCATATGTGACGCGTCAAGTCTGGTCAATAACTAGTTTGCATCTCTAGTCTATGTTGTATGTTAATCCTCAAGATATATGTATCTAATTCTTTTTTTAATCAAACCTTACCATGGCGCACATAATGCTTAGCATGCCAAATCTGTAAAGAGAAGAACATAGGATAGATTTGAATGTAATTTACTATTTCCATTACTTGTAGCAACTCATAAACAACATTCAATTTATTCCCTGCATGAGAAAAAAACATGTTACCTTTGAATACCATTGTGGAGAGTCTATTAACTGGCATATCTGTGAGTTTGTTCCAGTTTCCATCTGTCTGTATAATTTGGATTTTGCATCATACAATTAAAATGGGATGGATTTTTTTGAGCTTCAAATAGTTTTACTATCTTAAATTGCATTATATAAAAATGTTGTCAAGTGATATCCTTGGTTTACTTCTCGCATCTATATGATTCCTAAATTTGTCAAGCTTTGAGCTGAGTTCCTTTGCCTTATGTTATAATCGAAGCTTTCAAACTAACTACTCCCCTCTGCACACTATTGTCCAAATTCAAAGTACTCATTACTATAATTTATGGTGTTAATTAATTCCCTTGAAATCAATAAAGAAACAACATATAACTATACTCCATTGGGAATTGAACCATGTGACATTTATATAGTTAGCAGCAGTGTCTTGTGGGTAATGATATTTTTGTTTAGATATCCTCTAGATTTAAGATATTTGAAATTTAATTGCCCTTCTCAGTATCTTACACTAGCTTCTTTTTCTCGGCATTAGTAGCACTTTAAAAGTTTATGTTGGGTGAGATAACATTTCTTTATGGAGAAGAGAGTTTACAATTTTTCCTTGGCATTCTAAGCATGCTTCCTGATATTAAAAAAATGCAATCTCTAACTCAAATATCTAATTGGATGTTGTTTTACTACATCCAACATTAGTCTTTTTTTATTTATCAGCCCATAAAGTATACAAGAATGTTACTTGTAGGCTTTTAAGTAGTTCTTTCTAGATCATAGTATTTTCTTTGACAAAATTGGTTTCAAAAATTTTTATGGCATTTATTTTTGTCTGTTGTTTAGTTTCTTAAACTTTAATTTAAAGATGTTTGTGTAGACATAACTAAAACTCTAGTCACTAAAATGGAGCTTTTTAATTTGAACTGCTACCATTAGAGAGGTTGTCCAATCCCCAGAGCCATATGAATATGTGGGCAATCCTTTCTTCCTACCCCAAAGGGAAGCATCTGAAAGTCCCTTACTTTGATATCATAGCTTGACCCATGAATCTTTCAGTCTTGAATGCTAGAGAATCTTACCATACAACTGGATCTCTATGTATTGCTCACAAGTTAATTAGAAGCCTTGTTTTCTCTCAGAGCAGCGGATGATAGTGGATGGCAAAGGGGACAACTATATTAAAAATAGAAGAAGTTTAAAATATACAAGGAAATCTCCATCCATTACTAGGGTTTGCAATTAGATTTTAGGTCTTCTTTGGAAAACACAATGAGCACTACCCTAGAAATCAGTCCCATTAGCATTAAGGAGGGTTTCCACCATCATTAAGAGAGATAGATCATAATCAAATTACTATCTCGGTGATACTCTTAATGTATATCAGACTCAAGGGAACTTGGTGCCAATGCCATCAACCTAGACCTAGAGGTACCTTCTGTCAGCTGCTACAGCTCGAAACCTTTTAGTACCAACAATCGTGTAGATTTTTCTACACTTGATACCTAACAATTGGTAGATATGCTTAAAAATTTTCATCCAATGACCTTGCCGAGAAAAATCATGATGACTGAGGGACAGTATTTCAGCAAACCAGTGGCTAAATAAGTTGAGAGCAACATCAGTTGATAAAGTGTCAAAGATATATCAGTTCTTAAATTGTTTCATGTTTATTTTGCACCAAAATTAAGGTTCTAATGTAAAGAGCAATAGGTTGTCCAGCCTAGAATTTTTAGATCTGAATAAATATTTTCTTTAAGATATATTCTACCCTATACTCTTTCACTTTGTGTTTATACTTTTGTATATTAGTGAGTTCTGTAATTGAAGAGACTACAGACTAGGCCTTATAGATATTTCAGTCCACAAGCAGTAAACTCAAACAAACTAAACTCTATGTAGGTGCTTGTGGTTGTTGTGTATGTGCATACACCCCTCTGCTTGTCTTTGTCCATGTTTGCTTGTGTTTTTGCATGTTACTTTGCGCAAAGATTTTCAACCCATATTTGCATCAAAGGAAGGGGCATCATAAAATGTTGTTTTGGTATGCCCATTTTTAGGGCACATTCTTGTTATAAAGTTCATAGTCATCGAACACTATAGAATCCTCCATATTGTTAAAATAGAAAGTACATGTCTTACTGTGCATATCTTCAAAAAACACCCCTTTATATCATCCTAATTATTCATCATTCTATTTTTGATAGCCACTTGGAAAAAAGGAAGCAAAATTGCAAGAATCTCCTCGAGGGATGAAGTATTTTAACCTCTAAAAAATTCAATGAGTACTTATTTAGCCACTTGTATTTAAAAAAATTAAACCCAGAAAGAGTCTCCAACTGAATCTAATGAAATTGGCACTTTGATAGGATTTCAGATGTTTATTACTCATCTCTCCACAAATCCAATTCTTACATTCTCCTTGAGCTAGTAGGGCTAAGAAATTTTTTTAAAAAAAAGAATCCAAGAATAAATATGTATGTTTACAAAATAGTAAAATTCTCTTGATATGCATGAAGAAGCGCATCCCGTCAAGGACTTACATTCACATTACAATTCCTGCACCTTCTAATATTTACCACCATTCTTAACAAACAGAAAAAGAATCCTCATATGGTATTGCCTAGTAATAGCATAGCTAGTAATACAAACAATATTCCATTATTATTCCTGTGAATGCCTGTATTTCACATTGTTATTATTACAGTATGCAACAAAATTGCAGAGCCAAAAGAGAATGATTAGGAGGGCTTTGCCTCTTCTTTATGGATAAGAAAATTTGGGGGTCTTCCTCCTAGATCACCTCCAACATCATCCGCTACTTTAGCATGCCCACCAAAACAACTACCCTCCTCTTCTGCAACATGCTTCAAGTTGGTATTTTCTGCAAAATGAAACTTGATACTATAGTCAATGCATTCATGCTTGAATCCCTAACCAAACCCTCACCTGACAACACTTGTAGAGTGTAGGCATCATAAACTCCAAGCCACCCCTTTCTACAGAGCACTTTTAATCCTTGCTCTAAGTTAGCACATCTTCTTTTTGTGTGTAAATCGTGTCTTCCTTGTTGCAACACTCTAATATGTTCCTTGATTCCAATTGCATATTCCTCTTCATGTCCTTCTGCCTCCTTGCTAACTTCCTCAATAAAAGTGCAATCCTTGTGCTTGGAGAGAACAATATATAGAATCCAGTCACAAACGATTGGGTTTACATCCTTGCATATTAATTTTTCTATGAAGTGCACATCAATTTTTTCCTGATATTAAAACTCTTTTGTATCACCGATTTCCATTAGTCCCAGATTTGTTTGACAAATTTTAGTATTTCCAAATGTGGGTTGTAGTAGGTATTTTTGAGGAGGCAAATTTTAGGAACTACACCCATTTAAAATGCTTCTCGAAGGAATCTCTGTCAGACTCTACACCTTTCATTGACATCTTCTTTACTTTTGTAGTCAATGCTACTGCCAAAAGAGAGGAAATGAAACTAGTGCATGGAGTAAACATTAGTAATCAGAAAGGTTTCCTCACATGGAATTACAGGATTGATTAGTACTTTTCTCCTATAAAGTGCTCCCACAATCATTAACCATTCAGGTGGCCCTCCTATTGTCTAGGATACATGAAGTAGGATAAGCAAAAGACATATTTCTCTACCACCTTTCCTAATTCCTAATAAGGTAGCATCCACAATATTATAACCCTTGAGGGCCTCATTAAATATTATACTTTTGGGGATCAGATGGTTAAATGTCTAGCCTAAGAGGATTTCTCACTTAAGAGGAGGGTGGGGTCAAAGTACTATAGGCTTCAAACAATTCACTCACCATCGTTGAAAATAGGAACTAATTTGTCCCTGCATTAGCTTAAAGGTTGTCAAGTGTATAACAATCTTTGTAATTGTGAACAAATCAAACTCCTCAAATCCCTCTCATAAATTGCAGGCCTCAAAAAGGTAATATTTAATCTATCCAACTCAAAGTGTTGCCTCTTACAAGCACTGCATAATGACCAACATAGTCGCTCCTTAAATTGTGAGTTTCTTGCAATCCACTGAAATAGTTAATATTAGAGCATAAAGAAAAACCCTTACTTGCCGATTCGTGAAATGAATCCAATTCGGGCATGTGAATTGGATCTGTGGATACGAAATTTTTAATTTTTTTTCTCAATTATGATTTTTGGAGGATCTACATATATACATTAAAAATGAGAAAAATGTACATAATTCTAAAACTAAATCATTTCATAGTATGAATCTAGCATACTTGGTAATTGATTTATTTCATGATTATAAAGAAAATCAACACATTCACATTGAATTACTAAATTACAAACTGAAATTATGATCCTTGAGGATCCGGGTAGCATCCTTGATTATGCTTGTGGATCCCCAGGTTGTGGTTTGGATTCTTGAGGATCTGGGCAGGATCCTTGATTTTGCCTATGGATCTGTCACGATTTGTAGGGCAAAGATCTTGATGGATCCATAAGTAGGATCAAGGATCCTACCCAGATCCTCAAGGATCCATGCACGAATCTAGATCTGAATATGGATCTAGCCTTTCTAGGGTGAATTTGGCAACTAAGGTTCAGAAACCAATTTCTCTGTCTCATTATTTGATTTATGGCACAGGAAAAGGAGCCAACTTTGATAAATGTACATAAAAGGTTTTTTGAAAAGACACCCTGCTTCTACCTGACAAAGATCCCATAGTTTTCCCCATCATAATTAACATTCAAAAACCATTTTGGAGGACTTTCCCATACACTAGTAATCTAGGCTTTTGATTTTTGACTACCTAGTGATAGGGGTTATAATATGCAAGGAATCTTTATAGTTTCTATACAACATTAGATAAGGTTTCATTTTGGTTGAAATGTCTATGTGACCATAGTTTCTTTAAGCGGTACATTATCATATATTAATGAATTTTTGGACAATTTGGAACTACATGTCCATGATTTTTAAGCTTTAACATAATTTTTATATAGGAGGTAAATACTTCCATGTAATTTTTGTTCTTCAATTCTCTATTTTGTCTGAAACAAAAGGAAATAATCTTTTGTTCAGTCTTTAGGTAGTCTCAATTAACAGAGCAGTTATAGGGACATTCAAGAGGGTGGTCTTGTTGCTGCCTTGGCCTCAGCTAGGGCTTCTAGATCTCACTCTACTCTAAATGTTTACACCACACATCCCTCACAATAAGAAGAAAAAGTGAGAGTTCTTAATACAATATTTTCTATTTCAACTTTTATTCTTTCTTTTCTATCATCCATTGTCATATAAAACGTAGTTTTTTTTTATAGTTAACTTTTAATTTAATCCCTCCTCTCTCTTAAATCTTCGTCTCCTCCATTTCACAGTGTCAAATCATTGAAAGGAAACAAGAGAGAAAGGTTAGATCAGGGTGAACATTGCATCAAATTTTCCCTAAGCTGCATCAACGATTGTACTTGAAAAATCTTCAAGAGAAATCTAAATCTGCACCATTGCAAATAGGTAATAAATTTCTCATTTTAATTAGGATCTTGGATTTATTTGTGCCTTTGTCTTCTTGGAATATTTCCATAGGTAGGGATCCATCTCCTTGATTGAAATGAGGGTTACAAAACTATTTTTCTATTCTCAAGTTCTGTGTTTCAAGATGTGGGTTTCAAATTTCAAATTGTAGCATCAATCAACAACTTCATGTGAATATTATGCTTCTAGAATAGCTCTAAATACACTTCTTCATGCATGTTGCATTTATATCATTACTGTCCTTCCTGATTGACCCATATTGGTTTCCTTGAATTTGTCACTGGTTATTATAGTCATGACACTATTTTAATTTTTAGCCACTTTACTATATTTTACATTCATAAATCCTTCACTGTGTATTACAAAGCTTCTCAATTTCACTTCTATATGCTACAGTAGGTAGTTGAAATATATGACAATGACATTTTGTTTATCAAAACTTCTAATGCTCTATTTCTAAACTTGTTCCTATAGTACTTTTCATTACTATTGTTGTCAATAGCATCAGAATAATTGTCCTTCTAATTGACTACATATGTCTATGCATAGGTTTATTTCATCTCTAGCACAATTCCCTTTCTCATTGTCTTCTCTTTTTTAGTTTGAAATGGATAATTCCTATTCATCAAACTTCACAGTATTTTTCTAATATCGTGAAACCTTTGTTTCTTTTCTTTTCCAATGGAAAACACTGAACATGCCATGGATCTCTTGATGTAGCTAATGTCACATTTACCTCAATAATCTTAGGATATTTGATCAACATTTTTTGCCCCTGCACTTTTTAATAATAGTAGGTTGATTCTTATCATTGACTTTCTTCTGGAAGACATTATCTACCACAAGACATAATTGATCTATATTGTATTACTTAGTAAATGATCATGAATCATATTTTTAAGAAATCTACAACACATGTGTTTGTATTTATTTTTCTTTATCTGCGTACTTTAAATGATCATTCATTCTTAGCATGATACTTTAGTGAGAAAATCCTAGGGATTTGTACTATCTCCATTTTAATGGCATATTTGGTGACATTGTCATAATATATATCTTTGCTGGTGACCTTCAAAATTAGCTACAAATGTGGCTAACTATCATTCAAGGCAGTGCACTTATATAGTCCATCAAACCATAAATCTCCTCCAATTTCCAATTATATAATTAATTAGTGCTAGCACCTCCATTGTACTATCATGTCACTTTATACAACACATATTTGTTTCATGAGATATTAGTGATATCCATTCTATTAAGGTTTCATTTATTGTTGATGACTTCTTTTGATTTGGGACTACTTAATTATGGCTTGAACTCCTATAGTTTCATATTACCACTACAATATCATGTTGTCCTAGTGCTATCATCACTGATGCAATAATGACTTCAATGTATTTCATAAGATTATTTCTATAGCATTTCCTTAAAAAATTTCTCAAACTTATATCTAGATTGATCACTGTGATTCAAGTAACATTGATCTAGGTCTATCACAACATACTATAGCCCTTTTCCTTTGCAAAACGACATGCCTCCTTGATTTCTTTGGGCATTATTTTCACTCATCATCTCTGGTATGCCAAAAGTATTGATGGTTATATTATTCTTTTCTCATAGTACATGACTGTATATGTAGTTCAATTTTATGGTGATGGTTCCACAGTCACAACATCTTTTGTACAATATCACTGACAGTCATATGCATAATTGTATTGTCTCTATTATGAACTAACCTTGATGCCTTGTTACCATAATGATGAGCTCTTCTTCATTGTTTTAAGTTGCAAAATCTGCTATTTTGGTGAATTATTCTCTGTCATCTTGTGGCCTTTTACCCCTAGTATAGTAGCATACCTTTACTTGTATGCTTCTTTCATAATCTATCTTCAACATATTCATATCACTGACAATGTTAGATCTTCTCTGATGCATGTGAACTAGCATTTTGATCATCTTTGAACACCTTGTTGATATTTTCTCAAATATATATATGGCTGAAACCTTACACAATCATCAAGAGAGTTGTAAATTCCATTGTTTTGATGAGCTATACTCTATCACCTTTGTGGCCTTGTACCCCTTTTTTAGCAACATACCTTTTCTTGTATGCTCCTTTCATAATCTATCTTCAACACATTCATATCAGTGATAATGTTATATCTTCACTGAGGCATGTATACTAGCATTTTGAACATCTTTGAACACTTTGTTAATATTTCCTCAGATGTCTATATGGATGAAACCATGCAGAATCATCAAGAGAGTAAACATGCATCACGTATTGGTTATCTTATTTATGGCACTACTTTTCTCCAGCTCTTACAATTGCTGCATATGGTCTTGACATAATGGTCTATTTCTTTGCCATCCTAGTTGTCTCATGGCATAATAATTTTTTGTGTGGCATCCTTAACACTCTTTGATGTTTGTAATGATCTGTTCTTGAAGTAGCACTATCAGATTATGACACAAAAGTATTAACTTGTAAGTGGCTATTGATAGAACTACCCCAAATGAGTGAAGCAATCAATGAAATTGATCCCAAATGAATGATATTGCTCATTGTAGCAGTGAATGTACTCTAAACATGATATGGATGTTGTGCTCTAAACAATAAAGAAATAAAATGTCATTAATCCACTGATTTATGTTCCTCACGTAAAATCAATATTTTCTTTCTTAAAGTTTCTTTTTCCTTGTTTCAAATGATGTTTCAAGTACAACCACAAGAGCTTTAAACCTCTTTTTCATACTGAATGAGTTAAAATAATAAAACACTTATAGGGACAAGCTTGAAAACTATGTACTTTAAGTAGTTCAAACTTCTTGGTGTTCTTTCCTTCTATCAACATACTTTTGGGGAACAAGCTTGAAAATTACATACTTTAAGCAGTTCAAACTTCTTGGCATTATTTCCCTCATCATTTATGTCTAAAAGATAAGGGTTACGATTTCTTGCAATTACTTTAGATAACATCTATAACCTTTATAAAAAACCTAAGAATTGTTAGAAAGCTTATTTTTACCCTCCAAAACAAAAAATAGGTAATAAACTCATGCATACTTCAATTTGAGTGATCTCTATGATTCACAACATTCTCTACATATTTTCTTTGCTGATGAATTTTGCATATATGAGCATCATCATTTGATTAGTTATCTTATGCCCTTACACTTCTTTTCTTTCTCAGGCTAATGCAAAACCTTGAAGAATGTGAGATGCTTCCTAAATGTTTCTATCCTTCAACTACAGAAGACATATCAAGAAAATGAGATACTTTGTGTTTGTTTCAAATCTACTGTTGGGCAATTGCACCGAAATGTGGGCATTCTAGATGTGACATGTTGAAAGCTTTACAACTCTTCATAAGAATATGTATTTAAATCAAGGATCTTTTGTACTACACCATTAGACTTGGTGTACATGTGGACAAGTGGAGTATGAAGGTGTTAAGATTAGTTTAAGTACTTCATTATGAGGTTATACAATAAAAGAAAATCAATGTTATTATTCAGTGATGGTTATGCCATATCCACAGTATACTTTATTGGTTATAGTGGAGGAATACCCACATCGTTTTGTAAGAAACAAAGTATTGGAAATAAATAAATTAATATATTATTTCTGGCCAACTTAGTTTGTTATGCTACTTTGTTGACTGTCTTGTAAGAAGTAATTACATTGAATATTGTATTATTTTTTACAAACATAAGTTGTTAAAAATATTATGAAAAGAACAATATTAATTAAATTTATTTTATATTTTTTTAATAATGTCTCTAGATAGAAAACATGTATTGTCTCTCTAGAGACAACAAATATAAAAGA
Source organism: Cupressus sempervirens (assembly GCA_028749045.1). Lineage (NCBI taxonomy): Eukaryota > Viridiplantae > Streptophyta > Pinopsida > Cupressales > Cupressaceae > Cupressus > Cupressus sempervirens. The sequence continues at coordinate 601,567,002 of CM053791.1, read as the reverse complement.
AATATCGTCTCCAAAGAGATGAAAGTGAAATTGTCTCTAAAGAGATGAGATTACCTTTGTTTCATTTTGTCTTATAGAGACAATATTTTAAGACATATTTAAAGACACTCGGTTAAAGATGATATTTGAGATGATACACAACTTTTTAATTGTCTTACATTTAGACAATTGATTAAAGATTTGTCTCAAAAAATGTCTTTAAACTAGTGTTGATTGTATTTTAGTATATTGGTATATTAATACATTAATATTTTTTTTAATAACTAAACATTTATAAAATAAATAGCATTAAGATGTAGAGATTTTGGTCCTAAATAATCATAAAATAATTGTACTAGATTTTAGTCTAATAACAACATATTTTAATAAAGATATAATTATTTATATTATATTTCTACCTTTTCATTTTTTATTATACCCTTTTTCACAAATAGTATATTTCAATATATACATTAATTAATTGTCATCTTTCACAAATTAAAATATTTAAAATTTAATATAATCAAATACTATAGCGATTAGTGATAAAATTAATATTTACAAACTCAAAAATATTTATTTTCATACAATGTTATTTTTTAAAAGTGAATGCTAAAATTTTCATTTTTGATAGTGCTTCCAAAAAAATGGCTCTTATAAGACTCCAAACATAAGAGCCAATCAAGTTCAAGTAAAATATTTTAAAGAAATTTAGATGTTAAAAACTCATATATAAAAAATCAAAAAATCAAAACTTAAATTTAGAAGAAAAAATAATTAGATATGTAAAAATTAATCACTAGATATGTTGAACTGATTACTATAGTATAAGCCATACAGAAAATACAATAAATTAGGATTCTTATATATATAAATGAAAGATACATTTCTAATTATTCCAATATAATTCCTTTTAAGTTCATTATTTTTGGTTGGGTGTTTTGAACGATTAAAGAGCTTTGTAAATGTACTGGAATTTCATATCAAAAGCAATGGTGTGAGATTGAATAGGTTTGAATCTATTATTGTTGGATCTCTTGATTGGATTCTTATATATTTCCATCATGATTTTATGTGTAGAGTGGATTGAATTATATTTGCTCCAACTTAATTAATAATAATAATTAATCATAATAAATAAAGAATAATAATAAATATTAGTTTCCATTTCTTATTTAAGTAAAAAAGATATTAAATTATTATAATTAATTATTTCAATTATAGTATAATTGCAATTAATTAACAAATGTTGGAAGATTTAAAATAAATGTTTCAAAATGTGAATTGTTGCACTAATTTATTTAGTGCCTATTTCGTATATTTGGTTGATGGAATAGGAATAAGAAATTAAGAATATGTCTTCTATTTTAAATAAAAAATTTAAAAATTAGATATTATACATAAATTAGAAAATTGAAATAAGTATGGAGTGGCACATACTTATCTTATAGTTTTTATACTAATTAAAAATTAGAATTTAAATAACAAATTTAATACTACATCCTGATGTTGGTGATAAGTCTGAAGGTCTGCCAAGGTCTATGAAAGGGTTGTATGGTAATGCTAGCATAATATTGAAGGAGATTGGGACTATGAAAAAAAAAATTTAGGTAGTTGGAAGGGGATATTCAAGCACTTTTGAAAGAGGTAGAGCAAGTAGGAAAAGTGGCTCATGGTGAATGCACACTTGGACAACATATTGATAGACAATTAGAGGTGATTGAGAATGAAGAACAAGTCAAAAACCTCATGCAAAAGATCCTACAGATAGAGGCAAAGAATAGGGTGATGGACAAAGTGTTTAATGTCAACCAATGGAAGAATGCAAAACTAGAAGCCAAGATGGGCAATTTAGAAAAATTGGTTAAATAGATTGCTAACAATGTTAGCACTCTGCTGAAGAAAGTGGAGAATGAGAAAGGTTAGAAATCCCCTAAGGTTGTTGATATTTAGGGTCCCATCACACGTACCAAGGCTCATTCAAAGAAGATTGAAGAAACGAGCAAAATGGATGAGGTCAAGGCTGTGGCTGAAAATGTACACATCCTTGTGACTAGGTGCTTGACCTAATCAAGTCTTCTTAGCTAGCCTTTTGCTATTTCTTTTGCTATCTTTTTGCTATCACTTTCAATAGTGTATTTTTTGGAGGTCTATTTCATGCTTTCTCTGGTTAGCTCTCCCTATAGATTTCTTCTTTGTTTCTATCATATTTTTTTAAAAAGGTTTCAAGTCCTTATATGAATTTACAAATTTTAATTTTAATTAAAATAAATTCTAAGCATCTTATGTAGAAAAAAATTGATGAACGGAAAGATTGTATAATATAAGTATATATAATATTTTAACTGAATAAAAGATTAATTTGCAAAATAAAATGTTAAATTATAATATTAATTTTATTTTTAAAGTATCAAACTATCATGTTTTACAATCATAACTCTTAAAAATCAATTTAAAAATCTTGTTTCAAAGGAAGAATTATAATGGATAATGCATGAAAATTAGCTTACAAGTACTAATAACAAGTTATAATAGTTTGTTGATTAAATTGTATATTTCTACTCCTTAATTTATTGAGAAGATAGAAAGCATGAAAGAAACTTAATAAATGTGATTGTGAATATATATATATATATATATATATATAAAATCTTTTGCCAATGTATTAAACCATTTATCATAACAATAATAAATAAAGAATATCAAATAATTAAATAAATAAACTACTCCCCACAAGCCTCTGAGCGGTTTTCCCTCAACCACCCAAACAAAACAAAATCTATATGAAAAAAGGTTGCTTCCATTCTATATAGTTATTTATCTTAGGGTCCCATCAATAAATAGATTTTTATAATCATATGATCTTTGAAGTGAATATATAGGACAGTCAATATGACAAGATAGCTTGTACATCTTAAGACTTAATACTTAGTTGATGCTCGTCAAAGAATATCAAATAATTAATTAAATAGACTACTCCCCACTACCCTCTTAGGTGTTTCCACTCAACCACTCAAACAAAACAAAATCTATATGAAGAAAGGTTGCTTCCATTCTATATAGTTATTTATCTTAGGGTCCCATCAATAAATAGATTTTTATAATCATATGATCTTTGAAATCAATATATAGGACAGTCAATAGGACAAGATAGCTTGTACATCTTAAGAATGGAGCCTTAGTTGATGCCCATCAAAGAATATCAAATAATTAATTAAATAGACTACTCCCGAGGAGCCTCTCAACGGTTTCCCCTCAACCACCCAAACAAAACAAAATCTATATTAAAAGAGGTTGCTTCCATGCTATATAATTTTTTATCTTAGGGTCCCATCAATAAATAAATTTTTACAATCATATGATCTTTGAAGTCAATATATAGAACAGTCAATAGGACAAGATAGCTTGTACATCGTAAGAATCGAGCTTTAGTTAGTACTCGTCATTAGATAAGTTTGATGTTGATTTCTCTTAACATTATGATAGAGCTCTACGAAAAACAGCTACATCATTTTTTGTGACAAAGAGATTAACATTACACTGCATCAAGCAATTTAAAAACAGGTACATCAATTGTTGATCGGTGGTGCCCAATTCGATGGCGGATGCAGCAGCTCTAGTGGTGTCACGGCACGAGCATCCTCTTCATTGGCTTCCTCCAGGCCAACGCTTCGCCTGCAGCGGATGCAAAGAAGAGGGAAGAAACGGGTGTTTTATATGCACACTTCCATCCTGCAACGATTTCGTGCTGCATCCAGAGTGCGCCCAACTGCCACGTGTGTTACAGATTCCAATTCACGTTTCGGAGGACTTGGATTTCCGCTCAGGGTCTAAAATCCGAGGCCACAACTGCAGCGCCTGCCAGAATACCATCAGAGGTTTCCTCTTCAAAGCTCCACGTAGGCGCCGATCCGTTGCCCTGTTGAAACCTAGCCTGAGATTCCATCCCACTTGCATCACGCTTCCCCTATATTTCACCTTCACCCAGCATGCCCATCCTCGTCTAAGACTCGTCAAGGACAAGGATGGAGATTACAATTGCAGATTCTGCTCTAGGCTATGCCGGGGCTGGCGATATGACTGCCAGCGCTGCGGTTATACCCTGGACTTGCTCTGTGCTAAACTTGATATGCACGGCCTTCTGGAGCATCGGGTTCAAAACCCATCTATTCCACAGCAACGGAATCGGATTCATGTTAATCCAACTGCCGCGGTTAGTTGTTTTGGAAGAATTGCAGGAGCTATTGGCGGTGGCGTGCTTGGACAAGTTATCGCTAGTGCTATTGCATGATTTGTACTCCCTATTCTTCACTTGTATTACATGTGTGTTTGGATATATTGACCTAAATAACCCCCACTTGCTGAAGGACATTTGATGAAATGTTTTCATCGAGCAACATACTATTTTGTACAGAAATCTGTGTGAAAGATGAAACTATTTCTGATTTCTGGTATTTTAATTTTCAGATTTGTTGTTTGGCAAATTGTTTTGTTAAAATAGGGCCGGTAAATATAAGTTTTGCTTCAAGCTGTACAATAAATAGGAATTTGTGAACTATTTCGTAAATTTCTGTTTATGGAGGCTTTCAAAATAATTAATATCACTAACACTCTTTTCTAATTTATACCACTGATTATATCAAAATTTACAATATTCATTTAAGAATTTCTATTCAAATTCTTTTTTCTCTTTTTTTGTGACTATCTAAATTCTTTTTTTTCACCTAATATCAAAATGTCATATTCCAATAATCTTCATATCTGCTAACACTTGTGGCAATCATTGAAAAAAATCGATTTAATTCTTCAAAATAAGAAACATTATCTTTGTGCAAAATCACTTTCTCTGAATGTCTTGCTAGACAATGAATCAGATTTACTCAAACCATTTGTTATCCTCCTTCAATCTTTGAAATATTTCTATCATACCTGTAATCTTCTACCACCTCAATCTATAGTCCCATCCACAATCCATTTTTATGCAAGCCACAATAGAATTCTTCTTGCACTCTCTATTCCAACATGTCTTATCACAATGATTCTTCAAACCACAAATATTGCATGGATGTAGATCCCAATATTTATCTTTCATATGCCATTTCCTATTTCAATGTGAACATTCTATAGTCTTCATTCTTTTTATTGATTCACTTGAACCTATATTTATATTTCTATTACCTATAACATATCCAAGACCTTCATATTCTAGCCTAACTGTAGGTGATGAGATTCCTTATTCCTTTCTCATGCTTTACTAGACCTATAGCTTTGAAACCTATTCTTTTCATAATCTTCAAACTAACAGCAGTTAGATTATGAATCCCTTCCTTTCCGATGTCAAATTTTTCATGAGTATGGTCATTTATAGTGTTAGTGTCCTCATAACTTGACTTCCAAAGGAGTGGATGGTTCTACGACCGACAATGCTAGTGGTTTGGCAAATACTATAGGGAAAGGACAACCTCAGATGGATAATACAACCAAGGGGAAGAATCAGCAAGATGCTACAGGAAAGGAAAATTCTCCAATGCAAGATAAGGATGGATTTATCCTTGCTCACCCACGAGCTAAGAGGCATGGTCAGAAGAGGCCTTTGAAAGATAGAATATCTGATTCGAGTTTTAATCACTTCGAGATGCTGGATAGTATGGTTCTGGAGGAGGTTATATCTCCTATTGTCTCTTCTAACATAGTTTTTCCAGATGAGGGACTTGTACCTAATAACGCTTGTGGGGCATCCCAAGTTGTGGTATATCAAAATTGTAAGGCCGTTGTAGCTCTTATGTCAGATGGTTTGGTGACACTTGTACTGTCAAAGGATAATGACATTGTTCTAGCTGACTTGGTTAAGGTTGTGCTAGCATCAAGTAAAGGTAAGGGGTCTCCTCTCCCCTTGGGGTTGATGCATAGACCCTTTAAGCAAGTTTCCTTTATTCCTACTTTAAGGAATGGGTGCAAATCATACCAAGAGAAGATTAAACTGATAGCAGATATATTGATAGAGTCTGGGTCAGTGAAACCATTGGATGTTCATTTTTCCCATTCTACTCAATGATGTTTATTCTCTCATGGAATGTTAGGGGGTTGAATAGCATCCCTAGACAAAAGGCTATTCAGAATCTGGTGGTTGATCACTCTCCTAATTTTTTTCTATCCAAGAGACTAACCTCTCTATGGAGTCTATGGTCCAACATGCCTCTAGCATTTGGACTCGTGGGCAATACCAGTGTGTTGGGGCTATGGGTAGTGCTGGTGGTTGTTAGTGTAGTTTTTAATTTTTCCTATTATGCTAGGTTTTTCCTACACTTTTAATAATCTCACTTAGGTTAATAAAGCATGTCTTATTAGGTGAATGGTTGTGAGGTATCACCTTCCTACATGTGAGCATCCATTAGCTATCTTGGAAAGATACTTTGCTATCTTTAGTCCGATAGATGTTTGCTCCTCATTGGTTGGTGTTGCCACCTCCTCCCTCTTCCTAGCCTATATAAGCATGCTACCTAGCTTGTATTTGCATCTCTTATTTTTGCATCCTCTTAATGCTATTTTTCTTCCAGCATTTGCATTACTCTCTTAGAGACTAACTCTATGATGCTATTTTGATTTTGTATCATTTGCATTCATAGTTTAGATATTTATTCTTTGCACTAATTTTTTGAGTTATTAATCTTTTCAGATTCTAACATGGTGTCAGAGCTTTTCTATGTGCAAGAGTAGATTTTAGTTTCCTTATTTGAGAGATTCAGGGGGGGCTAATAAACATTATTGTAGTTTTTTGAAAAATGAAGTATGCTCTTCTCTTGCATCTTTGGATGATCCTAAGAATCAAAAAAGTTTTGACAAAAATGGTTTTTCTCTGAGGTTTCAATCTCAAATCTAACAACCAACTTGCATATTTGGAGTTGTTTTTTGATTTTCATGCATGAATTCTTCAGAAATTGCAGATTCTCAGCTGTGACTATGCACGGTTCTCATTTTAGAAACTTCGCAGGATCATAACTTTCTCATACGACCTATGTATCGAGGCGATTCTTTTTTTGAAAGTGCATGATTTTTCGAGTAGATCACAGTGGTACTATTTTTTTCCTTGATTATTGTGCCCAAGTTTCACTTTTAGCATATGCTCTTCATGAGGAGGCCCTGTCGATTTTTCTTCCGTAACTTGAGCATACGGACGTATTTTTTTGATCCAAAAAATGCATTGGAAAGGTGGTTCTGAGATGGAGATGATGTTATAGGTTTTTTAAATTTTTACTATAGTCTAGTTGCCTATTTTAGTAGTCAAATCCAGATGTTCTATTTTGCCTTCTGAGAGCCATATCTCGCTCATTCGGACTCTTTTCTGGGCTCACCAGATATCGTTGGAAAGCTAGTTCTATGAGTTATTCAGTTGTAGAGGTCTTTTATCCAGATTATGCTCCAAGTTCTTTCTCCTTCAAGTTTTGCACTTTCACACTCTAGCGGATTACTTGGATTCTACAGGTCATGGAATCTCTTCTTCTATTTTTTTGGCTCACTCTTCTTTTTGACTTCTGAGCATTGTATGCTTCTATTCTGTTGCATTCTTTTTTCTATAAATGTACTGAGATAAAGTGCCTACTGTTACATATCTGGGATCTTGTACACCTTTTGTTTGTTTGTACTCGCACTCAGTTATAAAGTGCCATGGGGGGTCATGATGTTTTGCCATTTTGTGCTCATCCACCTTTGTCAAGTGAATTTTTCTTCCACGACATTAGCCCATGCAATTTGTCGATGACACCACCCTTTATCCTATGCTTGTACTTCTATTGCACTGTTGGTGTTCCTAATTCTTCTTCTTGCAGATGTTTTTGGCATTGTATTTCAGTGTTCCTATCACCCCTCTCCCTGTTCAACATTATGGGGGGGTTCACTTGTTGGCTCTATTGCTTCCTTGGTTCGGTTGAGTGATCTACATATTCAATTTTTGTTCCTATGTACTAGGCGGATGCAGTGGCTAGGCACCTATGCATTTCAGTGAGATGGTTCATCTACTATATAGACACTCATTCATTCCTACCTTTGGAGGTCACCTCTTTTATTGATCAGCTCTTCAAACTTTATCTATTTCAATGGAGGTTCCAGCAGTTTCTTCTGACAGTGTTTGTAGCTTTATGCTTCAGAGATGCTTCATGCTCTTTTTTGTTCCTCTCTTTGGGAAATTTCCTAGATTGGAGGCTTAGTTTCCTTCATCTAGTTCTTTTTCTTGTATTGGGTACCTGATCAGGCCTTGTTGCCGGGACCCATTTTCCTGCTTTCATAGCTTTGCTAGGTTAGCATCCACCTAAGCTTCACTTATGGGGGGGTGTTAGTGTAGTTTTTTATTTTTTCTATTTTGCTAGGTTTTTCCTACACTTTTAATAATCTCGCTTAGGTTAATAAATCATGTCTTATTAGGTGAATGGTTGTGAGGTATCACCTTCCTACATGTGAGCATCCATTAGCTATCTTGGGAAGATACTTTGTTATCTTTAGTCTGATAGACGGTTGCTCCTCATTGGTTGGTGTTGCCACCTCCTCCCTCTTCCTAGCCTATATAAGCATGCTACCTGGCATGTATTTGCATCTCTTGTTTTTGCATCCACTTAATACTATTTTGCTTTTAGCATTTGCATTACTCTCTTGGAGACTAAATCTATGATGCTATTTTGATTTTGTATCATTTTCATTCATAGTTTAGATATTTATTCATTGCACTAGTTTTCTAGGTTATTAATCTTTTCAGATTCTAACAGTGGTTTAGCTATCTTTTGGGAACCATAGAAAATTTCTCCCCTTGGCTGGGTGTCTTCTCACTCAGCTCTCTCTATGGTGGCTTTTGGTTTAGACTTAGGAGAGGTAATCATGATTACTAATGTGTATGCGCTTGTTGATTTTTTGGGAATGGAGGAACTTTGGAGGCATATTCAATATGTTAGAAATTGTCACCCTTTTCATCCTTGGGTGTTAGCAGGGGACTTCAATTCAATTTTAAGTCTAGAGGAGAAGCAAGGTAGTTTGGCTAGATTGGGGCCTTCTTTTGCTCTTCTTTAGTAACACATATCACTTTTTCATCTCTCTAATATTAAGCCTTCTAATGGTCTCTATATTGTAATAATCGAAGGACTGGGGTTGGTGCTATCTCAAAAAATCTAGACAAATTTCTTGTTTCTTGTTTCTAGGTCAGTGGTATCCTTACTCTCTCTTTAGAAATCCTAGATTAAAGGGGTTCTAATCATTGGCAAATCAAATTTTCTGCTATTGGGGCTTGTATTCCAACGTGTCCTTCTTTTAAGTTCTAGTTGATGTGGCTTCATGACTCCTCTCTTCATGATTTTGTTTTATGTTGGTGGAAAGATGGTGCTCCTACATATGATACTGCTATGTTCTCATTTTCTAAAAGCCTTCGATATGTTAAAAGGTAGCCCAGGATAAAGAAAAGACAATGTTTTGGGAACGTTCACTCTATGAAGAGGCTTGGTGAAGAAGATCTTGATGTCATCACAAGGCAGATTCAAGATCAAGGTTTCTTAAAGGATCTTGGAAGGGTTGAATCCCTTGCTTCTAGAGCTCTAGGAGAATGAGAAGTTTGAGAGGAATTTTTTGGAAGCAAAAGGCTAGAGTTGATTGGCTCCAGGAAGGTGATCAAAACACTACTTTTTTACATAAAATGGTGCAATCTCACTAGAATTAGAGCAATTTCTCTTCTTTGGTTAATTCTCAAGGTATCAAACTGAATTCCTTGCCAACTTTGTTCTAAGAGGCTACTTGGTACTTTTCTACCCTCTTCTCTAAGGACTCCCCTCCTGCTGATAATGAAGAAAATATTATTTTGTCTTGTATTCCTCCCCTCATCACTCAAGAAATGAATGATTATCTCATATGACAAATATCTTTTGAAGAGCTCGAGGAGGTGGTCTTTGGCATGCCTAAGGGGAAGGCTTCTAGTCCTGATGGCTTTCCAATTGAGTTCTTTTAGGAATTTTGGGACATCATTAATCATGATTCTAGGAAGCAAATGCTTTGGGCATTCAATTCTACTTTCTTGACTCTTATTCCAAAAAGAGAGGGTACTAATCAAGTGGAGTTTTTTAGACCAATTGCCTTATGTAATGTGGTTTACAAAGTTATTAGTAAGTTGATTGTTGAGAGAATAAAAAAGTTGTTTTTGATTATTATCTCAGAAGAACAAGGTTTTTGTTGTTGGAAGACAAATTTTGGACAGGGTGGTTATTGTTATTGAGGCTATTCACTCTATAGCTACTTCAATGGATAGAGAAATGTTTCATAAGATAGATATGGCTAAGGCCAACGATAGAGTTAAATGGAGTTTCCTAAGGAGTATTCTTCTTATCTTTGGCTTTAGCTTTGACTAGGTGAGTTGGATTATGAGTTGTCTCTAGAGGCCTTCACTAGGGTGACCCTCTCTCCCCATATCTATTCATCATCATGGCTGAAGGCTTGGGAAAATTCATTAAGTATTAGATGTCCCATAAATCTATTTAGGGGTGGTAGTGGGGTAATGGTTTACCTACTCTTTCCCACCTTTAATTTGTTGATGATTCTTTTCTTGGGGGTCTTTCTAGGATCATGGAAGTTGAAGCCTTTTGACACACTCTAGATATTTATTTGGCAGCTTCAGGCCAAAAAGTTAATGAGCACAAATCTTCCATTTACTTTTTTAAAGCTCCTAATTATATTTAGCAAAGGATTGCTGGTATCTTGCGGTTTCAAATTGGGTCACTTCCTTTGACTTATCTTGGCATCCCTATTGTCGATTCTAGGCATCCAAGTCTCTTGTGGCAAAATTTGATTACCAAGCTTCAAGATAAGGTAAATCATTGGACTCATAGATGGCTTTTGACTATTGCTTGAGTTACTCTTCTTTAATCTATTATCCAAGCTCTTCCTACTTATAGAAGCATGGTTCAAGTTGCTCCTGTTTACTTTCTCAAGGAGTTTGATGCTCTTTCTTGATAATTCCTTTTGAGTGGCAATTTTTGTAGCACTAAATGGAGCTGATTAACTCAGAGACTATTTGTACGCCTAAAAAGGAGGGTGATCTTGGTCTTCGATCAACTCTCTTGAGTAGTCAAGCATTGGCTACTAAGCTTTATTGGTGATGGTGCTTTGGACAACATCAACTTTGGGCTCATATTATCACCCATAAATATTTTCATGGTGTTGATCCTTGCTCTATTTCTGCATTTCCTCTTGAAGGTCGTGGCTCAATGGTCTAGCATACTTTGAAGACTAGTGTTGTGTTAGTCAAGAGAGGTCTGTTATAGATATGTAAGGGGGGTTCTGAGGCTTTGTTTTGGTCTGATGCTTGGGATGGATTCCCATCCATATTATCCATGTACCCTCATCTTCAAACCCTTTGTGATTCTTTTCATGCTGTTAGATGGGATAAAGTGGCTCATTACAAGAATCCTAATCAATTGGGACCTGTTGTTGGTTACAAATGGATCGTCAAGAGCTTTCTTAGATTTTGGCCTCTAGAGAGTGTTCCTCTTTGCTAGGTCTAGATGTTTTGGCTTGGGGATGCACCTTATCTAGTAAATATCATGTCTCTATTGGGTATCAAGAGATAACTAGACAACTATTTAGGGATGTTGAGGTCCCTTGGTCGAAGCAAGTTTGGAATAAAGTTTCTTGGTCCAAGTGCAATTTTTTCATGTGGCTAGTGGCTCACAATTGCTGTCTTATGTGGGATAATCTTTGTAAACATGGATTTCAGGGCCCCTCTTATTGTGTTTTGTGTGGTAATGGGGAGGAGTCTGTCTCCCATATGTTCTTCCATTGCTCCTTTTATACTCAGCTATGACACCTTTGTTGGAGTGCTTGGGGTTGCTCTTGTAGGCATGCTTCCTCTTTGCCTGAGTTCTAGGCCCACTTGGGCAGTGATCCCTCCAAGTCTTCTCCTCTCCATGCTACTTGGATTGCTGACCCATCATTTATACTTTGGCATATCTGGTTGGAGAGTAATCGTTGAATCTTCCAAGATGTTCGGCTTGGTGTTATGCATATTTGGTGGAAGATCTCACATTCTCTTTAGGAAACTATTCAAGTGAAGTGTGTGCTAGATGGGGGTATGGATCTAGTTGATCTTGCTATATGAAATCATCTCAATTTTCATCTTCAAGATGGGGTTGTAGCTCAAAGGTATCCGAGAATGACTAGGCAGCCTCAACATCAGAGGAAAGTTTAGGTGAATTGGGATGGGCATTGGACTCCTCTTCCCCATGGAGTTCTAAAGACTAACATTGATGGTTCTTCTCGAGGGAATCCAAGCCCTATTGGTATTGGGAAAGTGGCTCGTTGTAGTTTTGGTGATGTTAAATTCTTTTTCTTGTTACATGTGGGTGATTAAACTAACAATCTCATGGAAGCTTAGGCTATTTTATATGTTGTAGAACAATGTTGCTTGTGGGGATGGAGCAAGATTATCGATGAGTTTGATTCCCAAAAGGTGGTGAACTTGCTTTCCTCATAGGAGCTTGAGGATGTTAGTTGGTAGCTGGCCACTATTGTTAATTAGATTAATCTCTTTTGTACCGCTTTTGAGTTCATTAGGTTTACTTAAATTCCTCGTGAATGGAACAAAGCTATTGATTGTTTAGCCAAATGGGCTTCTAGTCATGCTCCGGGCTGGAGTATTATGGATAGGGGGCAACTTCGCTTTGAGATGGTGCAAGAATTTGATGAACTTTTTGCTCAAGGTAGAGATCCTTGTTGTATTTCTTTCTATTGTAATAAATTTTTACCCCTCTTTTTCAAACTAGCATTGTCGTTAAAATAACTGGAAGTTTTGTCAGTACAATTTTGATGTTCATTATTGCACTTTATTTTTACAAACAACTTCAACAAAATCAAACATATTAAGTGATCTAAATAAATATCATCTATATTGAATGAAGCATCACTTACTAATTTCTTTTACTTTTAATTTTCATTAATTCTACCATTTCTTTCTTGTATAAATTATTCTCTTCTAACTTCTTCATCTTTTATCTAGACCATCAAGGGACTTTACTCTTTCTTCTAATTCTCCATTTTTTATATTAATCTTATCAAATAATTTTAATTTCTCTTCTAACTCCTTATTTTGCTCTCTAAGTCTGCATGATTCCTTCACCTACCAATTATGTGTCATTTCCACAAATTTTAACCTCTTTTTATCTCTTCACTTACCTCCTATATATAGACCACTAACTTCATTTTTTTTAAATTGACTTTTCTTCTCTCATTTGGTTTCTTAATTTTATATATAGCAATATTTCATTTTCTTTCTTCAGCTTTATTAGTTCTTCTTCTAAGTTATTTGTCTTCTCATATTATATGACAGAAAAATAATGTGATGCTTTTTATGATTCAATTTGGAAAATGAAAAACTCATCCATTAAAAGGAGAAAACTTATAAAAAAAAAAAAAAAATCATATAATAGGAAAAAAATATATATAAATCATATAATGAAATTTCACAGTATAGAATTATTATGCACATTCTATACAAAGTTGGGAGACTTAGAATACTTTTCACACAAATTATCAATGGAGTTGTACGAATAAATATTACCTATGTGTTCATGTGTGCTTCGTGTAGGTCAATTTTGTCTTGCAAAGGCAACAAATATAGAAAAGCCCAACAGGATCAAAGGAGAACTTAAAGAGATAAGAAATTTCAAGAACAATCTCTTTGTAGCAACATTATCTTCCAACATTTTTATTTTCTCTTCTCAATCTAGTTGAAGATGACATTTTGATAGGCACAATAGACAAGGCATGACTTTTCTCAATATTGTTGTTATTATAATGAAGAATACTAAGGTCTATCCATGTTGTTAAATATCTTCTTGAAACTTTAAATTGCAATAGAGAAGTTGGATTTGAACACTCTCTTCCACTTCACAAATTTCATGTATTTATGTTTTCTACATCCCATATTTAGACACTATTATTTTCTTTCCTTCTCGTATGTTTTCATCTTGATTTGGGCGGCACCAGCTATGGTGCAACTTATTTGCACTGGCCAGCTGCCCCAACTTCTGTCGCTGCCCAACTTCTACACGATGACCACCCCATGTATTGACATGACCTTACTGATAGTTTTTAAGTTTTACTTGAGTATCCAATTAAATTTATGTCGTATAAAATACTTTCACCAGTGTCTTATAAAATACTTTCATGCCATTTTTTTTTTAATATTTAAATAATTAAATTGAAGTAGTTATATAATAATAAATAATATTTATAAAATACTTTCATGCCATTTTTTTTTCAATATTTAAATAATTAAATTTAAGTATTTATTATATAATAATAAATAATATTATAATTTTTAAGAAATTAGTATAATAATATTTTCTAAGTAAATTTAAGTTTGAAATTATATATTAAATTGGTAAAGTTTAAATATAATTTAAAGCTACATTTTATTTTTCTAATTTAATATCTTATTTTATAAATGTTTATTAAAAGAAAATTATGAATTTTTTTTATATAATTAAATTCAAAATTTAATTTAGAATTTATATAAATATATAAATCTAATGTTACGTTAAAAAGTTTACCAGGCGCACTGCAGTTTATAGGGGGGCTGTGTTGCACCGATTCCTGCAGTCTAAAAAAAAAAATGTTACTTTTTTAAAAAAATATTGTTGTAATTTTTTAATATTATGTAGTATTAGCTCATGTAGAACAATGTAGAAATAAAAATTTATAAGGAAATTAAATTATTTAAATTTTTTAAAAATTCTTATAGAGAGAGGGCATAAGTAAGACTATTTGAATTCATTCTATATACACAACTTTTTTAACTTCATTATTTTCTTATACTTTTTATTTTTGGAACATATCGATCTCAAATCATTACAACAAAAAGATAAATCAATCAATATAAAATCATTGTTATTTTTTAAAATATTTTTTTTCAAATTTAATTTTGACCTATAATTAAAAAATTAATTTTTAAAAATTGTATTATTAAAACATAAAACATTTAATTTATTAATATTTTGTTATTAATGTATGAGATAATGTTAAAAGAAATAAGATGAATGAATATATTTATATTTACATAAAATATAAATATAGTTATAAAATATTTTTAAAATAACTTTTTAATTATAACTCAAAATTAAATTTAAAAAAATTATTTTAAAAAATAACAATGATTTTATATTGATTAATTTATTTATTTTTTAATGATTTGAGATTGATATGTCTCAAAAATAGAAAGTATAAGAAAATAATAAAGTTAAAAAAGTTGTCCATATAGAATGAATTCAAATAGTCTTACTTATGCCCTCTATAAGATTGTTTTTTTTAAAAAAAAATTTAAAATAAATTTAATGAATGGATTAAGAGAAAATATGACGAAGGATTTTTTCTTAATCCATTCATCTTATTTTTTTGTATAGTCTTATTATTAAAAAAATTAATGAATAAGATAATGTTAAAAGAAATAAGATGAATGAATATATTTATATTTACATAAAATATAAATAAAGTTATAAAATATTTTTAAAATAACCTTTTATTTATAAGTCAAAAATAAATTTTAAAAACATTATTTAAAAAATAATAATAATTTTATATTGATTAATTTATCTTTTTTATTAATGATTTGAGATTGATATGTTTCAGAAATTAAAAAGTATAAGAAAATAATGAAGTTAAAAAAGTTGTCTACATAGAATGAATTCAAATAGTCTTACTTATGCCCTCTATAAGATTTTTTTTGAATTTTAAATAAATTTATTTCATTATAAATTCTTATTTCTACATGAACTAATATTATATAATATTAAAAAATTATAATATTTAAAAAAAGGTAACATTAGATTTATATATTTTCTAAATTAAATTTTGAATTTAATTATATATAAAAAATCATAATTTTCTTTTAATAAATATTTATAAAATAAAATATTGATAAAAGATATTAAATTAGAAAAACAAAATATAGCTTTAAATTATATTTAAATTTTATCAATTTAATATATAATTTCAAACTTAAATTTACTTGGAAAATATTATAATACTGATTTCTTAAAAAATTATAATATTATTTATTATTATCCTATAACAACTTCAACTTAGCTATTAAAATATTGAAAAAAAAACATGGCATGAAAGTATTTTATAAGACAATGCATAAGTAAGGACATGTCCGTACATGCGATGGTTATCGTATAGAAATTGTGCAGTGACAGAAGTTGGGGCAGCTGGCCAGGTAGCTAGTGCCGATTTGGGTAGGGGTTTGGCTATCAAGTGGGAGAAAGAATATTTGAAAATACCATTATTACGTTCAACTAATGGGAGTGCCACAGTACTACTAATAAAGGATAAGACAGTTTACAGAACTAAGCATATGGTTGGTTCATAATACCATCGATGCATCCATGAACGAGCTTTGTTAACAGAAAAATAGAAGTAGATAGAATATGGCTGGACCCCATCTTATCCACCTAAGCAATCAATAGCTTAGTGTGTGATGTTTAAGCCAAGCCATTATTTTGTCAAGTGCAAGTTGGTTGAGCTCAGAGAAGAGCCGATGAATGTATCATGAATAAGTGCATAGTGAGAAGCACTAATCAACATAATAAAATGTTACCAAAGTGCACAGGCTAATTACATGACTCCATGTCAAGTTAAGTGCAATTTAGCATTGAGAGAGGGAAATTGTGACACTTTTGACAAGGAAGGACTTTCTGAAAAAGAGAAATTATTACAACCTCTACAAATTTCCTTGGTAATTTGTAGAATGAGTTACATTTAATTTGTGTCTATGGTTTCAAAAAGATCTGCGATAGGAATAAATCTTCCACCTAGAAAGGCTTGGAGGAAAGTAAAAAGGTTTTATTTTGGCAAAAGGCTTGTTTATCTCATTATAGACATATTATGAACACATATGTATATAGGATTTTTTTTTCCTTAGTAGAAGTTTTAGATACACGAATGTTGATTCTTTGAAAAACTATTTATTGTATGTTGTGTGCAAATATTATTACATTCATTTATATCAATTCATAACTTAGTTTGAACCAATGAAAAGCTTCTTCTTCTTTTTTAGCATTTGAAAAACCAATTAAATTTTTTTATAAACTTTTAATTTATAATATTAAGAAAAAGAAAGTTATTTCTAGTCTTATTTTGTTTAAAATTTTAAAAATAAGAATATTTAATATAATAAAATTTTATAACATTCTAGTATAAAAATAAAGTTGTAAAAAATACTCATTATATTCTAATAGTAGTAATATTTTTAATTATATTTAAAATCTATAATATAATTTTATTTTATTTTTATGAACAGTCATTTTCTATTAATAAATAATATACTTAGTTACAATTCACAAACATGGGGCCAGGGGATACAAGATCACCCCATGAAAGTTCACACAGTCGTAGCTAGAATCAACAAATATATATAAAAATAACTAATAGAAACAACACTCAAGCTGCAAATGTAGTGCCAGCTAAGGGGGTTGGTTCATCTTGATCATGAAGTCCCCAATCATTCCTGGGATTGGTAGGCAAGTTGGGAATAGTCTAGCTATTAGTAGCATTGTCGGGGGCTTGGTCTTTAACTTTGTTATTAGTCTATTGAGGAGAAATAACCAACTTCATACAAAAGGGTAATTTACTTGAAACAACACATCAAGCACCAAGAGGGGGAGCCACTAGGCTCGAGGACCAACTTATGCCACCACAAGGCAAGGAAGCTGAGTGATGATGCCAACCACCATCACCACCATTGGGAGAGCAATGGTGTGAAGCCTGTGACCGTGGCGTGTGCAAGTAGCCGCCAAAAGAGCTCCACCCTCGGCGACAGCCCCTGGGCAGAGTAGTATTAGTTGAAGCATCAAGAGGCACTCTGGAAACCATATAGGGAGCATTACCCCAATGATTGAGTAGCTCTTGAAGGTGGGCCACCTTCAGAGCCACCTTATTGGCTTGTACACGAATCTGCATCATTACATTGTTACAAATACATGCTTTAGTGTACATAACAACATTTTTGTCAAGAAAACTATGAGTAAAAATAATAACATTCCTATCTTTCTATAGAGTAAACAAAATCTCCATCTTGAAAGTATTCCGAATCTAGGTAAATTGTCTAGGAAACTTAGAGGAGTCACCCAAAATAAAAATATGCTAGGAAAATGATTCAGGCTAAAACAACTTAAAGAAATCATAAAATCGAGTGCCAACAATTTTGAGCACATCTATAGAACCAAAAATAATGCAAAAAAGTCTCTGGTTGCCCATAGGACACCGGGGATCTAGAACCCCAATATGCTTGAGTTGAGGCCCAAGGGGAAGACCTTGAAAAATTAAGCACCAAGATAAGTGAGCAATCTTGGGCTCCATAATGGCATTCCAAATGGTATCAAAACACTTTCTCCACTGAGAAAGGGAAAATTGTAGATGCCAGCACTGGTTGAGGATATCCACCATCAACAAATGGGGAGAAAGCCATCGATACCCCAAACTTGGCTTATAGTTGGTGAAGGGAGTGGTAGGATACCACTTCCAATCTGTCTATCAAGTTTGAATAGACTGAATACCCACCTTGTGAATCAAGTGATCTAGAATTGCAGAAAGCAAGAGCTCAAGAGTCTATCAATCTAAATGGGCAAGACAAAACTAGACTTATTTATCTTCTTAGGATTTGAGACTCATTAAGACCTTGGAAAAGAGGTCCTCAGGTGTCTTGATGCCACATTTGAAAAAATTCAAAGCACTAGCACCTTGACTCTTGACTAGAGGAACACCCTAGATGGAAAACATTGGAGACCACCAAATGTTTTTTTAATTCAAAGAGAGCCCATCGCGGAACACACCACAAGACTAGCAAAGGTAAGGCTTGATAGCTTCCCAAGCTTTCCAAATTCTCTTGATAACAAAAGAGCCCTATATGTGCACATGTTCGCACATGGTAAGAAGGGTTTGAAAGTTAATCCCCTTCCATGTAGGCCTATTAATAGGAAACCTAGAAGAAATGCAATGCCGAACCAAAACTTTCCAAGCTTCATCTCCAACAATGGCACGTATAATCCATTTGGCACAAAGAGAAAGGCCTTACTTCTATGTGGAAAGAAGGCCAAGGCCTCTAGACTCTTTGGAGTGACAACAAAAATCCCAAGCCACTCTATGAAAGCCATGATGGTCAGAACCAAAAGCCCAAAGAATGTCACAAAGAAATCACTCTAATTTCAGATAAGAGGATTTGGAAGGAGCCCAACAAGAAGAATAATAAACATGCACAGCCACCAAGACCTTTGAGAAAATCTAGAATTTCCCCGTATGAGAAAGGGGTTTAGTAAGCCAATGGTTAAGCTTCTTTTCAATCTTGATAAGAATAGCATTCCACAAATCAATTGACAAAGCCTGAAAGGAAAATGGGATGCCCAAAAAGTGAAAATCTCACCATGTGTTATCCATTTCCATTCATATTGGTCAAGCCATGGCAGAGTTGGAAGAAAATAATAGAGCATTTTGCACCATTGAATAGTAGAGCCAAAGGGTTGACAAAAGATTTCTAGGCATTGCAAGGCATTAGTAATGTTTTTCTCACCTCCAAAAGAGTGAGAAAGGAATCATCACCAATATTCCCATTGAATAATATTAATTTTATATTAACATATTTTGAAAAAAATATTAGAGCTTTGAGTAGGAATTTCTCTTCAACTTTTCCCTCTCTTTCCACATTTTGAATTTTGAACTACCATGGCCCTAGAAGGCCTAGGCATGTTGGAGGTCTTGGTGTGCTTGAACCTACTTATGGTGTTGGATCTTCATAGGGAAGATTCTCCCAGTTTTTTTGGATTGGAGTCGGGTTTGTCCAACACTTTTGAACCCCCTTTGTTGGGTTCCAGTGTTGACTTTGGGTGTGAGGTTGGGTCCACTACTTCCCCCACCCCTCCCCCCTATAAGGAAGCAAAGGTGTATGAAATTGCTTCCTACACTAATCTTACAAAATGATATTGTACATCAGTGTGCTTGGTCCTAGCATGAAATGTTAGGTTCTTCGCTAGGAAGATTGCACTTTGATTGTCACTATAAATTGTCACTACACTCTATTTGAACTTTATATTTGAACACAGTCTCTTTATCCAAATAGCTTCCTTGCAAGGATGAGTTGCTGCCATACACTCTACCTCTATAGTGGTCAGAGTGACCACAACTTGTTGCTTTGGTGATCCTAGTCTGATCATCCCTCTAAAGTACAAATTAAATATATTTTTTCAAAATTATCTTCCAAATGTATTTTCCTCCCTAATTTCTCTTTCCAATTATCTTTTTTAATTTTAAAATCAAATTTTTAACTCTTCCTCGTGTTCTTCCATTATATACCTTATGTATTGAATGGTTGTGTCCTTTAGATTTAAAAATAACATTTTATTTTATATTTAAGATTATTTTTATTATAATGTTTGTCTTATTTAATATAAAGAATATTTATTATTTTATAATACATGTAATATGATGATATTATATTTAATATAGTGAAATAATAAGTTATCTTATTTATTATTATTTAATATTTGTAGATTATTAATATTACATTGATTATTATTTAATGCTTAATATCATACTTATCAATAATAGTAATAAGGTATTTAGATAAAATGTATGTATTTTTAAAAATATATTTGTATTGTTCACACTAATTAGGGCTCATGACAATTGCATGCTCATCCAACTAATTACACCACCAAATAATGTAAACATATATGTACTAGTGGATCTTCTTCTATCAATATCACCAACCTAGTCTGGATCCACATTGCCTTGAATATCCAAGGAATGCTCATTTCCTATTCCATGGAAACATATAGAGTACCCTAAGGTACCCTACAAGTATCTAAAATCTCTTTTTACTACATCCCATTGTGCTCTTTGTGGATTAGACAAGTAATGAAAAAGTACTCTCACTGCTTGGGAAATGTCTAGCCTTGTATAGACCATAGCATACATCAAACTTCCAACAACACTCTGATACAATACTTGACTTATCTCTTCCATCTCCAATGGGGATGAAGGACACTATGAATTAGAAAGTTTTTTTCCCATAGTAACAAGAACACTCAATGGTCTTGAATCCTACATATTGAGTCTACTCAGAATATTACCAACATGTTTACTCTAACCAAGCCAAAGCTTTCTATTTTGTCTATCTCTTATAATCTCCATTTCTAGAATGTGCCTTGCTACATCAAGATCTTTAATTTCAAACTTTTCTAAGAGCTAAGATTTTAATTCTACAATTAAAATTTTTCATTTTCTAATAAAAACATATCATCGACATACAAGGAAATAACTTGGAAATTATCCATTGAAATTACAATAGGAAAGGTAAACTCTAATAGGGTTGGGTGGGGTGTTAATCAACACCTTAAAATTTTACCCATAAAAAAATTTACCATACATCCATCTCACACTTCAATAAGTAAACTAAAATACCATGTAAAGCATATACATCTAAAGTATGCAAACAAGTAAGCATTCACACATATATGACACAAAATATGATTACCTAGAAACCCTCCAATGAGAAGGTAAATCTAGGGTGAGGATTACACCAAAAAATCTTCACTATTGTAATAATAAAGTGTATCCAATGAAGGTTGTAATGTTTGATCATGAAACATGATCTAGCCTATGAAAGGTTTTCCCTATGAAATGCTTGCAAAGGGTATTAAGTCTTACCCTATTAAATTTTAACACCCTATTGGAAGTGTGCCTGATTACAGGACTTCAACTCACAATTAAGTAAGCACCTTGCTAGAGGATTTAAATACAACATGTTAGGACTACTCTATTAAGAGATTTGACTAATTCACTTGTTAAAATGTCTCAGTAATGATCCTACTAATTCACATCTTTCTTTTCTTCTATTCATTATGGTTGCACTAAAAAAGAAGAAGGCTTAGTTTCTCTAAAAATAACACTTCTGGAATAAAATACCTTTTGGGCAATAGGATCCCAAAACTTTTATCCTTTCACACAATAACTATATCCGATGAAGATACATTTGACAACTTTGTTATCCAATTTTGTCTACTTCTCCTTTGGCACATGAGTATATGCCTCACAACCAGAAACTCTTAGATGTCCAAGTGAAGGCTTGTGGCCTGACCATGTGTCCAATGGTGTCTTATCAACAAGAGTTGATGTGGGAGACATATTTATCAAGTAGCAGGTAGTGGCTATAGCTTCAGCCCAAAATTTTTGTTTCAGTCTAGATCCACTTAGCATACTCCTAGCCTTCTCTATCAAGCTCCTATTTATTCTTTCTAAAACTCCATTCTACTGTATAGAATATAGAGTTGTCTTCTCTCTTTTAATACCACAATCTTTACAAAACATGTCAAAGACATTAGAGCAATATTTACCACCATTATTAGTTCTCAAACACTTTATCTTCTTTCTAGTGTGCAACTCAACCATTACTTTAAATTCTTTGAAATGACTAAAAACTTCAACTTTAATCCTAAATAAATAAAATCAAGCTCTTCTACTGAAATCACCATTGAAAGAAACATAATAAATTGATCTAGCAATAGAAGGAGCATCAACTGAACCAAATACATATGAATGGATTAGATCCAAAATACACAAGGACTTATGAGAACATGAGTAAACCATAGATAAAATGCTCACAAAAATCAAACTCAAGATTGTAGTCATTCAACCCATCAACAAGGTTTTTATTTTCTAAGGTTCATAGAACCTTCTCACCTACATGGCTGAGTCTCCAGTGCCATAACACAGTCTTCTTTGCAAGAACCTTTAATTTATTAGATAGTGCACCCTTGGGTACTCAAAAACCATGACCATCTACTGAAAGAGAAACCCTCTCCTTCTTGAACAAAGTAGTCCTCTTCACAATCTTATCAGAAGTACTATTGCACTCAACCGTGCATGCAACAAGCTGGTACAATGTACCCAATCTACTTCCTCATGTTATTACCATAACACCTCTCACCATTTTCACACCTACTTTAGAAAATTATACATGCACACTCACATCTATTAGTTTGCTAATAGATTAAAAAAATCCTTTCTAGTCCTAGGATATGCAAGATGCCATCAAATCTTCTAATTCTTCCATCAAAAAATTTCACACGAATACTCCCATGACCAACAATATCAAGAACTGAGTTATCACCAAAATATACCTTACCACCATCAAAATCTTCACACTTACTAAACCAGTTTCTTTAAGGAGTCATGTGGAAAGATTCACTTGAGTCTATCAACCATGCATTTTAACTGAAATGAGTGGCCAAGGCTGCAATGAAAATATTTCCATCTTCCTTCTCAAACTTAGAATCAAAATCTTGCTTCTTCTTCAATTTCCTCTTCTCCTCTTTGTAGTCCTTTCAGAAGTGTCCGGGTTTGCCACAATTCCAACAAGTTGCCTTGGATTTACTAGGAGATTTTGATATCCCCTTATTCTTGGACTTAGAATGGTCATGTTTCTTTTCATTCTTTCCTCTTTCTTTAGGTCTTCCTTGAAAACTCAAAGCTTCTTTGGCATTTAGAGGGACCTTCCTTCTCATCTCCTCAGAAAGTAGAGAACCAAAAACATCCTCCATCCTTAAGACAATTGAAGTGCTCCTTATGGCCATGAAAAGTCTATCCCATGAGTCTGGCAATGAACATAGCAAGATTTGGCACCTTTCTTCTTCATCCATCAACACCCCAACTAAGGTCAAGTAAGTCACAAAAATATTAAAACTTTCAAGATGCTCACAAATCCTTTCACCTTCTACCATTCTCAATAAATACAATTTCTTCCTCAAGAAAATCTTGTTCACACTAGTAAATTTTGACCCAATTTTTTATGAAATTTGGTTGAAATTTTGGCTCATGTTGGTCAAAATTATGACCAAATAGTTAATCATAATTTCTCTCAAACCTCAATTTTGTCAAAATTTTGATGAAATCTTTGGTTGAAAATACTACATTTTGGTTCAACCTGATTGGTCATTATTGGTGAAATTTTTGACCAAATCTTGGTGGAAAACATTCAAGAATTCGTCAAAATTTCAACCAATTCAAGTCTATCCCATGACCAAGATGCCATGGTCATGAGCAAAGGGTTGGTCAAAATTTTGACCAAAACTTGGTGGAAAGCTTTTAGGAATTGGTCAAAATTTTGACCAATTTAGGTCTATCCCATGACAAAGATGCCATGGTCACGACCAAAGGGTTGGTCAAATTTTGGCCAATGCTTGGTGGAAAACTTGCAAGAATTAGTCAAAATTTTGACCAATTCAAGTCTATCCCATGACCAAGATGCCATGGTCATGACCAAAAGGTTGGTCAAAATTTTGACCAATTCTTGGTGGAAAACTTTTAAGCATTAGTCAAAAATTTGACCAATCTAATTTGTTTTAAAAAAAATACAATGGGTTGCAGTGGATATTGATTACCATCGTGATATGTGTGAGTTGTATTGGTGAGTGAATCTAAAAGAAGTTATTGTTGGATGGTGATTTTTCTATAGGGCAGGAACCCAACCCATAGAGGTAGGAGCTACCATAGTAGCCACATCCAACAACATATGAAAAGCCTGGTCAAACAGAGCAAAGCTATTGGCACTATTAATAACCATAGATGAATCCTTAAGAGCAGATTTTGAATCCATGAACCATTAGGGGTGTCTAGTTTGATCTTCTCAAGCAGGCCCTTCAAAGAATCAACCACCATAGGAATGCATATGAAGATCTTCCATGACAACAAAGTTTCAGCATAAATGCAATAACCTGGCATGTGCTAAAGATAGTGTGACATTCTCAAAAGGCTCAAAGGATTTCATATAATACAATACTTCTTAAAAAAATCATTAACCCAAGTATTTATTGTATGAATGTAGAGAAACACATGAATAGATACATGCATGCTACTCGTTTATATGTCCAACAATGTTTAATTCTAGGAAAACCATCTACATTCATATGAAGCAATCTCAGATTACATGAATATCACAAGCAATTTCCTATTTCTCCTCTTTATTCCTATTGAGAATTTCCAAACACATTCCTTTGGCATAAAACCATTTCCTTCAAATTTAATAGGCCTAGAAGAAATCATGAGCATTCTTCAGGTTCATTTTGGCTACCTTAAGGTATAGTTTCATATTTTAGCAATTAAAATAGAGATCTTCTATAAGTTCCTACCAAATGTTATTAAAACTTTTGTTCACAAAATAATTTTTCTCTAGTCAATAGTATAAATTAACAATTCTCTTTGACTAATTGCAGCAAACATATACATACATCAGATAGATGTAGTCAGTTAATAATAATATATCAATTTGCCAATGATTTCCCTTTGATTAAAAATAAATCAATTGGTCAACAACTTCCCTTTGGCCAATTTGTTAATATTGTTTCAACTTTCATCAATTCAAATTTGTGTTAGACCACTACATTTAGAGGTAAAATTTCTCCATTGTGCTAATGTTTTTGCTAGATATGCATCTTCATGAAATCTTTGTTATGGAAATCACCAAAATTCAAACTCTCATTGGATTACTACATCCTTAGGTCAAGTGTCTTCATTGGGCTAATGTATCTACAAGACATGTGTCTTTATGGGACTATTGTGCTCATAGGTTGGAGTCTTTCACTTGATTTCAATAAGAGCTCATCTTGTTGGAAAAGGTGCATTACAATGGTCAAGTCATAACATTGTTATATTAGTCATGGACCCTCATCAGACTATAGAGTACACAGGTCATGTGTCCCCACTAGACTGATGTGTTTACAAGATATGCACATCTTCACTAGATTGTTATGCTCATAGGTTGTAGGCCTAAGGTAATAATATTATAGGCAATGAGGCGCCCAAATT
The DNA here is from genome assembly GCA_028749045.1 of Cupressus sempervirens. NCBI lineage: Eukaryota > Viridiplantae > Streptophyta > Pinopsida > Cupressales > Cupressaceae > Cupressus > Cupressus sempervirens. The sequence continues at coordinate 601,541,148 of CM053791.1, read as the reverse complement.
CATACTATTGATCAATTTTGTTTATGGATTAAATTATGTATAACTACCTTTAGAATTTGATCACATGAACAAATTTAAAAGTTCATAGGCTAATTTAACATGAATTTTGTAAATTTCATGCATTTAATTGCGTGTAATTATTTGAACAACTTTTTGAATCTCTTCCCTTTTTAATGTTCTACATTGAGATGGTTCAATTTTAATGTTTGTCACTCTTGATTAGTTGAAGGATATAAATTTTTGTTCTATTCAATGGTAGTTGCTATAACATCTCTCTAGCCCCAAATAGTTGGTGAGGTATAAGATTTAATTTGTTTATTCTTAACTTCCTCATAAATGAAATGTGAAGTTCTTAGCTTTGAATCTTTCTTATGATAGTATTTTTTGTTTGATAAATAATCTTTTTTGTGTGTTTATCTTCTATTGTAGACTCCTCAGCTCTTGTATGAGTCACTTGCAACAAAGCTCATCATTGACATGCATTTTAAGGTATGGCCCTAATAGTTATTGTCCATGTGATATGTAAAAATGCCATCACTATTATGAAATATAATATTCTAATACTGATATATAACTTTATGTCTTCTAGGATCTTGCAACAATGGACTCAAGCCTGTTGAGGGAGCTTCCCCTTGTGGATGACAATAAAGCAGTTTGTCCTTTCAACTTTTTTAACATTTTCATTTCTATACAAAAATGATAGAGATGTGTTTTGATTCTATTTCACTAAAACAAAATTTTTTGTCATGTTTTTGTAACTTATTAGATTTGATGGATTTAAATTTTCATGAAAATTTGGAAAAGTTAAATGAAGAAACATATTTATGGATTCTTTACTTATGTTCAACACTCGTGTGGGTGTATAGGCTAGAAATTAAAATACTAGTGGATATAAGTCTTCTAAATTCAATATCCTAGTTTTTGAGGAGCAACTTCATTGTAAGGGCTTACACCTAAGCAAGAAACCCATCAAATTGATACATCTCCTTAGAAAATAATTTCCCAAGTTCAAAATGATATGATTCATTCAAGATGAACCAATTGACTCTTCCACATTTGAAATCCCAAATTTTAGGATATATCCTTTATATCACAAGAGACTTATACATGAACAAGTTCAACCTATAGTACTTCAAGAGCAACCTTTAAAAAGTCCCATTGTCTTTCAAGCAACCCCACAAATGCCCCAAAATTCTATACCAAATAAGTCTTATCAAGAGAGTTGGAGTAACAAGAAGAATAAGGAGTTTTGTGAATTTGGAGAAAAGGTTTTTGCTGGTAATACACTTGTCCATGAGGTTCTAAAAGAAAAATCAAATCTAGTGCAAGAAAATGATAATCTTGCTCAATTAGAATAGAAGATTGAAGAGCAAATAAATGTTGAAAAGGAAGAGTCAAATTAATGAGTAATCTAGTTATGCTATAAACAATGATGAAGTGGTTATTGATTAGTTTCATGAACATCCTAATTTTGTTGATGAAAATGAAGTGAATATGCCTATGATAACCCCAATAAAAATATTGAACAACAAGAAAATATAAATCATTTGGATAGGGTGCTCCTCTTTCAGGATGATAATCAAGACATCCTTGTCTTAAGTGTTGAGAAAGGTGATATGGATAAAGAAATTAATCAAGTAGAGTAAAATGTGAAACAAGAGCTAATTTCCCAAAGTATGGAATTGGATATTTCTTTCTAATCCTCAAGAATGAAAGATATGATGTTGAGATAGATTGTAATGTGAATTAGAAGATCAATGAAGAGCCTGATGAAGGTCATTTTTCTAGCATTATTTAATATTTTCATTTGAAACTTCCTAAATTAGAAGGTCATGAGCAGTAGAATTAAATGGAAAATTCTATTTTCTGATTTGATTCGCATGAGACATCTCATTTCAATCAATAAGCAATTAGTAAGAGAGTTTCAAATTTTGTTCATACAAGAGGATGTCATATAAGAAACCTTGCTAGGATATAGGGCAAAAAAGCACCACAAATCTTGCTGGTACCTAAGCATGAAGATCCTAAAGAAATTGAGGCTTAGCATGTGATTGCAACAGTAGAAGACTAAAGCCAACTTACTGACTTACTTCAGAATAGTAGCGTGCATCCACAATAAAGAGAAGTAGGTTTGTTAATATTTTTGAAGTAATTTTTCAGCTTTTTTTTGAATCTTCATTGATTGTAAATCTCTTGTGGGTTGCTCAATATCATTTGAAGCATTTTAGATTGACAGGAATGGACATCTATTTTAGTCAACCTGTCAATTGTCTTAGCAATTCTTCTAAATGGAATGATATTTTCTATGATAAAGCACTTGATCAGTCACGTCATGATAGTTCATACTTAGAAAGAGTAGTTCCTATGGAAGAAAGGCAAATTTCTCATGATAGAACAAAAAAAATTGCAATTAAGAAAATGCAGTCTTCATCATATAAAAATAGTTATATAAAAGCTAGTATCAGACTTCAGTGAGTTTCCACTATAGATTATCAAGTTTCATTAAGTGAAGAGGTATTTTTGAAGATGAAAGAGCAAGTATTAAGAGGAAGAACAAGCACATGATTGAATATCAGCTCACAAAAACCAAACAATCATTTGCTCAATTAGAATGCCATGTTTTAATGGAAGGAGACAACAAAATGATTCAAAAGAGCAACAATGAAAAGAAGATCAATAGAAGAGATAGGCATTCTATCAAGGAGGAAGTGATCTCTTTCATCAATAGAAAATCTAAGTGATTGGAACTTTAAAAAGAGAGTAGGGCTTGTTAAGTTTCAGGATATGCACTCTACTAAACTAGTCATGTTCAGTAACCCTTACTTAACATGGGAGTCATTTCACTATGTGAGACTTACTAATGAAATGAAACCTTCGAATTCTAGGCTGGCTCCTATTGGATTCTTTAGTGAAACACTCTAAAAACTCAATAAAAAATTGTAGGGAAAAGGTAAGAAGTGATTCAAAAAACAACTTAAATCCTAATGTCTAAACTAAGGAGGTGATACACCAGAAGTTACTAGGAAGACATAACACACATGTAACAGAGAGAGGATTATATAGCTCTATGAAATATAGATAAAGCACATCTTCCTATAAAGGCTTGCACAAGTGATTTATGATAAGGTTTTAATACTGAAACTATGAAAGGAGGATAAATTACCACCTCACTTTGATTAATTTCACCTATAAACACATATCATAACCTACAAGAAAACTTAATTTTCTACAAAAAGGTGCTAGAATGAGATAGAAAACAAGGAATAATGAAAACATTCACAAGTTAACTTATCAAATCATTCAAAGACACACACAGAAGTTGCAGAAAGGAAAAGGGCTTAACAATTAACTCCATAAAGCATGATCACACTGCTGTCATTGGTATTATTTCTTCAAAATGTTGAATTATAGACCCTATAACAAAGCTTAGGACTCAGAAAGATGTCTCCAAACTCTATCATAAAATCAAAAATCTCTCTAAAATGAGAGTTTCACTCAATAAGTACAATCCCAACTCATTCGGTCATATGCAGAAAGATAACCTCAAAAAGAGGACTTAATCACTCACATAATGAAGTCCTACCCCTGGGAAAACTCCATTATCTCATAAAGAACCCAACGACTCACTGATAACTGCCCTACAAACACTCTAAAAACCAATAAATATTCTCCAACTACCAAGGCAAAGTAAAATTTGACCCCAAAGCCTATATTCTCTCCTTGAAGGATTCCTAATGTCTACAAAAACTTAAAGGCCATAATGGGAGAAAGATGACTCATTTGATTCCTTTTGCATTAATAAAAAGAAATATATCCAATGATTTATAATTACATCATTAAAATATTTATTTTTTATTAATTAATACTCATGCAAAAGAAATAAATAGAAATAATACCTTTGTTATTTTTTGTATTTTAAAAAAGAAAATAATATTAAATGATTATTATTGATGATTTAAATATTATTTCTTTGATATTTTAATGCAAAAACTATACAATTACATAAAGCAACATTACAAAAATAAACTTCAAGGCATTGACCTCTTTGAAACAAAACACATGACATTTCATTCCCATGTATATACCGGCAGATTTCAAACATTTGTTCAATTTGGTAAAGGATATAATACATTGAAGAAAGCCAAAACTATCTCGTTTTGCTCATTCTATAGTTCTCGATTGAGGGTTTCTGAGAGCTTGTAGAGATTTTTTTGTGAAGTTGATACTATCTTGTTGGAGGATCTGTTGAGTTTCTTCATGCACAGAGATTTTGAGAAGATCTAAAGGTATGCTTTAATCTATACTCCAAAGATTAAAGTACTTTGAAACCCGAGAAGGGTTTACTTGCTATTGCTAGAATAACTTGTCATTTGCATTTGATATTAATGTGAAGTCTTACTTTGCCGCCATGTAGCTGGAACTTGCTATTTTATGGTTGTTTGTTGTTACATTTTCTGGGTTTTATGAGAACCTTTTGTTCCTCAATTCGACCATGCTGACCATATTGCTGTATGCTTTATTTGCCACCATAAAATACCTTTGCTGGAGCAAAAATTATGATTTGAAAATTGGGTGGAGCTTTGAATTTTTTTCTTCACTAGTAAAAGATGTGGGTTTTTTTTGCTATCACTATGACTAGGAACATGAATTTAGTGTTGTAATTGGGTATTGTGAAGAAATCTAAATTGAGAAGAAATGTTACTTGTTTTGATCTCCCGATGAGCATAAATTGATTTTGGTGCGTTCATGAATATATTCAAGGCCTCTTGCACCTATTTTGCTTAACATTTTCATCTTATGAGTTTGAACTTCATATGGAATAAGATATTAAACACTCTCTCCTACAAGATATTGAACATTTTTCATGGTCATTTCCAGGTAATGTTTCAATGTTTCTTTCTTTACTTCATTGTTATGGCACCAATGTCAAAGCAGGTTTCCTTCTTGTTTCCTTTTGAGTACATTGTGAGTTACAGCAGTGATAATAATGATTGTTTCATAAGGTTTGAGCACGGGCTCGTGACACTCATAAAACTACCCTTTTTGTGATCTGTATTTAATCTTGATTATAATGAAAGGTACGAGAGTTAGTATGTCCCTTTAACACTATATTTTCTGCTTCTATATTAAAGTACTCTTGCTATTTTTTATATGTATTCAAAATAAGAAGAATATGACGTGCAAGTATTGAACTATAGATAACCAATAATTGCTTAGATCGTAATGATCTAACCCCACCATTTTATCTTGCAGGGAAATGAAGGATCAGGGGCTTGCCAGATCAAGAGCTAGACGAGAAGCGACAAAGTGACAATAGAGAACACCTAACCAGTCAAAGTCTAAAAGGCAATGACTAGTTATCTCTATTTTTCTCCCATATGTTTTATTTTTCTTGTTTTTAGTACATATGAAAGATAGTACTAGTACTCATGACTTGTGTGATATATTTCAGCATTCTTCCATTCATTTCATATTTTGTAAAAATGAAAATTGTACATACTAGTAATGAATTATACAATGAACATTATATCTCTTTTGCTCAAGATTTTACATATGATTGCAAAAATGATGAAATATGAATAAATAGAAAATGAATGTTTTCTTCTGCAATTCTTCCTGTGATGTTGCTTAAAGTAAAAAATTTTAGCATGTGAAAAATTTAGTAACAGGGCTAAGAAACAACAAATAGCAAGTATAACATCAATCAAGAAAAAGTTAATAGGAAAATTTCAAAGAAATAGCCTTCATATCAATCATGCAAAGGAGGCAAGGTTTCAAAGCTTTATAGATTTTATTCATCATTAAGCCTCTTGTTCACATCCATTGAATACTCTTCAAATTAGGAGAAACATTTTCTCTGCTGATTTTTAAATGATAGTTTTCCACTAAAAGCATCATATTTAAGAGCCTTGTCCATGTAAAGAATAAAGAGTGCATACTTAATGTTATGAACAAAGGATCAAAGCAAGAACAACAATAATGAAATTGTGAAGAGATGGATAACAAGGACATAGAGATAGAGAACACAATGAAGGTAATCATTATCATTCAAGCACAATGATATGTTCATAAAATAAAGGTATCTAATAAGTGTAGTTAATGGAAACTAGGAGATTAAAATGATAATCAATAATGATGTAGTCAATGAGGTAAAGAGATTGTGCTATAAAAGGAGCAATGATATTAATGAAACCAGTTATGAATGAAATGGAGAATGTAGTATTTTGATGTTATAATGGCTGCTTCAAATAGAGATAATAGAGATGATGCACAAAGCATTAAACAATATCCATTAAGAAGGAGCAACACACTAAGATCAAAAGATAGTAGTGTTTTATGCATAATCAGATATGAGCAGACCTAGTAAGAGTTTATAACAACAATCATAGTACAAAGAAAGCTTATTACACAATAATTCATGGCAAGGAGATCATGTTGTAGAGTAGTCCTAGACAACATGATAAAGGAAAATTTTGTCAAAAAATGGTATCATATATGATTGCTAATCACAACCATGTTGTGTATAAAACAATAACAATAGTGAGTTGGTGTGCAACCTCTAAGCTTGGGCATTATAGATTAAGATATTCATTTGAGGACTTGAAATTTGAGGAGATTGATGAAGGTAAATGTCTTGTAACATTCAATGCAAAGGATATGTTAAAAAAGACAATTATCATATATGAAAAATATGAAGAAGAACACCATGAGATGTTAAAATCACGTAAGAAGAGTTTTGACAGTAAAAGAGCTATAAGGAAGATGGTTCAACATTATTATTTGAAAATGCAAGATCATAAATTAGTCATTGTTTTAACAAACAAAGGAAAATACGAGATTATTTATTATGATAGTCAAAATAGTGATGTTGAAGACCACAAGATTCAAGCAATAGGGACATGTTATTGACTCAAATTTTTCGATAATGTTTCACAAGAACACTTCTTTTTGCGATTAAATGACATAGTTTGAGTTTTTTATCCTTGCCCAGCACGAGACTATTTTTATCCTTGTCCAACTTGAGATTATTTGTTGTTGCAGACTTTATAGAGCTTGGTACCCTTTTTTTTGAATGATCTCAGCTAATTTTGAAGAAGCTAGTGCATTGAGAACATCATTGTTTTGCATTATTTAGTGTTGTATAAATAGTGCTACTATAAAATAGTGTTACATTTAAGTTTTTAGAAATTGTTATTTTTATGCACTGAGAATATTATTCAATTGCATTATTTACTGTGGTGTAAATATTATCATTGTATTATTAGTGTTAATGTCTATGTTTTTTGAAATTGTTAGAGCTGGCTAACCATAAAAATAAGGCACAAGCAAAAATTCTTCTATTGATAGGTACATGGATGGTATGGATTATGAAGAGTTTAGTGTGTACTTTTTTTGGCTCATCCATACATGACTGGTGGCTTTTCATCTATAGTAGAGTGTTATGCCAATGGCTAGTGTAGAGTGTCATTAAGGAAATGACACTCTATCTAGTACAAAGTGTCTATTTTTGGATGACACACTTGAAGCAATCTTCTAGACACTACATGCACTTCTACATTGTTAGTAACAAGTTGGACAACATTTTTAAATTTAAAATCCATTATCCTAGTTCCCTTTTCCTCTAGTTGATTTAAGTTTTGACAAACTGGAATTATTTTTCGAAATAAAAGGAGCCTTTAAACTATTAGCTTGATTGGATGTTGCCTTGTTGCCCCCATTTCAAGAAATACAGGTCCATAACCTTTTTGGGTGCATTATTGAGAATAGAATGAAACAAATAATAATTTATTATGTATTCTTTAAAGGGTGCTAGCTCAATGGAAGAGCACTTGCTTTACAAGTAGGAGGATGGTGGTTCAATTCCATCATGCCCTATTATGACCAAGTACACAACCAAATATGTGACCAAAAATGTGAGTAAATATACTAAATATGTGATTAGATATGGTATTAAATATACCACTAAATATGTAACTAAATCAACTATCAAATATAAGACTAAATATATGATTACATATGTGATTAAATTGATGATCAAAATTTGTGATCAAATAAGTGACTAAAATCATTTAGTACTAAATTTAGTAGTGCTATAAATGACTAGATATTAACTAAGTTATTAGTCACGTGACTGATTTTAGTCACATATATACAAATTTTAGTGGTTTTCTTAGTCACATATTGTTGTTTTTGTAATAGTGAACCCCTCACCCAGTTGTATTATCTCTAGGGTCTACGTATCCAAAATTTCCCCCTCTTCATGCATAATCATCTACAAAGCCTTAGTTAGCTTACCTGTGTTCTCCTCCCCCTACCTCTCATCCTAGGCTTTCATAGGGATACTCATTTTCTCCTCAATATTGTGAGTTTCATTTATCTGGGTATACCCTAAACCAAGTGGTTCTGTGCTTTTTAGGGTTTTGGGAATAGCTTCAATCTCGGTAGTTTTTGAGCTTTCCACCACCTCAATGCTTGGGGTTTAGACCTTGTTCTTGAGTTTCTCACATGTTGGGTAGTCAACAAAAAGACATCTAAAGTTGTTACACTTCTAGTAGAAGGGGATAGCATTCTCATAAGCTAGTGGTTACAACTAGGTACCCCATTTAGATGTCAATCCCACCATGATGGGAAGGGGTATATTCATTCCCACATTAACACAGATCTTGGCAAAGCCAAGCTTAATCTTTGAGCAAGTCACGAAGTCTTCTTTTATGAACTGCCCAAAGGAGTTACCAATTCACCTAAAAAAACACTCATCCCCATACTCCAAGGGAAGCCCAAGGAGGCATATCCATATCGGGGTGGATCTAAATATATCAAATTCTAGATTGAATCCTATTTTCCACTTAGCCACCATCAAGTGGTGTTTACCAAAGCTCCAAGACCTAGTCAAGATCAAATCATGGTCCAACTCAGTCATGAACCTAAATAGGAAAAGGGCACTTGCCATCGTAGAGATGGAAACAAAACCCATTAGTTTCCATTGAGTAAAGTACCATTTTTGAACCATGTTCACTGTGGGTCAGAAAGAGACAAAATTTCCAACAAGGATAAGGGTACACCCTGAGGAGATCGAATTTCTCACTAAATCTAGGAGTAAAATCTAATGAGACCTGAGGAGAATGTGGGTTTAGTATTAGATTTCATAGGCATCTTTAAACCAAAAAAAACCCCAAGATAATTTAGTTTAGGGCACGCTGATGAAGTTTCCTCATTCAAGGGGATAGTCAGTGTTTTGAGACCTAAGCAGCCATAGTCGTCAGGGATGGAGCTAGAATCTACAAGGATAGCAACATCCTCCTATACAGGACAATGATTATTTAGGGATTTTGCCACTAGTTCCAAATCTAGGCAGTCAGGGGCTAGATCTAGAAAGGGGGGGGGGGGGGGGGGGGATCCATCTCTCCCAAGATTGAGAGGGCATGGAAGAGGGATGGGAGATGGAAACATAATTGTAGGCAACAGAATAGGGATAGCAATTTGTTGTGAAACATAATATTGTTAATAATATTATTAGGGATAACATATGAATAGTTAATAATGATGAGGATTTCTTTAAAACTTACAAAAAATATAAAGTCTCATTATGGATAGGGGATATGGTATATGCAAAGAATGCAAGTAGCATAAGGTCCATTTCAAATAGTGGTGGCTTGAAAGGTCAAATGTTCGATGTTGTTCCATGATCTTGGGCTTTATGGCAATGCTCAATATGCCTTGTATAATAGCCCATGATAGTTCATAATATGCATGGATTATTGAGAAATCCTTAAGGAAATTTCTCATGCACGTGTTACTATTAAATACATATATGAAATATAATTAGCACCTTATATCCATTTTAATAATGGTGACCCAAGAGGGACTAGGGGGCTAAATGAAAGGTATCATTCAGTTATCCTCTACTTAATGGAAAAATATAACCTTGAAGGGCCTTATAAAAATTTCCAAGAAACTTCATCAATAAAACTAGTTATATCATATGATTGAGTTAATGTCCCCAACCCTAGGAGAAAAGAAATGTTTTATGAATATTGTCTAATTATTAACTAACATAATTACAAGCTCTTAAATAGGATTTATCTTATTCCACAATTGGTGAATGATATTGCTAAATTTATATTATTTCTTTCTTTACTTGGAATTGTAATTTCAGGTTAAAAAAGAAAGGACATAAGAAAATGGGACATTACTCTTAATGGATTTAGGACTCCTAGAAAATATTAAAAAACTATAAGTCAACTATAGTATCTTAATATTGTATTCTATTTTATTTATGTCACTAATTATAGATCCACGATATTGGATAAAGTAATTATAAATATTTAATATTTTGAAAGGTTTGATGATTTTATAAAACTAGTTATTGGATGCTTTGGTATTCTATGAACCTAAGAAAATATCTTTGATTAAGAAATTTGTTGAGATGTAACATATGGTCGAAGACATTAAATTTATAAAATGAAGGATAAGATGAATGAAATGTGAGAATGAAAGATATAGTTCCATATTTATTAATTTTAACAATATATGTAGAAATAAAATTATGTCTCTTGCTTTATTGGTAGAGAACGATACTTATAAATTGATTTTTGAGAATCATAAAAATAGTAGTTTAACACCTCATCATTAAATGAAAAATAAGTACATAAGGATGAGGGAAGTTTTGATTAGTAACAATTAAAAATTTCTTTGTTGAAGTGTAGAAAGAAGAAAGAACATGCTTTATATTAATCTATTTTTACTCATGTATAAATAAAATAGAATTAATAGGATGCTTAAATATCTATTACTATGTATGCAATAAAAATATATTAACATAATTTTAACAAACAATCTAATAAGATGAGGTCTAAATGTGTCATTCAAAAATGTTCATCTGATACCCCACCACTATTGAAATATTAAATGCTATAGTCATTTGTCCCTGGAGCCAAATGCTCACCTACCACCCTTAATGACCTACATAATAGCCAAAAAAATTATTATGGGTAGGTGAGTTTTCAAATTTGCAAAAGAGGGGCAAATATTTTTGGCCAGTAAGACAAAAAAGAATGTTCTACTCCATTCGACCAGTCAGAGAGAGAGAGAGAGAGAGAGAGAGAGAGAGAGAGAGAGAGAGAGAGAGAGAGAGAGAGAGAGAGCTAGTTGAAGAGAAAATTTTCAAAGAAGAGTAGCGAAGGAAGAAGAAAGAAAGTGATCAACAGATCCAGTCATTGCAGAGATAGAATGAAGTGTTTTTCGTGCCTATAGTTGCAAATGTTTCTTCCTGTCATTCTATAAGTTCATAGTTTATTGTGTGATTCGACCTATGAAGCAATGATTTCTCTAGGTGCTATTGTATGTAGCCATTAGATCTACAAGTTTAAAGTTTAAAGTTTGAAGTTTCACTAGTTTAAAGTTTTAGGGTTATTTTAGGGTTTTTTGGTTGAAATCGAAGGCTCCTAGATTTTGTAATATTTTTAATCAAAGTTGAATACACAAAAAGTAGGCATACTTGAATCCATTTCTCTTCCTCAAAATTGTTGCATTTGAAAAGTTTATTGTTGAAAGTTTCAAGGTTTAGCTCTCTAGTTTTAATAGCAAAAATATTCATGTTATAAATCTGTCACTCAGTCTTGTCTTGTTTGAAGTTCTTCTCTTTGCAGTTTAAGCTGAGATCATTTGACATACATTGGTGTTGAGTTACCCTTCATGTTCCAAGTTCACTCGACTCCTTCATGTGCCAAGCTCACTCGACACCCTCCTGCCACTTGGCTCCTTAAGGTCTCGAGCAAAATTGGCACTCGACAATAGTTAGTGTCGAGTGAAAATATTAAATTTGTGATTAATATTTTTCACATGGTATCAGAGCCTTGAGGCCCCACATCCATAATGAGTTAGGGCATTTTTTTTAGGATATTTGACATGGCAGGAGATGCAGGAAAGATATGGTAGCAACCACTATCCTTTAATGGACAGAATTATAATACATGGGCAAAGAAGTTGAAAACTATAATGGTTGCAAATAACTTGTGAGAATTTTTGATAAATGGATTCAATGATGTAATAGACCTAGCTTAGTATGATGCTCTCACAAATCCACAAAAGACTCAGTTGAAAGAGTCAAGGAGAAAAGATGCTAAGGCATTAAGTTTGATTGAGGCAACTATGATAGAGATAGTTTTTCCCAAGATTGCAGCAACAGATTATGCAAAGGGAGCATGGGATATCCTTGAGATGAACTTCAAGGGAGTTAATAAGATTAGAGTAATAAAGCTATAGATGATCAGAAGAGTGTTTGAGAACCTTGAGATTAGGGACAATGAACCTATTGCAGAGTTTAGCTCATGAATCTCCACTTTGATAAACCGGCTCAAATCAAATGGAGAAGAATATGATGAGTAGAGAATAGTAGAGAAAATATTGAGGATTTTATCTTAGAAATATGACAATCTTGTCATGACCATAGAGGAATCAAAAGACCTCACTACATTGACCATGGATGAGTTGATGGGAACTCTTCAAACCCATGAGCACTAGATAAACTAGTCAGCTACGACTTCCCAAGAGCAATCTTTCAAGGCTCAAAAAAATTCAAGAGGTAGGGGGAGAAGAATAAATGGCTTTAGTAGAGGCTCAAGAAGAAAAGGTCATCGAAGGAATGGTCAAAGGAATGTTGGTGCAGAAAGCTCAGGAAGAGCAAGCAACGAAGAGGGAGCAAGCACCTCTTAAAAAAACTCTAGAGGAGGTAAGAAGAATTACAACTCCAATAAGAGTAATGTTGAATGCTATTACTCTCATAAGTATGTACATTATGCAAGTGAATGCTAGAAGAAACAAGGTGATTAGTCAAAGTAAAATGATAATGTGGATGATGTGAACATGGGAAATGCAATCAATCCCACTACCTTCATCATGTGTAACACTGGTGAGGAAGGAAGCCCTGAGGTATGGTACTTGGACAGTGGATGTAGCAACCACATGAGTGGTAATGCAAGTTTATTTTCTTCCATTGATAATACTTTTAAGTCTAAAATTAGAATGGGAAATAATGGAACCATTCCCATAGTGGGAAAAAGATCTATTATGGTCTGCACCTAGCAAGGTGAGAAGAAGGAAATATAAAATGTATATTTTGCCCCCGGTATGAAGCACAAATTGATAAGTGTTGGACAACTCATTCAAAATGGATAAAAGGTGCTAATGGAAAATGACAAATGTGTCATTCATGAAAAGGATGGGAGTAATATATTACTTGTAGTAGTACAAATGGAAAAGAACTAGATGTTTCTGTTGAGAATTGAGATATGTTTCTCTTCTCAATTCAATGTTGCACCTCCCAAGCATGCATGTACAATAGTACACCAGCAATCAGCTCTTAGGAGCATGATTGGAGACCCCTCGAAGCTTTGGCATCTCAGGTATGGACATCTTGGCCTTGCTAGTTTAAATTTGTTGTCTAAGAAAAGAATGGTAGATGGTTTGCCAAGCCTTATAAATTCATATGACAAGTGTGAGGCTTGCATATTGGGTAAGAAACATAGGCTTTGCTTTAATTCTAGAAATTCTAGAAGGGCTAGAGCACCATTAGAATTGGTGCATTCTAATTTGGTAGTCCCTATGCAAACTACTTCTATTAGGGGGAGTACTTATTTTATGACATTCATTGATGATTTCAGTCGTAGGACATGGGTGTATTTTTTGAAGAATAAATGTGAAGCATTTGATAAATTTGTAGAATTTAAAGCCCATGGATGAAATGGAATGTGGAAACTATATTAAGGTCCTTAGATCAGATAGAGGGGTGTATACCTCCAATATGTTTGTAAGTTTTTGCAAGAAAAATGGCATAAGAAAAGAGTTGATAGCCAATTTTACTCCGCAACAAAATGGAGTGGTTGAGAGGAAAAACATGACCATTATTGAAATGGCAAAGAGCATGATGAAAGCCAAAGGGCTCCCAACTGAATACTGGGGTGAAGCTATAACAACACTAGTATACCTGATCAATAGGTGTCCTACAAAATTAGTTCAAGATAAGATTCCTCTTGAGGCTTGGTCAAGGGGCAGATAGATAGTTGAGCACTTAAGAGTGTTTGAATGTGTAGCATATGCACATGTGCCTAAGGAACAAAGGCAAAAATTGGATGGCAAAGGTGTGCAGTGCATCTTCATAGGCTATAGCTCAAAATTAAAGGTGTATAGGTTGTATGATCCAATTAGCAAGAAGATCATCAGTTCAAGAGATGTGGAGTGTCTTGAATCTTAGTCATGGAATGGCTCAGTAGATGAATCCTCAAGCACTTCAAGTAAAGTGTCTACCATTGAAGAGGAAGAAGATGACATTAATGATCAGCAAGAAGATGGAGTAGCAAATGTAGATTGCAGACAAAGGTAAAAAGGCAAGCAACCTAACATGCTGAGTAATAGCTCCAACCACATCAAGATAGCCTTGAGTTAGTATCCAAAATAGTAGCAGCAACACTACAGAGAATTTAGATCCCACTCTCACCTCCTTATTACCAAGAAAGAGCAAGAGTCTAAGGGAGATATACCAAGATGAAAGGTATGAGGAAGATTATGATGAGAGTGTAAATTTTGCATTATTTTCTCATAGTGATCCAATATATTTTGAGGAAGCTATGAATGAGGAGAAATGGTGTAATGCCATGGATGAGGAAATAGATGCCATTGAAAGGAATGAGACATGGGAGTTAACTACATTGCCTCCCAAGAAACAAGTAATTGGAGTGAAATGGGTATACAACACCAAGTGCAATGTTGAAGGAAAAATAGATAGGCATAAGACACGTTTAGTGGTCAAGGGGTACAAGTAGCAATATGGCAGAGATTATGATGAGACATATGCCCCAGTTGCAAGACTGGAAACCATGCATACTATCATAAAAATTGCAGCCTAGCACAAATGGAAGTTATATCAAATGGATGTGAAGTTTGCCTTCCTATATGGTGTATTAAAGGAAGAAGTATATGTGGAGCAACCACTTGGTTATGAAGTTGTAGGTGAAGAACACAAGGTGTATAGATTGAAGAGAGCTCTTTATGGGCTCAAGCAAGCTCCATGGGCATGGTAGAGTAGGATTGACTCATATTTAATGAGAAATGGCTTTAGAAAAAGTGATGGTGACCCCACACTATACATCAAGGTAGAAAATGCTAATGTGTTGACTGTTGTCTTGTATGTAGATGATTTAATTTTTACTAGAAATGATAATTTCCTAATTGGTGAGTTCAAAGAGGCCATGAAAAATGAGTTTGAAATAACAGGCCTAGGTCTCTTGAAGTCCTTTTAAGGAAACTTGGCAATAAAGAATATAACCGTTTCCACATAACCCATCATAAATTTGAAATAAACATGGAATTAAAATCCACATGCAAGAGAATAGACAACATACCCATAAAATGTGACACAAGATATACCCTGTGAAACCCTCATTGAGGGGAAAACCCAGCCTCCAAAAGCATCCATCAGCATGTATTATTCAGCAAAAATACCATTGCCATACAACCATGGAAGACTTCGTGGCCATAGCCACAACCGAGAAAACTATGTGAACAAGCATGAATCCATACATCCCATGCCATGCTTTCAACCTTCACAAATGCTCCCTTGGCTAACCTGTCAAGCCTTGTCCCGCTCGACTCTTGCCTTTTTTTCTTCTCCTTGTCACTCTCTATACAACAACTACCCTTGTGGTTGCTTATATAGTAGCAAGTCCCACAAAACCACCAAGTGGTATTACATAAACCATGTGCTAAAACCATGTGCTACCTAACCCACTAACCTCACATTTAATATTGGGCATTTAATTATTTTCCCCAATATTAAATAATTACATAAAATATTATCACAATGTTACAATACAACTCATCAAGAATATTCCATGGGAATATTTACATGTTGCACGTCCATCTAGGTACAACATTACATAATAAAAATAAAATAATAAAATAACAATATTAAACAATGTGTGCAACACCCATTATCTCAACAATCTCCCACTTGTTGTATACATTGCATAGGGTCAATCCGTAGCCACATAAATGAACAAGGGAACAATCCCTCCCAGCACATCCACCATCATGGATCAAAATACACCAAGTGCTCCATCCTGGTACCCACAACAAAATCAAAGTATCCAGCATCTCAAACATGAATGATCTCACCTCCTATTATGCCACTCATACTGGACATACATAGAAGCCATCCAAAGAGAAAAACCACCCAACCTGTCGCATTAGAAGATCATAAAATCTTGTACCAACTGAAATTCCAAGCACAAAAAACCTGATCCAAAGGTAATCACATGTATCCGTAGTTGTCAAAATATCCATAGCTGAAATAGCACCCACAGCAAAGTGCCAAACCCATCCAACTATCCATACCTCAAAGGTATAACAAGTGAATCTCATATCACTGACATATCCAATCTACAACTTGCAATCAAAAGCCTCAAGAGAAATACCTACCACATATATACCAAGAAGCTCCCACAGCAAAAGATAATGTCAAATCTATAACCAATCCACTCACAACATCTCAAAGAAGTGAATCCATGTAGTATCAAGGACATCCACAGTACATAAATTGATATCCTGCAAGAATAACTCTCATAACAAGTCTCCAATGCTCTCTCAAGTTCACCACAACCAACAGAGGAATGAGATAAAGGAATAACCATGTCATCTCTCACATGACATACATAAGCACAAACCAGTGATCACAATCTCTAACCAATCTCAAATCCAATGTAAGAAAAAATGAACATCCAAGAAGATAACCAAGACCAGAGAAACCATGCAAATCATAACCTGTATCATGTCCTTCTACATACACCTCTAGATGTAAACTGTGCAAGTATGATCTCCTCCATAAAACCCCAACAAGAAGCCTCAACAACACCCAAACCATACCATATAACTAATTATGGATGTAAGCCTCTCACAAGAAGATCAAACTCATAAACCATTCCTAAACCAAGGAATATGCCCAATATAAAACCATCTCCCAAACTCAACTAGCATAACAACATATGCACATGGAGATAAACAATGCTTAACCATCTCTCAACTGAACCCTCTAGAACTAACTCATGTACCATAGCTCAAGATCCATATCCATGAAAGACAAGCATAAATATAATGCAACTAAGAGAAACAATGGGCTATACCTCTCAAGTAGCAACTCGCCGAATAGACCAAGAGTGGGGAATGAGAATGCTCATCAACATACCCAAGTCTCCAACCAAGACTCATCTAAGAACAATCTCCTCTCAAGTCCATATTAGGTGACTTCCCCTCGGACTTCCTACTGAAACCATCAACCGTCCCAACAAATACTTCTCTAATCCAAGAGAAATCAGCGTCACCACCGTCTCTAAGTATCCATGAGCACCTGTAACCAATCAATCCATGCCAACTCCAAATGCAACATAACAATATCATGAAGTATCCAGCTTATGATCAGTGTACTCAATACCAAAAAGCTAAACCAAGATCAATGTCAAAGTTCCAACCATGGCCTCAGGAACATAAACATGACAACATGATCTTACCATCTCAACTAAAGAGATAACATGCTCTACATGCACACACCATAACATATCACAACTCTAAATGCGTATCAAGAGTATACCATGACATAATAATGAAACCATCCTCACACCAAGGATAAAATGCCAAATAAAAGCATAAACCTCACCTTTTTCCAAGAACCCTGTGAGTCCTCAAGATGCAACCATCTCCACACACCATGAAGAACCATCTCCACATACTAGGAAGAACCATCTCCACATACCATGAAGATAACCAAGAACTCCATGAGTTCTCAAGATCTAACCATCTTCATACACCATGAAGATAACAAGTGCACCATGCAAATGTCAAAGACGCTTCTGCAGCAACAAGATCTAAGACAAACCTCCAACATCTACAAACACTCAATAAATATATCAATGCCAACAACTCCCACTCAATTGTGGTACCAAGTCACCTATGGCATCATAAAATTCATCCTCTCCTAACCAAGAAGATATAAACCAAACTAAGAACTAATCCTACACTGTCACCCCATCACTGTCACAAGCTCCCACTAAACTGTGTATCCAAGCTATCCATGACATCATGATGAAAATACCATCCTCTAACCATGAGAATCAACCAAGGCATCAAACTATCAAAGAACTCAAAGTGCACATCATGAGCTCCTCAAAAAGAAAACCAAATAACCATGATCCTCAATCAAGAAGATATACCACCATAACTGTATCAGAAAATCCAAGCTAATGAACATCAAGGATGTACCTGTATAACCAATCATGTCATGCCAAAATCCATGGCACCATGATCACATCCATGAACTGAGCATCTGGCTCTTAAAGTGTCCAACCTGTCAGAATAAAATAGTCAACCACAATCCTCCACCATGACTGTACCTGGTAACAACATCTCATCCCTTCTACATGAAGAAAATAGTAAATCATGTGACTTAGGGCATAGACAATCCAAATCCAAGCCACCAATCTGAATATGCATCAATAATGAAAGATCAATGGGCAAAGACAACCCATAACCAAGCTATAAATGCAACCTGTAAGTATAGACCGCTTACAACACTGCACAACTTGTAGACCCAACAAGTCATCATGCATATCCAAATCCAAACACTGATAACCATATCATCATGAGACCAATCTGAAATATGAACTGAGTATACAATGACATCAAACCTTAAATTTCCAATGCCATAAACTCACAATGTTACCATAGTCAAAATATATCTATAAATTGTTCAGATCAATATATCAACAAATAAATCATGCCAAACCTGCACTAAATCTAAACTAATGTGTAGAGCTCTCCAAGAGCTTTCCATTGACTACTCGAAGTCCAAAATCCGACTCCGTATGCTCAAGTTATGCCCTAATCCGTGCTAAAAATAAACAACATCTAACTTTAGGACTCTTAAAACCTGACAAAATTTCAAAATCATAGAACCAAACCTACACCATCTTGTAGTACTCTGAATTAGCTTTCCAATGCCTATAAGAACTCTAAAATCTGATATTCTGAGAGAAAGTTATGGCCATTTTACTAAGACAGTCTCTTTACCATTTTTAGTACGATTTTTTATTTTTTATTTTTTCAGTGACGAAAATTCCGACAGGATTAAATTTGATGGCCATCATGGGCTGAAACTAAAAAACTCTTTCATTTTCTCTGAACATGGCCAAACTAGGGCATATTATATATCAAAATTTATGGAAATGTCGACCCGGATCCAATGGTGAGGTCTGTTTTTACCCAGGAGGTCATTTCTGCAAGCTACCCCCCAAAACCCTCATTTAAATGAAACATTCGAAAAAAAAATCCTTTTCTCCAACAATTTCACATGCCCAAATCTTTTAACATCCCATCATAACAGCAAATCCAAAACCCTCAGACCTGCAATAAATCATTCATATATCTTGCCATTTCTTTTATCCTCTCATGCATTCCCATGGATTCAATCTAGGGTTACAATAATAAAACCATAGCTCTGATACCACTTGTAAGGAAACTTGGCAATAAAGAATATAACCGTTTCCACATAACCCATCATAAATTTGAAATAAACATGGAATTAAAATCCACATGCAAGAGAATAGACAACATACCCATAAAATGTGACACAAGATATACCCTGGGAAACCCTCATTGAGGGAAAAACCCAGCCTCCAAAAGCATCCATCAGCATGTATTATTCAGCAAAAATACCATTGCCATACAACCATGGAAGCCTTCATGGCCATAGCCACAACCGAGCAAACTATGTGAACAAGCATGAATCCACACATCCCATGCCATGCTTTCAACCTTCACAAATGCTCCCTTGGCTAACCTATCAAGCCTTGTCCTGCTCGACTCTTGCCTTTTTTTCTTCTCCTTGTCACTCTCTATACAAAAACTACCCTTGTGGTTGCTTATATAGTAGCAAGTCCCAAAAAACCACCAAGTGGTATTACATAAACCATGTGCTAAAACCATGTGCTACCTAACCCACTGACCTCACGTTTAATATTGGGCATTTAATTATTTTTTCCAATATTAAATAATTACATAAAATATTATCACAATGTTACAATACAACTCATCAAGAATATTCCATGAGAATCTTTACATGTTGCACGTCCATCTAGGTACAACATTACATAATAAAAATAAAATAATAAAATAACAATATTAAACAATGTGTGCAACACCCATTATCTCAACAGTCCTCTCTAGGCATAGGAGTAAAACAAATGCATGATGACATCTTCATCTCTCAAGAAAAATATGCAAGGCACATATTGTTGAGATTCAAAATGTAGTGTAGTAAAGCAGCCCCAACACCAACAACAGCAGGTCTAAAGTTGAACAAGGAAGATTGCAGCAAAAGAGTGAATCCAACACTATACAAGAACATGGTTGGAAGTCTAATGCATTTGACTAAAACTAGGCTAGAAATAATGCATGTAGTAAGTTTGATTTGCAGATTTATGGAAACACCAAAAGATTCCCATTGGCAAGCGGGAAAGAGGATCCTAAGGTATGTGAATGGTACTAAGGAATTTGGAATTACGTACACTACAGTAAATGATTTTAGGTTGGTTGGTTGGTTATATAGATAGTAATTGGGTTGGAAGTCTAGATGATAGGAAGAGCACTTTTAGATACATGTTTCATATGGGATCAGCGGCAATTTCATAGGCATCCAAGAAGCAACCTATTGTTGCTCAATCTATAGTAGAGGCTAATACATAGTAGAAAATGTAGCAGCATGTTAGGCTATTTGGTTAAGGAGGATCTTGACATATTTGAATGAAAGACAAGAGGGTGGAACCACAATTTATTGTGACAACATCTCCTAAATTGCATTGTCCAAGAATCCAGTCTTCCATGGGAGAAGCAAATATATTGAGATTAGATATCACTTCATCAAAGAGTTAGTGGAGAATGGGGATATCAAAATGGAATTTTGCAAGTCTGAGCAAGAGCTAGTAGACATATTTACTAAGCCATTAGGCACTGGAAGTTTTGTACACCTAAGTGAATGTTTTGGTGTAGTTGATTTGGATCAGCAGTGATCTTTGTTTGTTTGGTTTAGGACAAAGGATGAGTTTTGAAATATTAAATGTTATAGTCATTTGTCCCTAGAGCCAAATGCTCACCTACCATCCTTGATGACCTACACAAAAACTAGAAAAATTTATTATGGATAGGTAAGTTTTCAAATTTTTAAAAGAGGGGGAAATATTTTTGGCTATTAAGACAAAAAGGAATGTTCTGCTCCATTTGACCAATTAGAGAGAGAGCTAGTTGAAGAGAAAATTTGTAGAGAAGAGCAAAGAAGGAAAAAGAAAGAAAGTGATCAGTAGATCTAGTCGTTCCAGAGACAGAAGGAAGTATTTTTCATGCCTGTAGTTGCACATGTTTCTTCGTGTCATTCTGTAAGTTAGTAGTTTATTATGTGATTCAACCTATGAAGCAGTGATTGCTCCAAGTCCTATTGTATGTAGCCATTAGAGCTGTAGGTTTAAAGTTTGAAGTTTGAAGTTTTACTAGTTTAAAGTTTTAGGGTTATTTTAGGGTTTTCTAGTTGAAGCCAAATGCTTCTAGATTTTGTAACATTTTTAATCAAAGTTGAATACCAAGCAAGTAGGGATACTTGAATCCATTTCTCTTCCTCAAAATTGTTGCATTTGAAAAGTTTATTGTTGAAATTTTCAAGGTTCAGCTCTCTGGTTTTAATAGCGAAGATATTCACATTATAAATCTGTCCCTTAGTCTTGTCTTGTTTGAACTTCTTCTCTCTGTAGTTTAAGCCAAGTTCACTCAGCATCCATTGGTGCCAAGTTGCCCTTCACGTGTTGAGTTCACTCAACTCCTTCATGCACCGAGCTCACTTGGCACCCTCCTGCCACTCGGCTCCTTAAGGTGCTGAGCAAAACTGGCACTTGGCAATAGTTAGTGCTAAGTGAAAATATTAAATTTGTGATTAATATTTTTCACACCACTAACACCCCCTCAATAGTTGTACATGTGCAATCATTTTTTGGGCTTTTTATGATAGTAAATGAAGTGGAAAGGTGCCCATAATTGAGAAATAGATGTGGCGGTAATGTGTACATGGGTTACAAATGACTCATTTCCCATATTCATTGTCACTTTTGATACTCATGTAAGTTCTATTTGTATCAAAATAGTTGCAACTACTTTTGTGAAAGTTACTCTAAATTTATGCTTTGATGGTTTTCCATAACCAGTTTGAAAGCTTCCATTAGGGATAGGACATTATTATTTTGCACTGCAGACTGCATTTTTTTGAATTTGTAAAGTCTTTTTAACAAATCTATTTTGTCTAAATCTTCCAAATAGAAAATAATTTGGCTTGAAGTGTTCTATCAACCAGTTTAGGTTCATTGTCTACGATTCTACATTTTTAATATCCTGCAACCCAACAACCTATGAGATAGATCACCTACCATGTCAATGTTTATACCAGGGTAGTTGCAGCTACAAAATATTACAAAATTCCTGCCTATGGAGGATGCCCATACCCTATTTTTACACTCTAATTTTGGCATAGTAGTGGACACTGCCAAAGGTTGCAGAGTTTGGATATACATCTCTCAACCTCATTTGGTGGAATTTTTTTAAAGCTTCTCACCAAACTTCAATCACAACATTCCATGTGCGAACGCATCCGGTCTATGCTATGCAGTTTTTGATGTATTCAAGCTATAAAATCTCATCATATTTGTCTCTCTATCATGCTTAGATACTTGTCCATACAATTTTTGGATAGGTTGGGGTGTTTGCAGATAACCTTTGATCGAGTTGCTGATTTTTTTAATTAAGTGTGCAAACAATTGATTTGAAATGGTATGGTGATGACATCAGTGTTTTTATGGCAAACATCATCCAATGGAAATGATAGAGGGAGAGCTTAATAAAATAATAGACCCACACCAACCACTCCAAGCAGTCAACGCTTAGAGTGTGTTGATTAAGTCAGGCTACATGGAATAGGAGAAATATTGTTCCAAATTTCTAAAGGCCCTTCGTAGAATTCGATACAGACTGAAGGAGAGATCTAGAACATTTGAAGTAGAAATTCTACTGCGGGTATATTATTCTAATAATATGAGCTGCTACATCTATGATTTAAAAATAGGTCTTCTTGCATCCATGCAAGTTATTGTTGGAATATTTAATGTGGTAGTTGACGTTTGCCCCTAGAGCTAAATGCTCACCTACCACCTCTGACGTCCAAAACAGATAAAAACATAAATATGGTGGGTGAGATTTTTGAAATTAGAAATGAGGGAGAAAATGGAATGTGACAAAAGGGAATGTTTCTACATTCATTTTCATTCATTTACATTATTCAAAGATTCAGTTCATCAGAGTAGAGCAAAGGAAGAAGAAGAAAGTGGTCAGAAAATCCACTTGTTGCATAGACAGAAGGAAGTATGTTCAGTGTCTCCAGTTGCTCATGACTCCTCTATTCATTCTGTGAGTTAGTTGTTGTTTTTTTTTTTGTCCTATTGAAGCAGTGATTGCTCCAGGCACCATTGTATGTAGCCATTAGAGCTACAAGTTTAAAAGTTTATTGAAGTTTGAAGTATTATAAGTTTAGGGTTATTTTAGAGTTTTCTAGTTGAAGCCAAATGCTCCCAAATTTTGTAATGGTTTAATCAACTTGAATAGAAGGCAAGCAGGCATACTTGAATCCATTGCTCTTCCCTTTGTTTATTGCATTTGAAAATTTTATTTGGAAGTTTCAAGTATTGGCTCTCTGGTTTTAATGGTGAAAGCATTCACATTGAAATTTTATAAGTTATAATATTTTATAAGTTGAATAGAACACTCGGCATCCTCTTTCTTAGTTGGAGTCGAGCTCACTTGGCATCTATTGTTACTGAACATTTACTTTGTGTGCTGAGCTTCCTGTCACTCAGCACCTGTTGTCTGTCACTCGGCACCATCAAGTGCTAAGCAATCTATGACTCAGCACCTTCAAGTGCTGACCCAAACTGGCACTCGACACCTTCATGTGCTGAGCAATATTTTTCTAGTGTTGAGAAATTTTTTTAAGGTTTAGGGTTGTGAGTTTTAAATATAATTTATATTTCTCACATGGTATCAGAGCTTTGAGGACCCACATCCAAAGTGAGTTAGGGCATTTGTTTTCTTGGGATATTTGACATGGTAGGAGATATAGGAAAGATATAGCAGCAACCACCATCCTTTAATGGGAAAAATTATGATAGATGGGCAAAGAAGATGAAAACCATTATGGTTGCAAATGATTTTATAGGAGTTTTTAGTTAATGGGTTCAATGATGTGACAGACCCAACTCAGTATCTTGCCCTCACAAATGCACAAAAGGCTCATTTGAAAGAGTCAAGGAGGAAGGATGCTAAAGCATTAAATTTGATTGAAGTAGTAATGATAGAGACAATATTACCTAAGATTGCAGTAGCAAATTATGCAAAAGAAGCATGGGATATCCTTGAATTAAACTTCAAGGGAACTGATAAAGTTCATATTGTAAAGCTACAGAATATAAGGAGGGAGTTTGAGAACCTTTAGATGAAGGAAAATGAATCAATTGCAGATTTCAATTCAAGGACCTCCAATGTGATTAACCAACTAAAGTCAAATGGAGAAGATTTTCAAGAGTAGAGGATAGTAGAAAAGATGTTGAAGATTTTACCTCATAAATATGACAATTTAGTCATGACCATAGAAGAGGCAAATGACCTCACTTTTTTGACAATGGATGAGTTGATGGGTACTCTTCAAACCCATGAGCATAGGATCAATAGATCCACATCTTCTTCTTCCCAAGAGAAAGAATTCAAGGATCAGTCAAATCCAAGAGGAAGGGGGAGAGGAAGAAATGGCTCTGGCAGAAACTCTGGAGGTAGAGGCCAAGGTAGTGGAGGATAAAGAAATACTGCAACAAAAAGCTCAGGAAGAGCAGATGGAGCAAGTAGCTCACAAAATACTTCAAGAGAAGGTAAGGAAAACTATAACTCAAATAAGAGTAATGTAGAATGCTACTACTATCATAAATATGGGCATTATGCAAGTGAATGCTGGAAGAAAAAAAATGATTTGTCAGGAAAAGCAAATGTGGCTGATGTAAACATGGGAAGTTGAAACAATGCCACTGCCTTCATCATGTGTAATGCTGGTGAAGAAGGAAGCCCTAAGGTTTTGTACCTCGACAATGGATGTAGAAACCACATGAGTGGTAATGAAACCTTATTTTCATTTATTGATAAGAGTTTCAAATCTGAGATTAAGATGGGTAACAATGGAACCCTACCAGTTGTGGGCAAAGGATCTATTATGGTCTGCACCAAGAAAGGTGAGAAGAAGGAAATACAAAATGTGTATTTTTCCTCTGGTATGAAGCACAATTTGATGAGCATTGGTCAGCTCATTCAAAATGAATACAAAGTGTTGATGGAGAATGAAACGTGTGTCATTCAT
Source organism: Cupressus sempervirens (assembly GCA_028749045.1). NCBI lineage: Eukaryota > Viridiplantae > Streptophyta > Pinopsida > Cupressales > Cupressaceae > Cupressus > Cupressus sempervirens. Next base: position 601,515,617 of record CM053791.1, on the reverse strand, counting down.
GAAAAGGATGGGAGCAACAACTTACTTGCAGCAGTTCAAATGACAAAGAATATAATGTTTTCCTTGAGAATAGAGACATGTTTCTCATCTCAAGTTGGTGCTACACCTCCCACACAATCAGCTCTAAGGAGTGTGATTGAAGACCCCTCATGGCTATGGCACCTCAGGTATGGTCATCTTGGCTATGCTAGTTTAAATTTTTTGTCAAATAAAAGAATGGTAGAAGGCTTGCCACGAATAGGAAATTCATGTGACAAGTGTGAGGCTTGTATTTTGGGTAAGCAACATAGTCTTCCCTTTAATTCTAGAAATTCTAAGAGGGCTTGATATCCATTAGAGTTAGTGCATACTGACCTAGTCAGTCCTATGCAAGTTACTTCCATTGGGGGGAGTACTTATTTCATGACATTCATTGATGATTTCAGTCATAGGACATGGGTGTATTTCTTAAAGAATAAATCTGAAGCATTTGATAAATTTGTAGAATTTAAAGCCCAGGCTGAAAGATAATGTGGACACTATATCAAAGTCTTAAGATCAGATAGAGGAGGGGAGTATACCTCCAATTCTTTTGTAAATTTTTACAAAAGCATGGTACAAAGAAAGAGCTCACAACCAGCTATACACCATAGCAAAATGGAGTGGCTGAAAGAAAGAATAGGACCATTGTTGAAAAGGCAAGGACCATGATGAAAGAGAAAGGTCTTCCAACTGAATTTTGGGGAGAGGTCGTGGCAACAATAGTTTAACTAATTAATAGGTGTCCTACAAAAGTAGTTCGGGATAGAATTCCAATGGAAGCATGGTCATGAGGAAGATGGATAGTTGAATACCTAAGGGTGTTTGGATGTGTTGCATATGCACATGTGCCTAAAGAGAAAAGGAAAAAATTGGATGACAAAGGTGTGAAGTGCATCTTCACAGGGTACAACTCAAAATCAAAGGCATACAGATTGTATGACCCATTGAACAACAAGATGAATCTTTCAAGAGATGTGGAATTTCTTGAAAATCTGTCTTGGTATGGACCGATTGATGAGTGAAGAGGATGCTAATGAACAACAAGAAGAAGGAGAAAATAGAAGAAAAGGCAAGTAGATTCAGTCATTGCTGAGCTCCTCTAGGCATGACAGAGTGTTAGTGCCGAGTACTAGTGAAGACTAAGCTAGTCATTAATGTAGTAGCAGTAAAGATTCTGATCCCACACTCTCCTCCCTATTACAAGGGAAGACCAAAAGTGTCAGGGAGATATACCAAGATGAAAGGTATGAAGATTATGATGAGAGTGTTAATTTTGCATAATTTTCTTACAGTGATCCAATATATTTTGAAGAAGCTATTAAGGAGAAAAAATGGTGTAAGGCCATGGATAATGAGATAGATGCTATAGAAAGGAATGAGACATGGGAGCTAACTAAATTGCCTCCCAAGAAGCAAGTGATTGGAGTGAAATGGGTCTATAAGACCAAATGCAATGTTGAAGGCAAGATTGATAGGTATAAGGCAAGGCTGGTAGTCAAGGGCTACAAACAGTAGTATGGAACAGACTATGATGAGTCATATGCCTCTGTTGCAAGAATAGAAACTGTGTGTGCTGTCATAGCAATTGTAGCTCAGTACAAGTGGAAGGTATTCCAAATGGATGTGATGTCTGCCTTCCTAAATGGTGTATTGAAAGAAGAAGTATATGTGGAGCAGCCACCTAGTTATGAAGTTGCAGGTGAAGAAAATAAAGTATATAGATTGAGGAGAGCTCTTTATGGGCTCAAGCAAGCTCGAAGGTCATGGTACAGTAGGATTAACACATATTTAATGAGCAATGGCTTTAGCAAAAGCAATGGTGAGCCCACTCTTTACATCAAGGCAACAGATGGTAATGTATTGATTGGTGTCTTGTATGTAGATGACTTAATTTTTACTGGAAATGACAACGTTCTAATTGGTGAGTTTAAAGAGGTCATGAAAAGTGAATTTGAAATGACAGACCTAGGTCTCTTGAAATACTTTCTAGGAATAGAAGTAAAACAAATGCATAATGGCATCTTCATCTCTCAAGAAAAATATGCAGGAAAAATCTTGGAGAGATTTAAAATTTAGAATAGTAAGGTAGCCCCCACACCAACAACAATAGGTCTAAAGTTGAGCAAGGAGGACTCTAGCAAGAGAGTGGATCCAACACTATACAAGAGTATGGTTGGAAGTTTAATGTACTTTACTAGAACTCGACCAGACCTAGTACATGCAGTAAGTTTAATTTCCAGATTTATGAAAACACCAAAGGATTCCCATTGGCAAGTGGGAAAAAGGATCCTAAGGTATGTGAAAGGTACCAAGGGATTTGGGATTTTGTATATTACAAATAATGATTTCAAGTTGGTTGGTTATACAATTAGTGATTGGGCTGGAAGTTTAGATGATAGGAAGAGCACTTCCAAATACATGTTTCATATGGAATCGAGTGCAATTTCATGGACATTTAAGAAGCAACCTATTGTTGCTCAATCTATAGTAGAGGCTGAATACATAGCAGCAAATGTAGTAGCATGTCAAGCTATTTGATTAAGAAGGATTTTGAATGATTTGAATGAAAGGCAAGAGGATGGAACCACAATTTATTGTGACAACATCTCATCAATTGCATTGTCCAAGAATCCAGTCTTCCATGGGAGAAGAAAAAACATAGAGATCAGAGATCACTTCATCAGAGAGTTGGTGGAGAATGGAGATATCAAGATGAAATTTTGCAAGTCTGAGTAGCAGCTAGCAGACATATTTAGTAAGCCATTAGGTATAAGAAGTTTTGTACACCTAAGAGAGTGTCTTGGTTTAGTTGATGTGGATCAGTTGTGATCCTTGCTTGTTTGGCTCAAGACAAAGGGGGAGTGTTGGAATATTTAATGTGGCAGTTGACGTTTTCCCCTAGAGCCAAACACTCACCTACCACTTCTAACATCTAGAATAGACAGAAACATAAATACGGTGGGTAAGATTTTTGAAATAAAAAATGAGGGGGAAAATGGAATGTGACAAAAGGGAATGTTTCTAAATTCATTTTCATTCAATTATATTATTCAGAGATTTAGTCCAGCAGAGTAGAGCAAAGGAAAAAGAAGAAAGTGGTCAGCAAATCCACTTGTTGCATTGATAGAAGGAAGTATGTTTAGTGTCTCCAGTTGCACATGACTCCTCTGTTCATTCTGTGAGTTAGTCGTTGTTTTGTTTTGCCCTGTTGAACTAGTGATTGCTCCAGGCACCATTGTCTACAACCATTAGAGCTGCAAGTTTAAAAGTTTATTGAAGTTTGAAGTATTATCAGTTTAGGGTTATTTTAGAGTTTTTCGATTGAAGCTGAATGCTCCGAGATTTTGTAATGGTTTAATCAAGTTGAATAAAAGGAAAGAAGGCATACTTGAATCCATTGCTCTTCCCTTTGTTTATTGCATTTGACAATTTTTTTTGGAAGTTTCAAGTAGTGGCTCTCTTGTTTAAATGGTGAAAGCATTCACATTGAAATTTTATAAGTTATAATATTTTTTTAGTTGAACAGAACACTCAGCATCCTCTTTCTTAGTTGGAGCCAAGCTCACTCGACATCTATTATTGCTGAGCATTTACTTTGTGTGCCGAGCTTCCTATCACTCAACACCTGTTGCCTATCACTTAGCAGCATCAAGTGCCAAGCAATATGTGACTCAACAACTTCAAGTACCGAGAAAACTGCCACTTGGCACCTTCAAGTGCCAAGCAAAACTTGCACTCAGCACCTTCATGTGCCGAGCAATTTTATTTTTAGTGTCGAGAATTTTTTTTTAGGTTTAGAGGTGTGAGTTTTAAAGCTAATTTATATTTCTCAAAGTTATATCTCAACCGATATTATTTATCGGTAGTGATGAAACTTTTGCTCTTCAGGGCATTTATATAAGAAAGTCAGAAAGAGTAAGGTTTTATTTCATTTTTATTTATGAAATGTTTAGTTTTTAAGTTAAATTTATTGATTCATATTTTATGAGTTGTGGTTCATACAAATTTATTTTTCTTGAGAATAAGTGGAGTATTTGGTACTTATTAGATGATTATAGAGATAAGGCACCAGAGGTCATCCTCCAATTTGATCATTTAATTATGGAGTTTTCTGCATGATTAAACTCACTCTTCCTACTACTGCATTACAAAATCTTTATTAAAGTCTTGTGCCTTAGGAAACATTCATTACAAAACCCCTTAAGCTCATCTACTAATAAGTAAGAGATATTTTCCATAGCATGTTAAATTGATATTGCTATCAATGTTCAACTTTGTAGCTTTTGAGTCAAACTCATGGCCAATGTTTTATGAGTAGTAGTTCACACCAACAAGAAGTTTAGCGACTTTCTTCTAGTTTGAAAATGTTCTACAAAGTTTCTACCATGGTTAAATGCACCCTACTTGAAACCCTGTTTGTAAAACCTTTAGATAGTGTTTTTCCTTACAAACCATTCATTTGAGATTTCCTTAAGTTCATCTATTGAAAGGTAGAAAATATTTTCCATTAGGATTCAACTATGTAGTTTTTGAATCATACTCATTGACCCATCTTTCATCAGTAGTGACTAGTAGTTCATGGAAACTCATCTCTCATGAGAATGTATGGAGCAATTAATAGTCATTAGATCTAGGTGATGCTCATAGAGGTGAAGTACCAGGAGGTCACCCTAGTCCGATTTGACTACACTTAACTATGGAATTTCCTTCTAGTCAAACCTACTCTACTTGTGACCCAATTCGCAAGACCTTCACCAAGTGTTGTGACTTATGAACCATTAATTAGAAAGCCTCTCAATCTAATGAATTGACAAGTAGCAGATATTTTCTATAGCAAGTCAAATTGTGATATTGCTATCAGGATCCAGCTGTGCTATTTTTTAGTCAAACTCATTGACACGTGTTTAATGTGTAGTGGTTCAAATGAACCCATCTCTCATGGATTGAATGGAACACATAACACTCATTAGATCTAGATGATGTTTATAAAAGTAAAACACTTGAATCATAATTGATCCATGATAAAATCAACAAATGAAACCTTGTAACAACTGCCCCTACAAAAAAAATGCCACATCAGCAATCCCCATAATATGTGGAAAAATCAATGAGAGTCAAAGTCTTTTGAATATTGACCAGTCAACATTAGTCAATTAACTATCATTAACTTTTAAAAAAATGATACATATACATATATGCTCAAATTTAAAAGAAATTGTAAATTCTTTACTAGATTACTAATACCAGATACCAGATACCAGGTGGTAAACCATGACAACCAAGTTGAAAAGAGCTCCAAAACCTATCTAAGAACACCAGGCAAGAATATTGTTGGAGTGCTTTTCCACCCTATCACGAAGCTTTTTAGCTTCCCTAGAATCTTTCCTGACATGAAAGATACCCAGCTCGGCAATGAGATAGTCTAAACAAGTAAAACTTAGAGGAGTAATGGAATTCATGTCATTAAAATAAAATCATGGTCTAAATACCCTTCACTAACAACATGGATATCTACATTAGTGTATGAAAGAAAGTTATTAACATTTCTTAATCAACATGTACATATCTATTTTCTGTCACATTTGTTTTTCAACTATGCATTATCTACATATATGCATCAGTTCAAAGTAAATGTAACACTTAATCCATTCATTTTAATCTATGTCTTTAAGTACAGTGTTAATTTTAACAATTCATTAAAATGCAAATAACAAGGAGATGTTATCAAAATTCCTCATGCTTCTCATAATATTATTGAGAAATAAATAACAAGGATTCATATCATTCTTTCCTAGTTTATTAGATGGAAGCATACTTTAAATTTCTATATCACTAGGAACTTTCATCCACTTTGAACAACATTATTCCGAAGTAAAAACGTATGCAGTGTTTGAGCACTAACCAAAAATAATAATCATAAACATTCAATTTTCATTGTAATTACTTAAAATAATAGAATACAATATGCCCAAAAATTATATTCAATAGTCAGATTGTGTTATTAGGAAAATATTTTTTTATTTTTATAGGACACCATACCCAAAGTTTGAATTATATTAACATTTGTTTTAATCTACTAGCAAGAATACTATCTTCAAATAAAAGAATACATAGCTATGACATTCCTACTGACTTCCTCTATGTCCGAGTTGCCTTTATACATCAATGACTTCAAGAATAATTGTTCTCTACTGTTCATGCATAGCCAGCTCATTGACACATCCAACGAGTAATAATAATTAAATGTATGTGATGAAGTTCTCTGTCTAGGAAATGAAACATAAGGAGTTTTTCCTAAAAAAAAAAAAATTAAACTGTTATAAGTAGTGAATAAGAGGGACAGTGGCTTCAACTTATTGAACACAACATTGGAGATCAAATCCAACATTTACCATGCTTCAATGCTAAATTTAAATTTTTATATTTGATTGATACCAAGTTAATGGTGATCCTCTCTTTCAAGAATAGAATAGTTTGAAGAGATTTTTTCAATAGAATAACTCCACTCATCAATAACAAAGAATCTGACTTCGTGTGAATAAAAGACTTGCTTCTAGGCATTGAATGAGATGGCTAATAAAAGAGAGAATGGTCACAGTATTTTGGATAAACACACACAATACTAAGATAATCCTATTTTATACACTTTGACCTAGATGACCCATATCCTATTCATAGATAATCGGCTAAAGGGGAAGAAAAGGAACATTTATGTTATGGTATAGAATCTTCCCTATTTCCCTAATGTATTTCTGTTCAATTAAACATTTTATAACAAGTATCGTAGATTAATAGGCCACACAATCAATTTCATGTACTAGACTGGACTATAAGTTACATGCACACCTCAAATTTTTCCATTTCTAAAGAAATGATTTCTAACTCTATAAAATGATATCCAATCGATTAGTCATACAGCAAAAGATCCTCAAGAATGGTGTTTAGTTTTTTGATGATAATAGTTGGGGTACGGTAATGTTCTATGTTCTCAATCGAAACCATAAATTCAGTCATCCCCACAGCCAAAAATCAAAGACACTATCATTTATCTAGTATTGGAAAACACACATTTCATCATTTTGCAAAGGAAAGTTAGAAATTTTAACAAAAAGATTGGAACCTGGTAATATTTTAAATTGTTATAAGTAGTGAATAAGAGAGACGGTAGCTGCAACTTACTAAACACAACATTGGAGATCAAATCCAACATTTACCATGCTTCAATGCTAAATTTAGATTTTTATATTTGATTGATACCAAGTTAATGGTGATCCTCTCTTTCAAGAATAGAATAGTTTGAAGAGATTGTTTCAATAGAATAACTCCACTCATCAATAACAAGGAATCTGACTTTGTATGAATAAAATACTTGCTCCTAGGCATCGAATCAGACAACTAATAAAAGAGAAAATGGTCACAGTATTTTGGATAAACACACACAATACTAGGATAATCCTATTTTGTACTCTTTGAACTAGATGACCCATATCCTATTCATAGATAATTGGCTAAAGGGGAAGAAAAGCAACATTCATGTTATGGTATAGAATCTTCACCGTTTCTCTAATGTATTTCTATTCAATTAAACATTTTATAACAAGTATCGTAGATTAATAGGCCACACAATCAATTTCATGTACTAGACTGGAGTATAAGTTACATGCACACTGCAAATTTTTCCATTTATAAAGAAATGATTTCTAACTCTATAAAATGATATCCAATCCATTAGTCATACAACAAAAGATACTCAAGAATGGTGTTTAGTTGTTTGATGATAATAGTTGGGGTACAGTAGTGTTCTATGTTCTCAATCGAAACCATAAATTTAGTCATCCCCACAGCCAAAAATCAAAGACACTATCATTTATCTAGTATTGGTAAACACGTATTTCATCATTTTGCAAAGGAAAGTTAGAAATTTTAACAAAAAGATTGAAACCTGGTAATATACATAGTTGTCAATATCTCCTCTTGTGATGTTGCACATGGACAAGTATGGACTTTAACAAGAAGGCTAATACTAGCTTGGCGAATGGGCTACTTATCTTCAAGAGCCTTATTGGAAAAAAAGTCAATATTACATACCTTCCTTGGTGTACGCATCTGGCTATCGTAGGTAGCCCAGACGAGATCATTGGAATCATAGGCAATGTAAGTGGCACAAGCGTTTCTCAGTATATTAAAAAAAATTGAGATCATTAGTCATCAAGAAAGCCTCCACATAGGAGAAATATCCACAACAGTATCAATAGTCCCAAGTTTCAGATACATGAGAGGCCCGTACTGCTTGGATAGATGATAGAGGAAGCTATGAGGCATGGTGCCCAATAGGGGAAGACTGCCGATGACCGACCATGCCAGTTGCTACCTTTGCTTTTGCTCCTTCCTCTCGATTGTGTGTCCCTCTTTGAATTAAGCAATTCTCGGCGAGAGAAGAGTAGGTTGAACTATACGGATGCATTCAGTTGTTCTCTTCATGGCAATTGCAAGAAGCTTCTTCTTCTTCTTTCCTACTAGAGTAGCACCTGATGCTCCTAACATCACCATCTTAATATCATTTCTCTTGTCCATATGCCCGTATAGGATAACATTTTCGATAGCACCACCACCCATAAAATATTTGATCATATCCCCATATATGGAATACCAACAAAATCTTCTATCTTTCATGGCCTTCTCTCATTAGTTCTCATTTATTACAGGAGAGAGATTTCTGCAATTGAGATATCATCTTAGTTATGCAAGTTCACAATTGTTTTTCGCAAAAGCAATCTCAAACTTCTTCCCTTGTAACTAACCCAACTTCTTCGATAATAGTGTCAAACTCATCCCAACCCCTCAAAAATTTGTATATGCATGTCGATTATAATGGTTTGGAAGTTATTGTTTATTCTAATTCAAGCAATTAATTTAATGGCTTTGTCCAGGTGGCAGTCTAGTACTGATTTATTCGGTATGTTAAAGAGTGGGTCATGACATCCTTCCCCTCTTAGAGAATGCATTGTCTTGATGCAAATATGAAGAGAAGAATTCAAAATCATATGCACTTACATATACAAGGAAATGAATCTACAAGAGCCAATTCTAAATTCCATTTACACAATAACACATGCATTTGCATTCAGTTCTATAAAAGAATATATATATATATATATTGATTTTCAACTACTGTAATAAAGTCTAATTTTCTTTTTCTTTTATGAAAGCTACATTTCATTAACAAATTAACTTTCATGAATCTATCTCTTCAAAGAGAATATTAACACATAGTTGAAGTAATAACTAAAGAGATAGTAACACACATTTGTAGAAGCACGTGAATTAGTAATCATTTCAAGATCATTCACATGTGAGTGTGTGAATTGCATTATCATTCTATAGTTTTACAAGGTTAGACTACCTCTGTCCAACAATATTCCCCTTTTCTAATGATGTGTCGTTCCCTCTGTTTCATTACAAGAACAACACCCAATGTCAGTGCATCATATATTATGAATCAAAGTGACTTTCCAATGAAATATAAAATCTTTAACATACTGAATATTAGTTGTTGTTTTTTTTTATCCTGTTGAAGTAGTGATTGCTCCAGGCACCATTGTATGTAGCCATTAGAGCTACAAGTTTAAAAGTTTATTGAAGTTTGAAGTATTATAAGTTTAGGGTTATTTTAGAGTTTTCTAGTTGAAGCCGAATGCTCCCAAATTTTGTAATGGTTTAATCAACTTGAATAGAAGGCAAGCAGGCATACTTGAATCCATTGCTCTTCCCTTTGTTTATTGCATTTGACAATTTTATTTGGAAGTTTCAAGTATTGGCTCTCTGGTTTTAATGGTGAAAGCATTCACATTGAAATTTTATAAGTTATAATATTTTATAAGTTGAATAGAACACTCGGCATCCTCTTTCTTAGTTGGAGTCGAGCTCACTTGGCATCTATTGTTACCGAGCATTTACTTTGTGTGCTGAGCTTCCTGTCACTCAGCACCTATTGTCTGTCACTCGGCACCATCAAGTGCTAAGCAATCTATGACTCAGCACCTTCAAGTGCCGAGCCAAACTGGCACTCGACACCTTCATGTGCTGAGCAATATTTTTTTAGTGTTGAGCAAAATTTTTTAGGTTTAGGGTTGTGAGTTTTAAATATAATTTATATTTCTCACATGGTATCAGAGCTTTGAGGACCCACATCCAAAGTGAGTTAGGGAATTTGTTTTCTTGGGATATTTGACATGGTAGGAGATATAGGAAAGATATAGCAGCAACCACCATCCTTTAATGGGAAAAATTATGATAGATGGGCAAAGAAGATGAAAACCATTATGGTTGCAAATGATTTTATAGGAGTTTTTAGTTAATGGGTTCAATGATGTGACAGACCCAACTCAGTATCTTGCCCTCACAAATGCACAAAAGGCTCATTTGAAAGAGTCAAGGAGGAAGGATGCTAAAGCATTAAATTTGATTGAAGTAGTAATGATAGAGACAATATTACCTAAGATTGCAGTAGCAAATTATGCAAAAGAAGCATGGGATATCCTTGAATTAAACTTCAAGGGAACTGATAAAGTTCGTATTATAAAGCTACAGAATATAAGGAGGGAGTTTGAGAACCTTTAGATGAAGGAAAATGAATCAATTGCAGATTTCAATTCACGGACCTCCAATGTGATTAACCAACTAAAGTCAAATGGAGAAGATTGTCAATAGTAGAGGATAGTGGAAAAGATATTGAATATTTTACCTCATAAATATGACAATTTAGTCATGACCATAGAAGATGCAAATGACCTCACTTTTTTGACAATGGATGAGTTGATGGGTACTCTTCAAACCCATGAGCACAGGATCAATAGATCCACATCTTCTTCTTTCCATGAGAAAGCATTCAAGGATCATTCAAATCCAAGAGGAAGGGGGAGAGGAAGAAATGGCTCTGGCAGAAACTCTGGAGGTAGAGGCCAAGGTAGTGGAGGATAAAGAAATACTGCAACAAAAAGCTCAGGAAGAGCAGATGGAGCAAGTAGCTCACAAAATACTTCAAGAGAAGGTAAGAAAAACTATAACTCAAATAAGAGTAATGTAGAATGCTACTACTATCATAAATATGGGCATTATGAATGCTGGAAGAAGAAAAATGATTAGTCAGGACAAGCAAATGTGGCTGATGTAAACATGGGAAGTTGAAACAATGCCACTGCCTTCATCATGTGTAATGTTGGTGAAGAAAGAAGCCCTAAGGTTTTTTACCTCAACAATGGATGTAGCAACCACATGAGTGGTAATGAAACCTTATTTTCATTTATTGATAAGAGTTTCAAATCTGAGATTAAGATGGGTAACAATGGAACCCTACCAGTTGTGGGCAAAGGATCTATTATGGTCTGCACCAAGAAAGGTGAGAAGAAGGAAATACAAAATGTATATTTTTCCCCTGGTATGAAGCACAATTTGATGAGCATTGGTTAGCTCATTCAAAATGGATACAAAGTGTTGATGGAGAATGACACGTGTGTCATTCATGAAAAGGATGGGAGCAACAACTTACTTGCAGCAGTTCAAATGACAAAGAATATAATGTTTTCCTTGAGAATAGAGACATGTTTCTCATCTCAAGTTGGTGCTACACCTCCCACACAATCAGCTCTAAGGAGTTTGATTGAAGACCCCTCATGGCTATGGCACCTCAGGTATGGTCATCTTGGCTATGCTAGTTTAAATTTTTTGTCAAATAAAAGAATGGTAGAAGGCTTGCCACGAATAGGAAATTCATGTGACAAGTGTGAGGCTTGTATTTTGGGTAAGCAACATAGTCTTCCCTTTAATTCTAGAAATTCTAAGAGGGCTAGATATCCATTAGAGTTAGTGCATACTAACCTAGTCAGTCCTATGCAAGTTACTTCCATTGGGGGGAGTACTTATTTCATGACATTCATTGATGATTTCAGTCGTAGGACATGGGTGTATTTCTTAAAGAATAAATCTGAAGCATTTGATAAATTTGTAGAATTTAAAGCCCAGGCTGAAAGATAATGTGGACACTATATCAAAGTCTTAAGATCAGATAGAGGAGGGGAGTATACCTCCAATTCTTTTGTAAATTTTTACAAAAAGCATGGTACAAAGAAAGAGCTCACAACCAGCTATACAACATAGCAAAATGGAGTGGCTAAAAGAAAGAACAGGACCATTGTTGAAAAGGCAAGGACCATGATGAAAGAGAAAGGTCTTCCAACTGAATTTTGGGGAGAGGTCGTGGCAACAATAGTTTAACTAATTAATAGGTGTCCTACAAAAGTAGTTCGGGATAGAATTCCAATGGAAGCATGGTCATGAGGAAGATGGATAGTTGAATACCTAAGGGTGTTTGGATGTGTTGCATATGCACATGTGCCTAAAGAGAAAAGGAAAAAATTGGATGACAAAGGTGTGAAGTGCATCTTCAGAGGGTACAACTCAAAATCAAAGGCATACAGATTGTATGACCCATTGAACAACAAGATGACTCTTTCAAGAGATGTGGAATTTCTTGAAAATCTGTCTAGGTATGGACCGATTGATGAGTGAAGAGGACGCGAATTAACAATAAGAAGAAGGAGAAAATAGAAGAAAAGGCAAGCAGATTCAGTCATTGCTGAGCTCCTCTAGGCATGATAGAGTGTTAGTGTCGAGTACTAGTGAAGACTAAGCTAGTCATTAATGTAGTAGCAGTAAAGATTCTGATCCCACACTCTCCTCCCTATTACAAGGGAAGACCAAAAGTGTCAGGGAGATATACCAAGATGAAAGGTATGAAGATTATGATGAGAGTGTTAATTTTGCATAATTTCTTACAGTGATCCAATATATTTTGAAGAAGCTATTAAGGAGAAAAAATGGTGTAAGGCCATGGATAAGGAGATAGATGCTATAGAAAGGAATGAGACATGGGAGCTAACTAAATTGCCTCCCAAGAAGCAAGTGATTGGAGTGAAATGGGTCTATAAGACCAAATGTAATGTTGAAGGCAAGATTGATAGCCATAAGGCAAGGATGGTAGTCAAGGGCTACAAATAGTAGTATGGAAGAGACTATGATGAGTCATATGCCCCTGTTGCAAGAATAGAAACTATGCGTGCTGTCATAGCAATTGTAGCTCAGTACAAGTGGAAGGTATTCCAAATGGATGTGAAGTCTGCCTTCCTAAATGGTGTATTGAAAGAAGAATTATATGTGGAGCAGCCACCTAGTTATGAAGTTCCAGGTGAAGAAAATAAAGTATATAGATTGAGGAGAGCTCTTTATGGGCTCAAGCAAGCTCGAAGGTCATGGTACAGTAGGATTAACACATATTTAATGAGCAATGGCTTTAGCAAAAGCAATGGTGAGCCCACTCTTTACATCAAGGCAACAGATGGTAATGTATTGATTGGTGTCTTGTATGTAGATGACTTAATTTTTACTCAAAATGACAAGGTTCTAATTGGTGAGTTTAAAGAGGTCATGAAAAGTGAATTTGAAATGACAGACCTAGGTCTCTTGAAATACTTTCTAGGAATAGAAGTAAAATAAATGCATAATGGCATCTTCATCTCTCAAGAAAAATATGCAGGAAAAATCTTGGAGAGATTTAAAATGTAGAATAGTAAGGTAGCCCCCACACCAACAACAATAGGTCTAAAGTTGAGCAAGGAGGACTCTAGCAAGAGAGTGGATCCAACACTATACAAGAGTATGGCTGGAAGTTTAATGTACTTGACTACAACTCGACCAAACCTAGTACATGCAGTAAGTTTAATTTCCAGATTTATGAAAACACCAAAGGATTCCCATTGGCAAGTGGGAAAAAGGATCCTAAGGTATGTGAAAGGTACCAAGGGATTTGGAATTTTGTATATTACAAATAATGATTTCAAGTTGGTTGGTTATACAAATAGTGATTGGACTGGAAGTTTAGATGATAGGAAGAGCACTTCCAAATACATGTTTCATATGGGATCGAGTGCAATTTCATGGACATTTAAGAAGCAACCTATTGTTGCTCAATCTATAGTAGAGGTTGAATAAATAGCAGCAAATGCAGTAGCATGTCAAGCTATTTGATTAAGAAGGATTTTGAATGATTTGAATGAAAGGCAAGAGGATGGAACCACAACTTATTGTGACAACATCTCATCAATTGCATTGTCCAAGAATCCTGTCTTCCATGGGAGAAGAAAACACATAGAGATCAGAGATCACTTCATCAGAGAGTTGGTGGAGAATGGAGATATCAAGATGAAATTTTGCAAGTCTGAGTAGCAGCTAGCAGACATATTTAGTAAGCCATTAGGTATAAGAAGTTTTGTACACCTAAGAGAGTGTTTTGGTTTAGTTGATGTGGATCAGTTGTGATCCTTGCTTGTTTGGCTCAAGAAAAAGGGGGAGTGTTGGAATATTTAATGTGGCAGTTGACATTTTCCCCTAGAGCCAAACACTCACCTACCACCTCTAACGTCTAGAATAGACAAAAACATAAATACGTTGGGTGAGATTTTTGAAATAAAAAATGAGGGGAAAAATGGAATGTGACAAAAGGGAATGTTTCTACATTCATTTTCATTCAATTATATTATTCAGAGATTTAGTTCAGCAGAGTAGAGCAAAGGAAAAAGAAGAAAGTGGTCAGCAGATCCACTTGTTGCATTGATAGAAGGAAGTATGTTCAGTGTCTCCAGTTGCACATGACTCCTCTATTCATTCTGTGAGTTAGTTGTTGTTTTGTTTTGTCCTGTTGAAGTAGTGATTGCTCCAAGCACCATTTTCTATAGCCATTAGAGTTGCAAGTTTAAAAGTTTATTGAAGTTTGAAGTATTATCAGTTTAGGGTTATTTTAGAGTTTTCTGGTTGAAGCTGAATGCTCCGAGATTTTGTAATGGTTTAATCAAGTTGAATAAAAGGAAAGAAGGCATACTTGAATCCAATGCTCTTCCCTTTGTTTATTGCATTTGACAATTTTGTTTGGAAGTTTCAAGTAGTGGCTCTCTTGTTTTAATGGTGAAAGCGTTCACGTTGAAATTTTATAAGTTATAATTTTTTTTAGTTGAACAGAACACTCGACATCCTCTTTCTTAGTTGGAGCCAAGCTCACTCGACATCTATTATTGCTGAGCATTTACTTTGTGTGCCGAGCTTCCTATCACTCAACACTTGTTGCCTATCACTCAGCAGCATCAAGTGCCAAGCAATATGTGACTCAACAACTTCAAGTGCCGAGCAAACTGCCACTCGACACCTTCAAGTGCCAAGCAAAACTCGCACTCAGCAACTTCATGTGCTGAGCAATTTTATTTTTAGTGTCGAGAATTTTTTTTTAGGTTTAGAGGTGTGAGTTTTAAATCTAATTTATATTTCTCAAAGTTATATCCCAACCGGTATTATTTATCGGCAGTGATGAAACTTTTTCTCTTCAGGGCATTTATATAAGAAAGTCAAAAAGAGTAAGGTTTTATTTCATTTTTATTTATGAAATGTTTAGTTTTTAAGTTAAATTTATTGATTCATATTTTATGAGTTGTGGTTCATACAAATTTATTTTTCTTGAGAATAAGTGGAGTATTTGGTACTTATTAGATGATTATAGAGATGAGGCACCAGAGGTCATCCTCCAATTTGATCATTTAATTATGCAGTTTTCTGCATGATTAAACTCACTCTTCTTGCTACTCCATTACAAAATCTTTATTAAAGTCTTGTGCCTTAGGAAAAATTCATTACAAAAGCCCTTAAGCTAATCTACTAATAAGTAAGAGATATTTTCCATAGCATGTTAAATTGATATTGCTATCAATGTTCAACTTTGTAGCTTTTGAGTCAAACTCATGGCCAATGTTTTATGAGTAGTAGTTCACACCAACAAGAAGTTTAGCGACTTTCTTCTAGTTTGAAAATGTTCTACAAAGTTTCTACCATGGTTAAATATACCCTACTTGAAACCCTGTTTGTAAAACCTTCAAATAGTTTTTTTCCTTAAAAACCATTCATTTGAGATTTCCTTAAGTTCATCTATTGAAAGGTAGAAAATATTTTCCATTAGGATTCAACTATGTAGTTTTTGAATCATACTCATTGACCCATGTTTCATCAGTAGTGACTAGTAGTTCATGGAAACTCATCTCTCATGAGAATGTATGGAGCAATTAATAGTCATTAGATCTAGGCGATGCTCATAAAGGTGAAGTACCAGGAGGTCACCCTAGTCCGAATTGACTACACTTAACTATGGAATTTCCTTCTAGTCAAACCTACTCTACTTGTGACCCAATTCGCAAGACCTTCACCAAGTGTTGTGACTTATGAACCATTAATTAGAAAGCCTCTCAATCTAATGAATTGACAAGTAGCAGATATTTTCTATAGCAAGTCAAATTGTGATATTGCTATTAGGATCCAGCTGTGCTATTTTTTAGTCAAACTCATTGACACGTGTTTAATGTGTTGTGGTTCAAATGAACCCATCTCTCATGGAATGAATGGAACACATAACACTCATTAGATCTAGATGATGTTTATAAAAGTAAAGCACTTGAATCATAATTGATCCATGATAAAATCAACAAATGAAACCTTGTAACAACTGCACCTACAGAAAAAATGCCACATCAGCAATCCCCATAATATGTGGAAAAATCAATGAGAGTCAAAGTCTTTTGAATATTGACCAGTCAACATTAGTCAATTAACTATCATTAACTTTTAAAAAAATGATACATATACATATATGCTCAAATTTAAAAGAAATTGTAAATTCTTTACTAGATTACTAATACCAGATACTAGATACCAGGTGGTAAACCATGACAACCAAGTTGAAAAGAGCTCCAAAACTTGTCTAAGAACACAAGGCAAGAATATTGTTGGAGTGCTTTTCCACCCTACAACGAAGCTGTTCAGCTTCCCTAGAATCTTTCCTGACATGAAAGATACCCAGCTCGGCAATGAGATAGTCTAAACAAGTAAAACTTAGAGGAGTAATGGAATTCATGTCGTTAAAATAAAATCATGGTCTAAATACCCTTCACTAACAACATGGATATCTACATTAGTGTATGAAAGAAAGTTATTAACATTTCTTAATCAACATGTACATATCTATTTTCTGTCACATTTGTATTTCAACTATGCATTATCTACATATATGCATCAGTTCAAAGTAAATGTAACACTTAATCCATTCATTTTTATCTATGTCTTTAAGTACAGTGTTAATTTTAACAAGTCATTAAAATGCAAATAACAAGGAGATATTATCAAAATTCTTCATGCTTCTCATAATATTCTTGAGAAATAAATAACAAGGATTCATATCATTCTTTCCTAGTTTATCAGATGGAAGCATACTTTCAATTTCTATATCACTAGGAACTTTCATTCACTTTGAACAACATTATTCCGAAGTAAAAACGTATGCAGTGTTTGAGCACTAACCAAAAATAATAATCATAAACATTCAATTTTCATTGTAATTACTTAAAATAATAGAATACAATATGCCCAAAAATTTTATTCAATAGTCAGATTGTGTTATTAGGAAAATATATATATATTTTTTATAGGACACCATACCCAAAGTTTGAATTATATTAACATTTGTTTTAATCTACTAGCAAGAATACTATCTTCAAATAAAAGAATACATAGCTATGACATTCCTACTGACTTCCTCTATGTCTGAGTTGCCTTTATACATCAATGACTTCAATAATAATTGTTCTCTACTGTTCATGCATAGCCAACTCATTGACACATCCAACGAGTAATAATAATTAAATGTATGTGATGAAGTTCTCCGTCTAGGAAATGAAACATAAGGAGTTTTTCCTATAAAAAAAAATTTTAAACTGTTATAAGTAGTGAATAAGAGGGACGGTGGCATCAACTTATTGAACACAACATTGGAGATCAAATCCAACATTTACCATGCTTCAATGCTAAATTTAGATTTTTATATTTGATTGATACCAAGTTAATGGTGATCCTCTCTTTCAAGAATAGAATAGTTTGAAGAGATTGTTTCAATAGAATAACTTCACTCATTAGTAACAAGGAATCTGACTTTGTATGAATAAAATACTTGCTCCTAGGCATCGAATAGAACAACTAATAAAAGAGAGAATGGTCACAGTATTTCTGATAAACACACACAATACTAGGATAATCCTATTTTGTACTCTTTGAACTAGATGACCCATATCCTATTCATAGATAATTGGCTAAAGGGGAAGAAAAGCAACATTCATGTTATGGTATAGAATCTTCACCATTTCCCTAATGTATTTCTATTCAATTAAACATTTTATAACAAGTATCGTAGATTAATAGGCCACACAATCAATTTCATGTACTAGACTGGACTATAAGTTACATGCACACTGCAAATTTTTCCATTTATAAAGAAATGATTTCTAACTCTATAAAATGATATCCAATCCATTAGTCATACAACAAAAGATACTCAAGAATGGTGTTTAGTTGTTTGATGATAATAGTTGGGGTACAGTAATGTTCTATGTTCTCAATCAAAACCATAAATTTAGTCATCCCCACAGCCAAAAATCAAAGACACTATCATTTATCTAGTATTGGCAAACACGCATTTCATCATTTAGCAAAGGAAAGTTAGAAATTTTAACAAAAAGATTGGAACCTGGTAATATTCACAGTTGTCAATATCTCCTCTTGTGATGCTGCCCATGGACAAGTATGGACTTTAACAAGAAGGCTAATACTAGCTTGGCGAACGGGCTGCTTATCTTCAAGAGCCTTATCGGAAAACAAGTCAATATTACATACCTTCCTTGGTGTACGCATCTAGCTATCGTAGGGAGCCCAAATGAGATCATTGGAATCATAGGCAATGCAAGTGGCACAAGCGTTTCTCAGTATATTAAAAAAAAATTGAGATCATTAGTCATCAAGAAAGCCTCCACATAGGAGAAATATCCACAACAGTATCAATATTCCCAAGTTTCAGATACATGAGAGGCCCGTACTGCTTGGATAGATGATAGAGGAAGCTATGAGGCATGGTGCCCAATAGGGGAAGACTGCCGATGACTGACCATGCCAGTTGCTACCTCTGCTTTTGCTCCTTCCTCTCGATTGTGTGTCCCTCTTTGAATTAAACAATTCTCGGCGAGAGAAGAGTAGGTTGAACTATACAAAGGCATTCAGTTGTTCTCTTCATGGCAATTGCAAGAAGCTTCTTCTTCTTCTTTCCTACTAGAGTAGCACCTGATGCTCCTAACATCACCATCTTAATATCGTTGGTCTTGTCCATATGCCCGTATAGGATAACATTTTCGATAGCACCACCACCCATAAAATATTTGATTATATCCCCATATATGGAATACCAACAAAATCTTCTATCTTTCATGGCCTTTTCTCATTAGTTCTCATTTATTACAGGAGAGAGATTTCTGCAATTGAGATATCATCTTAGTTATGCAAGTTCACAATTGTTTTTCCCAAAAGCAATCTCAAACTTCTTCCCTTGTAACTGACCCAACTTCTTCGATAATAGTGTCACACTCATCCCAACCCCTCAAAAATTTGTATATGCATGTCGATTATAATGGTTTGGAAGTTATTGTTTATTCTAGTTCAAGCAATTAATTTAATGGCTTTGTCCAGGTGGCAGTCTAGTACTGATTTATTCGGTATGTTAAAGAGTGGGTCATGACATCCTTCCCCTCTTAGAGAATGCATTGTCTTGATGCAAATATGAAGAGAAGAATTCAAAATCATATGAACTTACATATACAAGGAAATGAATCTACAAGAGCCAGTTCTAAATTCCATTTACACAATAACACATGCATCTGCATTCAGTTCTATAAAAGAATATATATATATATATATTGATTTTCAACTACTATAATAAAGTCTAATTTTCTTTTTCTTTTATGAAAGCTACATTTCATTAACAAATTAACTTTCATGAATCTATCTCTTCAAAGAGAATATTAACACATAGTTGAAGTAATAACTAAAGAGATAGTAACGCACATTTGTAGAAGCACGTGAATTAGTAATCATTTCAAGATCATTCACATGTGAGTGTGTGAATCGCATTATCATTCTATAGTTGTACAAGGTTAGACTACCTCTGTCCAACAATATTCCCCTTTTCTAATGATGTGTCGTTCCCTCTGTTTCATTACAAGAACAACACCCAATGTCAGTGCATCATATATTATGAATCAAAGTGACTTTCCAATGAAATATAAAATCATATACTTTAAATATTAGTAGTCATAATATGGCTTGGCCAAGTACTTTCAAAATCTAGAATTACCTATAGAAGAAACAAGAATAGACATGTATCCATCCTACAAAACTGGCAGATAGGGAAACTAATCATGAAGATATCCACCTATCTGTCCCATAATTTCTACATTACACCCTTCCATGAAGGAAAGTACATAGCATCTAACCTTCCTTGTTTGTCCACATTTGACACCCATAGTTGAAGGTAAGCTTTCCAAAATAATAAAAATAGCATAAGATAAATGCAAAAGGAAAAATGGCATGTTCTTCACAATCTACTCCCTTGTACATCCTATCAATGCTCCACAATGAACATCATAGATGAAATCACTTCCAAATCATAGGACTACCAACATCAAAAATACGTGCACACAGCCTAGCCACCTCAAGATCAAAGAAATCTTAAACAAGATTCTTAATTCTTAAGTAAAAGTCCAAAAAGGAGATACAACCAAAATAAAAGTGGTCAAGAGTCAAGTAAATAGCTCACATAAAAAAATTGTTGGCTTGGTGGTCATAAAGAACATGAAATTTCAAGCTAGTCCTTCATCACATCCAAGTTCATGAAACTGAACATAATAAAATGAAAACTCATTTCACTTAAAGCACAATGACTCTCACTAGTCACCAAGAGGGACTAGATGTTTAACAACACCTTTCCACCTGATAAGAACATAACCATACTTCTCATGCATCACATGCAATACTCTTGCAATTGAAATCCATGTTCTTCCTACTTACTATATTAGGTTAATCAATGAGCCTCATGAATCTGGCATAAAATAGAAATAAATTCTTGCATTTCATGTGCATCACATGTCATTTACACAATAAAAAGATATTTTGCATTGCTATCACAAGCTAAATCTTCGTTTGGTAGGCTCTGATAACCTAGTGCAAAAAAGAACAACCATCCTTTGAAAATCTCAATATTTAATTTTAATACCCAATGCACATATTATACCATCACATGGATTAAAGTAAAGCTAAGGATAAATATATGAGGTATGCAATTTACTAGTCATTCCATAAACTTTCCACTTGACAATCTTTTAAAGATTAAAATTTTTAACTCAAAATCATGACATGCATAAGAAACTTCATATCCTTTTATGTCATAATAATCATAACTAAGAGAGACAACATCCAACCCATCTCATCAACTCATACAACATAGAATAAACAAGTTGACTTATAGTTCTATGTTTAGCATAGTGAACTCAAGGCCCAAGTGTGGAACCAAAAGCTCTGATACCATATGTAACGACTACCCCTGCAAAAAAAATGCCACATCAATAATCCTCGTAATATGTGGAAAAATCAACGAGAGTCATAGTCTTTTGAATATTGACTAGTCAATATTAGTCGATTAACTATCATTAACTTTAAACAAAATGATACGTATACATATATGCTCAAATTTAAAAGAAATTGTAAATTCGTTACCAGATTACTAATACCAGATACCAGATACCAGATACCAGGTGGTAAACCATGATGACCAAGTTGAAAAGAGCTCCAGAACCTATGTAAGAACACAAGGCGAGAATATTGTAGGAGTGCTTTTCCACCCTACCACAAAGCTGTTAAGCTTCCCTAGAATCTTTCTTGACATTAAAGATACCCAGCTCGGCAACGAGATAGTCTAAACAAGTAAAACTTAAAGGAGTAATGGAATTCGTGTCGTTAAAATAAAATCATGGTCTAAATACCCTTCACTAACAACATGGATATCTACATTAGTGTATGAAAGACAGATATTAACATTTCTTAATCAACATGTACATATCATTTTTCTATCACATTTGTATTTCCACTATGCATTATCTACATATATGCATCAGTTCAAAGTAAATGTAACACTTAATCCATTCATTTAAATCTATGTCATTAAGTATAGTGCTAGTTTTAACAAGTCGTTAGAATGCAAATAACAAGGAGATGTTATCAAAATTCCTCATGCTTCTCATAATATTCTTGAGAAATAAATAACAAGGATTCATATCATTCTTTCCTGGTTTATCAAATGGAAGCATACTTTCAATTTCTATATCACTAGGAACTTTCATTCATTTTGAACAACATTATTCCGAAGTAAAAACGTATGCAGTGTTTGAGCACTAACCAAAAATAATAATCATAAACATTCAATTTTCATTGTAATTACTTAAAATAATAGAATACAATATGCTCAAAAATTATATTCAATAGTCAGATTGTGTTATTAGGAAATTTTAGATTGTGTTATTAGGAAATTTTATTTTTATTTTTATAGGACACCATACCCAAAGTTTGAATTATATTAACATTTGTTTTAATCTACTAGCAAGAATACTATCTTCAAATAAAAGAATACATAGCTATGACATTCCTACTCACTTCCTCTATGTCCAAGTTGCCTTTATACATCAATGACATCAATAATAATTGTTCTCTACTGTTCATGCATAGCCAGCTCATTGACACATCCGACAAGTAATAATAATTAAATGTATGTGATGAAGTTCTCCGTCTAGGAAATGAAACATAAGGAGTTTTTCCTATAAAATTTTTTTAAAACAATTATAAGTAGTGAATAAGAGGGATGGTGGCTGCAACTTATTGAACACAACATTGGAGATCAAATCCAACATTTACCATGCTTCAATGCTAAATTTAGATTTTTATATTTGATTGATACCAAGTTAATGGTGATCCTCTCTTTCAAGAATAGAATAGTTTGAAGAGATTGTTTCAATAGAATAACTCCACTCATCAGTAACAAAGAATCTGACTTCATGTGAATAAAAGACTTGCTTCTAGGCATCAAATGAGACGGCTGATAAAAGAGAGAATGGTAATAGTATTTTGGATAAACACACACAATACTAAGATAATCCTATTTTATACTCTTTGAACTAGATGACCCATATCCTATTCATAGATAATCGGCTAAAAGGGAAGAAAAGGAACATTTATGTTATGGTATAGAATCTTCACTATTTCCCTAATGTATTTCTTTTCAATTAAACATTTTATAACAAGTATCGTAGATTAATAGGCCACACAATCAATTTCATGTACTAGACTGGACTATAAGTTACATGCACACTGCAAATTTTTCCATTTATAAAGAAATGATTTCTAACTCTATAAAATGATATCCAATCCATTAGTCATAAGGCAAAAGATCCTCAAGAATGGTGTTTAGTTGTTTGATGATAATAGTTGGGGTACGGTAATGTTCTATGTTCTCAATCGAAACCATAAATTCAGTCATCCCGACAGCCAGAAATCAAAGACACTATCATTTATCTAGTATTGGAAAACACGTATTTCATCATTTTGCAAAGGAAAGTTATAAATTTTAACAAAAAGATTGAAACCTGGTAATATTCGCGGTTGTCAATATCTCCTCTTCTGACTCTGCCCATGGGCAAGTATGGACTTTAACAAGAAGGCTAATCCCAGCCTGACGAATGGGCTGCTTATCTTCAAGAGCGTTATTGGCAAACAAGTCAATATTATATACCTTCCTTGGCGTACGCGTCCGGCTATCGTAGGGAGCCCAGACGAGATCATTGGAATCATAGGCAATGTAAGTGGTACAAGCGTTTCTCAGTAGATTAAAAAAAAGTTGAGATCATTAGTCTTCAAAAAAGCCTCCACAACTTTAGGAGAAGAATCCACAACAGTATCAATAGTCCCAAGTTTCAGATACATGAGAGGCCCGTACTGCTTGGATAGATGATAGAGGAAGCTACGAGGCCTGGTGCCCAACAGGGGAAGACTGCCGATGACCGGCCATGCCAGTTGCTGCCTCTGCTTCTGCTCCTTCCTCTCGGCTGTGTGTCCCTCTTTGAATTAAACAATTCCCCGTGAGAGAAGAGTAGGTTGAACTATACGGATGCATTCAGTTGTTCTCTTCATGGCAATTGCAAGAAGCTTCTTCTTCTTCTTTCCTGCTGGAGCAGCGTCTGATGCTCCTAACATCACCATCTTAATGTCGGTGGTCTTGTCCATATGCCCGTACAGGATAACGTTTTCGATAGCACCACTGCCCATAAAATATTAGATCATATCCCCATATATGGAATACCAACAAAATCTTCTATCTTTCATGGCCTTTTCTCATTAGTTCTCGTTTATTACAGGAGAGAGATTCCCGCAAGTGGGATATCATCTCGGTTATGCAGGTTCACAGTCGTTTTTCCCAAAAGCAATCTCAAACTTCTTCCCTTGTAACCGACCCAACTTCTCCGATAATAGTGTCACACTCATCCCAACCCCCCAGAAAATTTGTATATGCATGTCGATTATAACGGTTTGGAGGTTATTGTTTATTCTAATTCAAGCAATTAATTTAATGGCTTTGTCCAGGTGGCAGTCGAGTACCGATTTATTCGGTATGTTAAGGAGTGGGTTGTGACAAACCTCCTCTGTATTGCATGATTGAAATTCTGATTGCCCTCATATATTAAAAATGGGTTGAACGAAATAGGGAAAAATAGTAGTAAACCATCAGATATAGGAAGAACATTAAACACGCCCTCAACTTAATGTTTCAAAAGAAAAAGATGAAGTCTTATTTAGCAATCAGATGTAAGAAGAGCATGAAGTGGGCTCTGTTAGAAATAGAAACTCCACTTGGAAGGGATATTGAAACGCATACCTTTTGCGAAACAGTGAGCTCTGAATCGAATGAAAGTGTCAACCATGTCGCTGTAGTCGCATTCTGATGTCTCTATACTTTCCTGTAATTCTTATTTTTAGTTTCACGATTTTTATCCATGCAGTTTTGTGGAGATCCAATTAATTAATTTTCTGTACAAAAACCATTTACTTATTAGACATCCACTTCTTAATAGTGCGATCAAGGATCAATTCATCAAAAATATTGAGAAATAATGAGTGCATTACAAAAGTCTTAATAGGTAGAGGTTTCAAATAAGTTAACAAATGTTGGAAATCCATGAGTCTTGTTGTACAACGATCACAAACTCACGCAAATTCTATTTTCGGACACCTAGTTTTAACCTAGGCATAAACTGTTCTTTCTACCCAAGTTTCCGCTTAAAGTGTTGACATTTATTGCTAATGCTACCACAATGCACTATGCAGAAACTTCCATTTGGATAGGAAATTCTTGGTTTCTAGCTCCTTCAAGCCTCTTGTAAACCTTGGATTTGACTTCATGTAAGTAAACCTTGGATTAGACTCCATCTAAATTAACTTGTTCTGATTTGGAGGGCATAAAAATGACACACTAAAGTTTGATTCTTAGACTAAAAGTGTTAAATAGTCAAAGTTGACTTATTTTTCAAAACATAATTTCTTCTTTAGTGTGTGATATTTAAGACTGGTCATTCTGATCTGTAGTCTTCCTCTTACCCTAAACTTTATAAGAATAGCCTTGCCTTTATAGACAACGATCTTCCAATCTGATCAATGGTAAATTATTATAGGTTGGATCTCCACTTTAGACAATTTTCTTTATCAATCTCAGTCCTAAGAAACCTTAATTCCTTTTATTAGATTGCTAATCCCTTTTGACTTTAATCTCTTTTAAAGATCAGCTTAAATATAGATGATTTTGATCACCTCCTGCAAGGGTCAGCTAGTTTCATATAAGAATGCCTGCAATCTATTCCTCCTGGAATCTTTGATCTCATTTAATGAATAAGGGTTGGTCTCACCTTTAGTATAATATTCTTTCTTTGGACATCTTCAAAAGAATTTTTCTACTGCAGAACTTTCTTGGCATTCAGTACATTCTCTTTTTTTTTGGAAGGAAAATCTATGTCTACAGCAATACAGATTTATGAACAAGTGCTAAGTGTTTCATTTATTTTCATGAAAGATGGATTCCTATTGAATTACTAATCATAAAGTATAAGTAATAAGTTTGACTCAAAAAACTAGTAAAATTCTAATAACAATATTACAATTTAACTTACTATAGAATTAACAAATTTGACATTCTTCAACTCCAACAGCTTCAACCAATTCTTCCTCCAACCCATGGATGTTCATTGAATCTTCATAGCAATCTGGGCAAACAATTTTCTAATCATTTATTATTTTTTTCATTTTCCGTAATCATTGACTTGGAGAGGAGATTTCCTGTGTTTCTATTCCTGCAACGAATTCAACAATATTTTTTTGCTTAACCTGTGATTCTGTTCTTTGACAAAAACAGGAATCAAAATCCTTCTTGAGTTCGCCTCATCCTTTTGTTCTTTCTAATGGCGATCTTCCTCTCTCCGGTGATTCAATCTAGGAAATACGATTTATTAGGCTGTAATATCAAATGAAGAGATTTAAAATTATATTAAAAAAATTGTAAAATAACATGTAAAAATTCTATACATTTGAGTGAGTTTGTAAATGATCAAAGATAAGCAGATCATCATAATCAGAAACAAAAAATGCATTATAAAGGCCTCAATAAGCAGAAATTTATGAAATAGTTGAAGGATTTAATAAACAAAGCATTCACATTCACATTGTTAACATAAAATATACAAACAGATATTCAACAAGGATCTGTTACAGCAGAATGAAGAAACTCATAATTTTATTATTGATTAATATTTCTACAAAGAATCACATTCCATTTCTACTATAATTACCTTCAATAAATAAAAGGTTTAACAAATGAGAAACAATGTCTACTTTGAAATGAACAACAATTTAATAAGTCAACTTTGACTATTTAACATTTTTTTCTTAAGAATTGTATGATATTTAAATTGTTCGCAACCAACTTGAACAATTCTATCATTAAACAGAGACTAGACTTATTATTGCATATGCAGACTTGTGATAAACTAAGAGCTAATGACACTTGACTTTCTGATTTATCAGTTGTTAATACTAATCAATTCTAAATGTAAATTCACTCGGAATCTCACGTGGTTGATTCACCTAATTAAAAAGTATCCAAGTGGCTAACTACCACTTTAATCGATGAATGTTAATTTAGATGCAAAGTCTTCTTTATTTGATGAATGGATCAAGATGAACTATCTATTAACACTTCTGCATGTCTTTCAACAATAGTCAAAAAAATTTATTATGGAGCTTCAAGCAAAACATTAATTTGTAGCAGCCCTATCCTAACGTTCTAATGTAAAATTTACATTTTTCTTATTTCAACGGAATAAAAATTAAATTGATAAATAAGAAATATTTTTCATAATAAGTCAAATTGTAATATTACTATTCAAATTTAACTGTATAATTTTTGAGTCAAACTCATTGACCTTTAAATTATCTAAAACAAATTCCTATGACCTATTGAAGAACTTCAGACGATATATTTTTAACAAAACAAGTTGCCAAACAACAAATTTGAAAATCGAAATAAAAGCAAACCGAAATAGTCTCATCTTTAATCACACAGATTTCAAAGTAAAATAGTATGTCCAGGTGAAGAGAATTCACCAAATGCCCTACAGCATGTAGGGATTATTTAGGTCAATCTGCAAGCATACAAGTAAGTGAACAGTAGGGACAAAAATCACTGCATCAAATTGCCGATAAATCCTTGAACCGCAGCACCCAAAACAGTTCTAACAGCAGGTCCTCCAAGTTTACCGACAATATTAGCTGCGGCAGCCATAATACCATTCCGATTTTCTTACTGTAGAATAAATGGATTTTGAACGTGATGTTGGAGAAGGCCGTGCAAATCAAGTTTAGCACATGTCAAGTTTAGTGTAAAAGTGCAGCACTGGCAGTCATATCGCCAACCCCGGCAGAGCCTATAGCAGAAGCTGCACTTGTAGTCTCCGTCCTTTCCCTTCATGAGTTCTAGAGCCAGATGATCGGCATGCTGGGTGAAGGGTAAAAGCGCCGGAAGCGTGATGCAAAGCGGGTGGAACCTCAGACTCGGTTTCAACAGAGTAACACATCTCCGTCCGCGAGGAACATTGAAGAGGAATCCTCTGATGGTATTCTGGCAGGCCCTGCAGTTGTGGCTTGAGATTTTAGACCCGGAGTGGAAAACCAAGTCCTCAGAAACGTGAATGGAGTCCTGGAACACAGGTGGCAGTTGGGCACACTCTAGATGCAGCTTGAACTCCTCGCACGATGGAAGTGTGCACTCAAAACCTCCGTTTCCTCCATCTTCTTTGCATCCGCTGCACTCGTAACGTTTACCTGGAGGAAACCAAAGAAGCGGATGCTTGTGCGGTGACACTAGAGTAGCTCATGCATCGAGTTGGATGGCCATAGAATTCGACACCGCTGAACAATTGATGTATTTATCTACTTCTTCCTGCATCTGCTCTGTTATATTATTCTCTTTATTCAATTGAATAATAATGGACAAAGTTACTCGCAATTATTCAACATGAATGCAAAAATTCAAAAAGAATGAGCGAACTTACTCGTAATTATTCGCATACAGAAAATTGATGTAGCTGTGTTTTTTTATTGATTGATCTAGTTCTTTGTACAACTATTCTGTAAAATTATTTTCTTTTGATAAAAGAAATGAGCAAACTTACCCAGTGATTGCTTATGATGGATGAGGAATTAATTCCTCCTGCAACTGTTCTTGAAAGAGCAAATTTATCAAGTGATTACTTATGATGGAAGAGGAAATTGATGTAGCTGTTTGTATATTGGTTGATGTAGTTCTTGCAACTGCTCTGTAATATTATTCCTTTTTTAATTAAAATAAATAACAAATTTATCCACTGAGTATTCATGATGGATGAGAAAAGTTCTTCTCTATAATATTATTCTTTTTTCAATTAAAATAATTCAACAAATTTATCCAGTAAGTATAATGGATAAGAAAAGTTCTCTGTAATATTATTCTTTTTTCAATTGAAATAATTCAACAAACTTATGTAGTGACTACTGATGATGGACAAGGAAAGTTCTCCCTACAAGTGTTCTATCAATTATTTTGTCAATTGACAAAGATCAGGGTAAAAGACTCAATTATCCACATTGGGTGTGGGTCGATAAGAGTTACACCAATTACTAATTTTTGACTGGTGATTGGTCATTTGTGCACTACTATTGGGACATTTCATAAAGACTACTAGAATTTTTGGCCACAGGCTGACATTTTTGAGTGGGTCATGACTATTGGCACATAAGCAAAGTAGGGTATGAGAAGCTTGAAACACTTGACAAAATCTAACTTACTATTTAAGAATTATATGTACATATAAAGAAATCATAGACAATTATAAATATTTTCCCCTACTTATAATTGATGAAAATATTGATGTAACTATTTTTATGTTGATTAGTTTAATTCATCCTACAACTACTCCATAATATTCATATATTTTTCCAATAAAAAACTGAACGAACTTGCCGAATGACCAGCTATGATGAATTTATAAATTTATTCAAAGAGAACGAATTTGTAGTTGTAGACATATATAAAATTCCATGATGTCAGACCTAATAAACCTATTTATATATTACAGGAATCACATAACTTATGATATGGAGAAAAATATAAATAATGTTATTGACTTAAAAATACATGTCATTTTAAAATCAAATAGGTGATGGGACCTTCACATAAATAATCACATGCTTTTACTTTAATGGAGGGTCTTGCATTGCCCTTGTATGAGATGGCTCTCTAATATGATGCTTTCAATTGGATTTTTGGATGAAGATCAATCATGGAATTTTTTATGATAGTTTTTGGCTTGACTTTTGTTTTGTCACCAACACCCAAACAATGTATTGTATTCATATGAGTTTTGGTTCTTTGTAATAGAATATTCTCGATTTAGGAATGACAAAGGCAACATTGATTAGTGTTGATAGATACTCTTGATGCAGTTTTTCAGTTTTTCTTCTTCTGACTGAAATTTCTGGTTCTTTTCTCCGTGAACTATTTTGAACTAGAGCTAAAACTGAGTATTTGTTTAAATAGAATCTTATTTTTTATAATCCTATTTATTTATTTTTATTATATTTTTATTTTTATTTTTATGATAGAAGATAGAATGTGATAAAAAGTTATGAGAAAATACTTATACAATCTAATATAAAACTATTATTTTGTAATAGAGCTATAATAGCTTTTAGATTAAACTGGGTAATTTTTTATTATCAATATTTAAAACTTACACTTACGAATTTTCTTTTATGTTCTCTATGAATGCACAATTTAATCAAATAAATAAATTATTTCTACAATTTATACTCTAGAACTTTTGTCTTTAATCTTCAAACATTTATTGATTAATATTTGATAATTAATTAGTATTAGACTATAATTGGAAAAAATGACTATTATAATTAAATATTTAAAAATATTTTTTTTAATTAAATGATTAAAATAAAATTTCATTTGATGCTCCCTACCTCTACCAAGCACTATCTACAAGATAACTTATGTGTCTTGATAAAACACATATTGCCCACAAACAATAGTATGTCAACAATTATGTTATTTAATTGTAAGTATTTGTAAATTACTAACATAATTGCTAACATACTATTGTTTATTAATAAATAGTCTATATATATATATATATATATATATATATATATATATATATATATATATATATATATATATATATATATATATATATATATATATATATATATATATATATTCCTCTCGTTCAACTTATTATTATTCCCATTTTCTCTACAGACCACTCAATCATGTTGCACAGGTATTCAGTGATTCGTGGAATCGCAGTATGCTGTCAACTAAGAATCACCATGACAATCAATATTGATGCAACTATTGATGTTATTGGATTTATTTGATTAAATTAAGTGGATTTTTTTCAAGATTCATAGTTTGTTATAAAAGGAAAAATTATGTCTATAAAAAAATATTTCTAAAATTAAATTTAAAAGAATCAAAAGTAATTTGAGTCAACTTTACATATTTATTCTTTTATTTTTGTACTTTTTAATCAGATTTCTACATCCAAAGATTCATGTGAAAAAGGTTCATCAAACAAATATAGTGTAGAAGGAAAATATTAATGACATGCATTATAAAAGGAAATAGTTAAAAAAAAAAAAATACTAAATCCACTTTGAGCCTTAGAAGTAACTCTTTAAAATTTCTATTAAAGTAGATTTTTAGTAACTAATTTCTATTTTACGATTGACTCTTTTATTTTGTCTAAGAAGATTTTTTAATCTTTTAACTAGAAAATAAGAAAAATTACATCTGTAGAAACAGTCTATAGATACCTATTTCCTAAATTGTCCTCTTTCCACGGAGCTACTACATGCACCATTGCACCCACTTCAAAGACTTAAGGTTGGACCTTCATGAAAATTCAAGTCTTTGATTTCTTCGTTTGATTCTGAAATGATGCCAAAGAATTTTTGGCATCTATACTAGGATTGAATTCGACAATTATAATACTAATAGCAATTGCAATAATTCGTTCTCAACGATGGGGATGGGGATTCCGCCTCTAGAATTGCAGATGAATAAGGTTGGCATTCGCTGTTCTTTGCTATTATTTTTTAAGTTTGACATTTGAAAATAATTTTTATCTAATTTTTGCAACTTACACATTTATCTCAATGATTCTAGCTACTAGCTATCTCTAACATCTTTGATGTTATGATTTTCGTTATGCTTAAATCTGGCTTTTATTCATTTTTCTGAATTTGTAGAAATTTTAGCATTATTTCTCATGAGGCTTTGCGTGGTCGCAGTCTTCTAAATCTAGGTTTGGTTTAGTTTTTGTGGATTCGATTTGGCTCTGAATTTTTTAATCTTCATAGTTTGCTATGCAAAGTTTGTGAGGTGGAAATTTGGTTTAAGGGTTTAGATTCAAGTTTGAGACAAAATTTTAATACAAATAGGCTATGAAGGATTTTTGTTCAGATGTTGGAGGAATTTTTATTTTTAGTGTTTAATTTCGGTTGAGAGGTAAGTATTTTATGCTAATTTGTTTTTGAGGGTTTTGTTTTAAGTTTTCAAAATTTTTTTTTTTGATAAAAGGTGGTTTTAAAAAGGTTTCCTTGAAATAGTGACTAATTTTTCTTTGAAGAATTTTTATTCAAGTTTTGACATATTTTAAATTATTTTTGGGACAAATAATTTTAGAAGTACATTTGGATGGTTTACTTGAAATTTCAACACTAGAATTTTTTTATTTGAAATAGTTTCAAAATGGAAAGATGTTGATGTGAACTGGTATTATGAGGATTATAGATTATTAGTTATTTTTCTAATAAATTTATTTACAAGTTCATTCTAGTGGTGTGTTGAACTGTGTGGATCAAAGAAACAACCATGAGGTGAGCATTTTTCAAATGTGATTTAACTCTTCTACTGCTATTTGGTTGCACCACATAGAATGGTTTTTTTTTTTAGGCTTTTATATTGTATGATCCTGTAATTAAGTGGAAACTTCTAAACCAAAGTTCTAGGTATCACTTCCTTTGTCATTATGATTAATCTATGAACATGCTTTGATTTGCAAGAGAAATGAAATGCACCTCACAAGAATTTCTAAAGATTTTCCTTGAACCCTTGAATGAATGTTGCATGAATTTTCATCTAAAAAATGGTATTTTTTCTATTGTTAACTAAAAAAAACTTATTTCCATTTTTTATGCAACTTGTAAAATTGTGAGTGTTGTGTTGGGTTGTTTCGATTTTGAATCTACTTAATTTTTTGGATGAAAATTGACATATCTATATCTATTACAATTTGATGTGCCATAGAATTATCATTTCTTTGGTTACAATCATATTAAAGTTATACTGATGACCACAACTACCTCTACAAAAATTTTGTCTCTATTTTTTTTCACATATCCTCTCTCCCTTAATGTTATAATGGTTTGACAAAGAATATATAACTGCTCTGATTGTGCAGTCCAAGCATTGTGACTCTTCCTTAGCCCTTTTATCTTCCATTGAATGTGACTGATATAGAATAGAAAACACAGTTGATGTTACTGATTATTGTAACTTATGATTTATCTAAATAAGATAAATTCCCCTACTTGAAGAGTGGATGTAGTCTAGACTACTTGTATGAGCCGATATAAATTTTGTGTCTGTTCTTGCATCTTTTGATTCAATTTTAGTTTATCTTTTGTGTCTTTTATTTTAGCTCAACAATTGGTATTAGAGCTGGTTGAGCTCTTTTGATTTTCTAGAAATTGATGAAGATTTACAGATGCCATGGATGAGGCAAATAATTGAAAAATAAAAAAGTTTTTGGGAAAAACTTTGGGCTATAGAAAGTGTAGATAGAGTCTTTACTCACCAAGCAAGATTTACAAAGGGCAGAGGATTATTGATAGAAAAAGAATGGGAAAAACTAGATTTGAAAGCAAGGGCAATGATTTTCTTAGCTCTCTCAAGTAATATGTTGTTTAATATTTAAGATGAGAAGACAACTAGAGAGCTAGTTGAGAAATTATCTTCATTGTATGAGATACCAGTAAAGTTTTCATAATGAAGAAGTTATATAATCTGAAAATGAAAAAAGTGGGAGTAATGTCGAATCCTCTGAGTGAGTTTAATACATTTTCTAGTCAACTCATTTCAATCAGTATATCATTAGATAATGAAATAAAAGCTATTTTATTATTATGTTCACTTCTGAACAATTAGGAAGGCCTAGTAATGGCTATGAGCACTTCAATAGCAACCTAGAACAAGATGAAATTTGATGAAGTCACAACTACATTTCTTAGCAAAGACATGCGAATGAAACACCATGAATCATCTTCTGGTGATGCTCTAACAGTTGTGAGCACAAACAATATAGGAAAAAGTCGTGAAAGAGGAGGAAATAACAATAATAATAATGGAAGAGGTAGATCAAATTATCACTCAAAATCTAGAGGAAGCAATGGGACCTATTGGTTTTGTGGTAAACTGGGCCATGCCAAGAAGCAATTTTGGAATTACAAGAAGGCTCAAAATAAAGTAATTCAGGATGGCATAAATGCTACAACTAATGGACCTTTTGTAACGCCCCGCCAAGGGATCCAAAGAATTAACCTAAATTTTGGTAGCATTTTTTTATAAAAACATGAAAGTAAATCCATCTACATCATACACATGATAGTGGAAGCAATAGCAACAATTCAAGTGATAGTAAACATGACATACATAACAGGCTACATTCTTTATGGATCTCTTAACGTTGAATCACATCTAATTAACTATTAATGATTCCATCTAATTCTACATACACATAAACTAATAATGATAAGTCCAACATTCTTTAACCAATATACTTTGTTCCAAATGTCCCTTAATAAACTACATTTTAGAAAGCTCAATCATCCACTCTACATGGCACCGGATATGAAAGGTTTAAAAGAATATACATATGTGAAATAAAGTACATCATCCTATTCTAATCCATAATGCAATAAAGTAAATGAAACCACATGTTATACATGATACATCATCATAAAAGATATAAACATCCATTGTAACAGATAACCATAAATCACAAACATAACTAACTAAGTGCACGGTTCCTCCCAACTGTAAGTAGCATCATTAGACCATCATAGGCCCTAACCATCCCTCTATGCATAACATTCCAAATCACCAAAGAGATCATTGGTATTAACATAGTAGGAATGTCACTCTTAGAACATACCACATCATATGCATAAAGAAATCTAATCATGTAAAGTAAAGCATAAGATAAGAAAAAAATATCATCTATCACATGCTAATCATCAATATAAGGATACATGTCCACCATCATAATCCATGAACAGAATGAAGATAGATGCCAAAATAGAATGCATCAGCCATGGTGTTTTAGATGGATCTCAAATGGTGAGAGTGGAAAAGCACTACCACTCGACCACGTGGAACCAAAATGGTCCACTCCCATCGTACTAAGGAAATAATCTCAAGTTTGAAACAGGATAACAAATCACATAGCAAAAATACTCTCTAAGTCTAGGAATCCTAAAAGTATACTAACTCAAAGGTTCCAATCACAAACTGACATCTAATCCTAGAGGCACAACAAAGACATGTAGGAAACCTACTATGCAAGTGGGAAAGTGTCATCGTACAGATCATGCTAGAGTTACCCTAGTAGTCTCTCAATAGACCTTGGCCCCCTAGTGATCCCTATGCGGCCACTAGTATCCTCTCATACTGACGAGGCATACTACTCCCATCCTAGTTTGTACTAGCACTCGAGGCATGGGCGGGAACATACAATTATCTTATTAGGTTCATTTTAATCCCCATTTAGTGTAAATATTTTCACTTATTAAAACAACTTACAATGAGTTACCCTGGCAGCCACTTAGGGCCCCAGCCCCCATTGCAAGCCACTTATCGACACCACAAGTAGATTACCTACCATAGGCTCATGGAATCAAAAATCACAAAATACCAAAAGATAATCCATAATAAAACCATCAAATCTCCATGAGCAACTAAAAAGAATCCATAGATAATCATGACCACAACAGTTCTCTATTGGCAACTGAAGGTATCATTGATAATCCCTATATCCATTGGTTCTCAACAAGCAACCAAAAAGTATATCAAAGCAATATTGATCAAAGATGCCAAAATAGTTGAGTCAAAACATGTCACAACATGACATCATCAAGATTAGTTAAACAATACAATTCCATCAAAGTGACTGGAAAGTAATCCAAATACAACTAATTGATAGCTCATAAAAAGGTTACATCAATCACAGCTTACACAAGAAGACTGAAGACAATATCAATCAGCATGCCATCACATAACCATGGTTGAGTTTAAAAGATCGAGATCAAAAGACATCATCATGACATCACAATCATAACCCCCGAGCCTTTGGTAGACGTCCTATATTTGGTCAACAATCTAGTCAACCCCAACCCAAAACATATAGCATAGAGAAAATACAAAATACAAGCATATGTTTGGTTTTGCTAGAGTTACATAGTTGAATTAAGTGTGGAGGCTCAATTTTTTGTTTAAGAGTTGAGTATGAAGGACACTAACCCGTGTATTAGTTTTTAATAAGTTAAAGTTTTCTCATGACTCTTAGAATTTAATTTTCTAAAATGTCCTAAGACTGCTTTGTTGGAAAAGATCCATCCTTCCATATTTTAAATCAATATCTCTATACTGCTTTGGGAAAAAAAATCATCTATCATATTCAAATAGCTTCATTTATGATTTTGAGAAAAACAAAATAATTCATAACTTGAATATTCCAATAACTTTTTTTAAAACTCATTCTATTTAAATAAGTATTAATTCTAAATATAAAACTATATTATTTATTTAAAATTTAATTAACTTGAATATATAATAAAAATTTCATTAATATATAATGTTATGTGTGTGTGTGTGTGTGTGTGTGTGTGTACACACACACACACACACACACACACACACACACATATATATGTATGTATGTACATATATTTATATATATATGTATGTATGTATATATATATATATATATATATATAACAATGTAAAATTCTTAATAAATAAAAATGAATTATGAACTATCGAATTCATAGCAACCCATATATATATAAATGAGTTTATTGTACTTGCACTACCATCACATGTATGGCAGTGCCATGGGGCCTGCCTTTATCGTAGGGCCTGCGACAGTAGTCACAGTACCTATATATATATATATATATCTATGTATATACATACATACATACATACATACATACATACATACATACATACATACATATATATATATATATATATATATGTATGTATGTATGTACGTACATATATGTATATATATGTATGTATATATATAATATAATAATTAATATATTTTGAATTATTAATATATATATATATATATATATATAACAATATAAAATTCTTAATAAATAAAAATGAATTATGAACTATCGAATTCATAGCAATCCATATATATATATAAATGAGTTTATTGTACTTGCACTGCTATCACATGTATGGCAGTGCCATGGGGCCTGCCTTTATCGCAGGGCCTGCGACAGCAGTCACAGTACCTACGACAGTAGGCTCGGCTACCAGCTGTCTTAAAAAGGGGACGAGGTGGGGTTAACGCCCCCCCCTCACATCCTTATTTATTATATTTTTTTTATTATAATGTTTTTCATTAAATATTTTATCAAATGTGATTTCAGATTTTTCAAATATATATCTTTCCACTGCATTTTTTTTAAATAAGCAACATTTAATTATGTGTGTGTGTGTGTGTGTGTGTGTGTGTGTGTGTGTGTGTGTGTGTGTGCATATGTATATATGTATGTATATATATATACACACACACACACATGCAGATTGTTACTATTACAACATTTTTTGTAATATATATATATATATATAAAAGTATATGCAGATTTGTATATTTAAAAAGAGAACATATACATAGTTTTTAAACCAAAAATGGCTTTCCAATTTTATAAATTAAAAATTTTCCTTTTAAAATAATTTTTCTCTAAATTTACCCATTAATTCTTCTAATAGGTTTGTCCATAAGCATCTGAAAACCCTAGCCCCATAGTTTCCTCAGATCTATGCGTTTGAGGTTTTCTCATATAGAAATTTAACTACCCATGACAAAAATACATACAACCAAGATATTCAACATATGAAAATTCTCAGAAAGCATTCAAAAGACACGAAGAGGACAGGAAGTGCAAGAAGCAAAATATCATATGCAAAATTCACAAGTGTCTACCTAGACACTGATGCTAATTCACTTCTCCTCAGAATCCGTAGAGCAAGCTCCTTCCTTCTCCAACATTCTCGAGTCCTCCAAACATGCTCCTCGAGCTTCTAGGAGTGCTTGAATATAAAGAACTCTTAGGAATCACCTAGAATGTCTCTAGAAACAACCAGAAGATGAGATAAGCATTGACAACTAAGCGTGAGCCTTTTCCAACCTTCTAGATGAGTCACAAAGTTGTAGACACCATGTGCTTAATTTGTGTGCTAACTCCTATATTGTAGACATACATGCAATCAAGAGGTGCATTTACTCCTAGGTAGACTTATAACTTCTATTTTAATTCTTTTATCTTTTTCATTATTATTATTTATTTATTATTCTATTATTATTTTTATTATTATTATTTTCAATTTCTTTTATTTAATTATTTTTCTCAATTAATTCCCATTTAATTAATTAAAATCAAAATATCTAAAGATCATGATATTATATTAATTTCTCCAAATAATTAAGTCATTAATTAAATCTTTTAATTTTAGACTTAATTAATAGAAAATTCACCAAAGACCTCCACAATAAAATATGAAAACCCATCATAGAACAATCCATACAAATTTGGTCTAAAGGGTTAAAATCATGAATTATGTCATCTGACACATTTGAAAGGTAAAATATCTTAGATACTTGTCCTACCTTTCTAGGACAAATAGTTTAAGGGCTTAGGATTTGGACTTGAGAATTTATCTCCCCTCTCTTACCATTAAGATTGTACGATAGGGTATGCTCATCCTGGCTATTCAGGGAAGTTGATACCTGGTACTTGCAACCTACATAAAATCCATGCATGTACATAATATATATACATACATACATACATACATACATACATACATACATACATACATACATATATATGCTAAGCTAAGCAGGCAATGACAGGAAGTGGTGCATCGTGTAGATCCCAACTACCAGGTGACTATGACTCCCTTCCTTAACCACATCATAAATGCCATACAATAAGAGAAAAAACACGCACACCATACACATGCAAGTATGAGGTAAGTATCCATAAGAAAACACATGTGATAATAAACCATATAACTAATCATCATCAATAACTAAAAATAATGTAATAATCATCATGCATATATGAAATGTAAAGTCTAAGTAATCTCATCACATATCAACTGAATCCATAGCACAATATTTGATTGTCTCAAAACAATGCTACTAACTATCAACACAAAACTAGTCTAATACAGTTCGTCCATAATAGCAACAATGTAACTAGAAAAAAAATGTAAATGAGGGCAGACACTACATCCACCCCCCCTAGACTTAGGCTTACTCCTGGAAGCCTACAAGAAAAGTAAAGCTAAGAACTCACTGTGCGGGTCCCATTGGACCCTTTCCCTTTGTAGGAGGATGTGACTCCACTGAGTACACTCTTTGGGCTCTACCCATGTCACTAACTGTAGGTTCTGAAGCTATGGGTCCCTAGCCTGAGAACTGAGGTTTCCCTTGAGGGCAGTGAGTTGACTTGTGTCCATGTTGTCCACATATGAGAAACATTCTCCATTGAAGCTCCTCTGAACTCTAGGTGCACTAGACTACTAGAAGCTACTCGAACAAGATTGAACACTCTGAGATGGTTGATCATACTGGTTGTGCTTGTTGCGCTAAGTGTTGTGATAGTTCCTAGTATTGGAACCGCCGCCACCACTCTATGTTGGAGGGTAAGTTCCTCCCTGCCACTGATTACCCCTAGAAGGAGGTTTCCTATTGCCACTTGCTCCCTGACAACCCTTCGACCTTGATGTTGAAGGTTCTCCTACAAAACCCCCATGTCCTAGGTTCACACTCTGGTCTACGAGGACGGCTTGATATACCGCATCCTTGAGGGTTTTAGGTTCAAACACCTTAACACCCCTAATTAAATAGTTGTTCAATCCTCTAATAAAGTGCTATGTCAACTGAGGTGAGTTGTCACTAAATCCTGAAAAGGACATGAGCTTGTAGAATTTGCAGTCATACTCTGTTATAGTCATAAAATACTGCCTAAGGTTATGGAACTCATCTGCTCTTTACTACTTCCATTCCTCTGGTAGGAATCGCTTGTGGAAACTCTCTAAGTATAGCTCCCAAGTGACACTATTCATATCTATGCCCAGCTTCCTTTCCTCAATTTTCCACCAAGTGGCCCCAAAATTCTCTAGATTGGTAATGGAAAATCTTGCCTTAACATTGTTGTCAAAGTCTTGCATGGAAAAAGTCCTGTTAAGGGCAATAAGCCATTTTTCGGCCACACATCCAGAACCTTGCCTGTTAAAGGGCTTGGCCTTAGATCTTGAAAGGTCCTTCATCTGAGTAGATACAATGGATCTTTGATGATCCCTCCGAGGGCTCCTAGACTTGGGTCTATGCTCTTGTTTTGTCTGATGTGCTCTATGTTGTTCATGAGTAGGAGGTAAGTGATCAAGAATAGTTTGCATAATTTTTCCCAAGTTAACCTCCTCATACTCAGCTTGGTCCCCTCTACAGCTCTCTTCCTACTACTCACTAGCATGCTCTCCCCTACTCCCTTCATGAGTAGGCCCTCCATGGGCAGGCACTACACCTTTGGTACTTGAGGCTGGTGGCGAGGATTCAAGTTTGTGAGTTCTCAATTTTGATGCATCTTTTCATGCTACTCCATGTCAAAGTGCATTCACAAATTACTATGAAGGTATGTTTGTTAAAGTTTTTCTTGGGGATAACAAAGAATGTGATATTTTTGGCAAAGGGGATATTTTATTGTCTCTGAAAAATGGTAGTAAATGGATTTTAAAAGATGTTAGGCATGTTCCTACACTCAAGCATAATCTGATTTTAGCTAGTCAATTGTATACATAAGGCTGTAATGTTAACTTTGATCTTGATTTGTGTAAAGTGTCTTAAGGTCAATTACATTTGGCTAAACGAAAGAAATTTAGAAGTTTATATGTTTTAGAGTGCAATATTGAAGTGGAAGCAAGCATGGAAATTGTAGAAAGTAATGCTAAACTTTTGCATAAGATGCTTGGTCACATGAGAAGAATGGGTATTGAAGTCATGCTTCGAAGAGTCCAATTTTTGGGTCTTAAATCTCTTGATTTGGAGTTGTGTGAGCATTGTCTTTATGATAAGAAAAATCATATTAGCTTCATAAGGATGGGTCATGAGAAGAAATCTTCTTTATTAGAGCTTATTAGAGCTTGTGCATTTTGATGTTTTTGGTCCTATGGAGGTAACTTCTCTTGGTGGTGCTAACTATTTTGTCACATTTCTTAATCATTGTGCTCAATAAGTTTGGCTCTATATGTTGAATAAAAAATCTAAAGTATTTTAAAAGTATAAATTTTTAAGGCTATGGTGGAAAATTAGATTGGAAAAAAGTTTAAATGTCGTCTAATGGACAATGGTGGTGAGTTTCGCTCTTCAGAGTTTGATAGTTTTTGCATAGATCACGGTATTTAGAGGATCAAAATAGTCCCTTATACACCTTAAGAAAATGGTACAACTGAGAGGTTGAATCAAACTATCTTGGAAAGGGCTCGCTGTATGTTATCAAATGCCAGTTTGGGGAAAGAATTTTGGGCAGAGGAATGAAATACAACAATTTATTTAATTAATTGAGCTGCTTCATCACATCTTGATTTTGATATTCCGGAAGAGATGGACTGGTAAAAGAATTTCATTTTCTTATTTATGGATGTTTGGTTGTGATGCATAAGTTCATGTTCCTAAAGAGCAACAAACAAAATTGGATTTTCAATCCAAAAGATGTGTCTTTCTAGGATATGACTAATATCAATTTTGTTTCTAATTGTGAGATCCAATTCCTCATAAGGTGGTTCATAGTCGGGATGTTATTTTTAATGAAAAGTCATTCACAGGTTTGCAAAAATTGATCAATATTTCAAGTACATATTTTGAATATGATTTATTTAATAATGAAAAGCGTTCCACTTCCAAAGACTCCATTCA
The DNA here is from genome assembly GCA_028749045.1 of Cupressus sempervirens. Taxonomy (NCBI): domain Eukaryota; kingdom Viridiplantae; phylum Streptophyta; class Pinopsida; order Cupressales; family Cupressaceae; genus Cupressus; species Cupressus sempervirens. Next base: position 601,473,657 of record CM053791.1, on the reverse strand, counting down.
ATTAGTAAGTTTTGCTCCCAATATATCATATCAACCTCAACAACCCAACTCACTCTACCCATAGCCAGGAGTTCTATATACAAATTTTCCCCTCGCCACCGCTTATCACTGCTCACAAGGGAAAGTTCCTTTTGTTCAACATGCTACCATGCCCTCCATTTGATAATCAAACCATGTCTTGCGGTGACCTGCAAAGTTCTCCTACATCACAGAGCACACCAAGTCAAATGTCATGTTCTTTATTTCAGAACACCCCTCAAATGTCATCCCTTACACCCAATGCTGATGTAATTGGCAATGACAATGCAACAAAGCATTCATGTATGCCATACCCTGCTGTTGTTGTTAATACAAACTACCATGCCGCACATCCTCTGCATTCCCCTCTCACAATTCTAATACTTAGTTCTCCTTTCTTATTTGACTGGCCGCGGGATACTTCAGCCGAACCCAAAACTCAACATGGACCACTAATTAGCAAGCACCCACTCCATGATATTGTGCAGCATCTAAAATTTTATTCTCCAACAGTGGCCGGTGACTATCAAACCGGTCTGATTAACATGGATTCCTCCCAATCCAAATTGATGATTTCCTCTATACCTCATGATGGGATTAAATAGTCCTCAACTTTGAATGCCTTCAGATGAGTAGGGACATATCAAAATACAGAACAGTGGACTGAAACAGTTCCAACTACTTCACAAACTCCAACAAATTTACCGAATAGAGAACATATAAATGAAGTACCACAACCAAGGAAATCTACTAGGGAGAGAAAACGTCTAAGAAAATTTGATGATTATGAACTTCTGTTCTCTCTATATTTTGACCAGACAAAAAGCCTCAAACATACAAACTAGCCTATGCTGATGTTAATTCAATGTTCTGGATGGATGCCATGAAAGACGAAATTGAGTCTCTATATACAAATCGGGATTTGGTTCCTCTTCCACCAAAGCATTAAAAAATAAATGGGTCTATCAAATAAAAGAGGAAGATGGAGAACATAAGAGGTATAAGGCCAGATTGGTAGTGAAGGGATTTGTTCAACAAAAGGGAGCGGATTTTAATGAGATTTTCTCTCCCGTAGTTAAAATGCAAACCATTCATTTGGTTTTAGGTATGGAAGCAGCTTGGGATCTTGAGCTTGAGCAACTTGATGTCAAAACAACATTTCTACATAGGGATATTGAAGAGGAATTATATATGAAGCAGCTAGAGGGATTCATTTAAATAGGGGCAAGAACATTTATATTGTCGATTAAAGAGGAGTCTATATTGGTTGAAGCAAGCACTATACCAGTAGTATTTAAAATTTGATAACTTCATGACACAAGAAGGATTCACTTGCTACGAAACAGACCCATGTGTTTACTATAAAAGGCTCCCTATTAGTGAGTTTGTGATTTTACTACTCTATGTTGATGATATGTTGGTCCTGCTGAAAATAGTATGAGAGTTATTTAGGAGCTGAAGATGCATTTGGCTCTTCATTTTGTCATGAAAGATTTAGAGGCAGTGAAGAGGATTCTTGGGATGGATATAATCTATGATAGACATAAACAAATAATTATATTATCTCAAGAAAATTATATTCTCAAAGTTTTATAAAAGTTTAATATGTCAAATGCCAAATTGGTTGCCACTCCATTGGTTGATCATTTTCGATTATGTTCAAAGATGTGTCCTTCTACTCCAAATGAGAAATATGAGATGGATGGTATTCCTTATTCTTCAGTAGTTGGGAGTTTAATGTATGCAATGGTTAGCAGGCATCTGGATCTTGCTCACGCAATGGTAGTTGTTAGTGGTTTTATGAGTAATCTAGGTAAAACTCATTGGTAAGCAATTCAATGAAAATTTTGGTATTTGAGAGGCACTTCCTCTCATATTTTATATTTTAACAGTAAGACCCCTTATATTTGTGGATATGCTAATTCCAATATGGTTGAAGATTTAGATAAAAGGAGGTCTACAATAGGCTATGTTTTTACATTTTTCAGAGCAGTGATTAGCTAGGCTTCTCGTGAGCAATATGTTGTCACTCTTCCCTCTACTGAGGCTGAATATATTGACTTACTGAGGGGGATAAAGAGTTGATATGGTTACAATGATTTTTTAGAGAGCTGAGATTTCAACAATCTGACTTTATTCTATTTTTTGACATCAAGAGTGTCATTCATTTGGCTTAAAGTTTAGTTTTCCATAGTTGAACAAAGTACATAGAAACTGGATTTCACTTCATCTGTCATGCTCTTGAAGAGGGAAGACTACAGTTAGAGAAGATTGATAAAAAGGTTAATCCAACTGATGTTTTTACAAAAGTTGTACCTCGAGAGAAGTTTGAATTATGTAGAGCTTTTTAGCAGTATCACAACATAGCCATAAGCATTTCAAGTAGGGGATGTCTCTGTGCAACACTGATTGGACTTCAAGTGGGAGATTGTAATAGTTTTGGAAAAGGAATATGTAACCACTCTGATTGTGCAATCCAATCATTGCAACTCTTCCTCTTCTCAGTCCTTTTATCTTCCATTGCATGTGACTGATATAGAATGGAAAACACAGTTGATGTTGCTGATTTATTGTTACTTTTGATTTATCTAATAAGAGAAATTCCCCTGCTTGAAGAGTGATGTAGTCCAGACTAGCTCGATGGACTTAATTCAGTCTTAGTTTATTTTCTGTATCTTTTATTTTTGCTCAACAAAGGCTTCTTATTCCTTTATATTCCTCTCTTGTTGGACATGGCTAGGATGGGATTCAAAGAATTCAAGCTCATCATAGATTAAAATGATCTCACTAAGTTTTCTTTTGAAATGTTCATCTCAGTCATAATTCATAATATTTCTTGCAAATTCTAGTGCCCAATCTAGAAGCAAGCAAACATGTAGAGGAGTATTTGAAAGCAGAAACCAATCACTTGTTAATACTGGAGGAATTCAAGAACTATCTAAGATGCAAATGGGCATTCTAGGCTATAGATTCATCTAAGTACAATGTAATACACAATCCACACAAGGAGCATATCAAAGTGGTTCTTGAGGCATGCATGTGGAGCATGTTTCCATGTGTGGAGAGCTAGCTTAGCCAAGGACTGGTCATCATAAGCATACATAATTTTCTCAAGGTGTGACAAACCGTGTTTCTAGAACTTGTGTTAGAATCTCTAGGGTTCTCTTGACTACATGATGATCAACGGTGTTCTTCAAACTACAAACTCAAGACTCAAAATTCAAACTTGTCAGTTAAATGTAATATTTCTAATTTCTATTGGAAAAAATAAAGAATTAATTAATCTAAAACATTAAAGGGTAATCAATGTTTTTTAATTTTCTAATTGAATGAGACACATTTTTTAGCATGCCTACTCTATTTTGTATTCAGTAATTTTTTTGTGCAATCTTTATTTTCCTTATTTTCATATTTGTGTGTGATATTGAACAACAATCTCATTTTCATCTCCAATTAAGAAGTTATGTACCTAATAAATCTAATTTTGTAAGGCTAAACAAAGGCAATCCAACTGTAAAAGGTGTAAAAGGTAAAAACTCTATTAGTTCTAAAAACTATTGTGGTGAAAAAATTCAACAGATTTTACTGATTGTGGAAACAAAATGAATATAATAATATAATAATGTATGGGCCTCTAGATAATACACATTTTTTATTGGTTTGACTTTGATATTTTTTATACGTGTCCATAAAGAAAAGACAAGTCAGCTTCTTTACATTGTGTACAAATACTAAGCACTAAGCCTATGGGACCAAATTATTAGTCCTTGCCGCATATAGGCGGGGACTAATGTTTTTACTGCACTATTCAATTAGTCTCTACCTTGGGATTTAGGAAAAGCCTCATAGCAATCCCATTAAAATCATCTTTGTAGCTGCATTTCCATTTTCTATTATTTCCACTACAATTTCCCTCTGTTACTATTGGCTAGGGATGATTTTCCCTAGTAGTCTTTTGATTTTGTTGCCTTGAAAGTTAACATTAAATCAGCATGCATTCCACCTGTTATTCTCGCAATAGGACATGCCTCATACATGTGTGGATGACATTCTTGGATCTCCTTTTACCATGGCTTTTCCTTGTTTTATTAGAGTTCATTTTTATAATAAGATTTTTTTATTATCGCAAACTTGACTTCATCGCTGCACAAAATTTCTTCCCCTCACTGCAGTTGGGCAGCTGGTCATCAGGTATGCATTTCTGTCATTTCTAATTTAATCTTCTCTACATCTTAACCTAGATTACTATAGTTAAAATGGTTAGCGTTTGTGTAGTACGAAAGATATTTTCTTCTTTACTGTCAAAAATTTTGAACAATTTGAATCCTTAAGAAACCATTGTCTCTCCAGCTACGGTTCTTGCAAATTGTCCTCTCATTTGAAACCGCTCCATATAGAACAATACAATCTATCACGAGCCACATGTTGAGGAATGTGCTGCAATATGCGTTTCAATATAGTTTTCCTTGTCATTCCAAATCCTCTGCAATTTTTCTCAAGGGATTCAACAAATTACTCTAAGGAGACAAAGTGGATTCTAAAAATTGCTTCTAGGATGACAATATAGACAACCTTAATCTGAATGTATGATATAGTAGAACAACCTACATATCAGTAACCAAGTGAAAATCACATGTAGTCTGAGGTTACCATCAATGTGCACCCTCAAGAACCTATAGATGCAGAAGAGTTGGCAATTATCCCATTGAATGATATTATCAGCTCTGGTCATGTATACAAGGGATCTTTCTCTTGCTTCCTTAATTTCCAATCCACCCATCGCTCTGTAGTACCTGGAAGTCATTATCTACCCTAACCCCTCTCTCAGGAAAATTAATGTGTCACCATATTTCAACTGCATACCTATTTAGTCAGCATTTTCCTTCTTCCCTGATGATTACCCCCTCTTTGCTGAAAGAAATATGCAAGATCAAACAATTTCATTACTGTGATTTAGTTTTGTAATTTTCACTCACAAACTACACCCATTTTCCTATTTTTCATCATCTTTCTTCACTGTGCAATTTGTGCAAAAGGTTGGCTTCATTTAGAAATACTATTTACTTTAACTTGTGTAGGAATGTTTAACTAACCTTGCATCCATGCTCTGGTATTTAGGGTTTTCATGTCTATTGTGATTTTAGATATTTATATAGGTTCTTTTGATTGTTGACATTTATTTTCCTTTCATCAAAATGTGCTCCTTCAGATCTTCTTTTTTTGCATTACCTCTCCTAGCTCTCAATTATGGAAAATGTTTATGTTATTTATATAGTTTTCTAAAATATTTCCCTTGAGAGCACGAATTGAAGCCTCAATGAATTTTCCTAATTTTCTGACATCATTTTTCTAATTATGTCTAGTTTCTTAAAAGACACACAATGGTTTATAAATGAAGTGAATGTGCAAATTCTTAACTAATAATTGATTTAAAACAAAATTTCCCATATTGGGTTCCCTAGGACTTTTGCAATCGATTAATAAATAAAAGGGGGATTTAGGTTTGACATGATGAAAAAGAATGCATTTGTGTGCTTTATGTAGATTCTATTTGCTTATCTGATACTAAGGCTAGTGAGGAGTTAGAAAACCTACTTCCTATTCGACATTCTTGGCTATAGTTTTGACGATCGAATTGGTGTTTTGTTTCAAATAAATTCTTTGACTTTTTCTTAAAGACTATGGAGTGATACCTCTGATTTGGCTATGTTTCTATTTTCACTCATAGTATCTTCTTTTTCACTATTCTAAGGCCATAGAACCATTATAGGGCCTCATCTCCCTCGAGTGGGCATGCCTTACTCATCCGCTCGTAATCTTCATTCATGAAGCGCTAAAGTGTCATTGCAGTAGAAGCTACAGAGTATTCCCTTTTGATTTTTGGAAAGCATCTTACCTATGGAAAAACTCATGAGAACTTTATGCATCCCATTGCATAACATGTCTATAAACCTAGAGTATCTAAGCGCATTCTTCTTACAATGAAATGTCTAGATAATTAAATAGCCCATTTTATCTTTCACTATCTTGTGCACTTAAACAATACTCTGCTTCACTCTCTGTTCTCTACGTCTTCAAATTTTCTCTTGATGCATCAATATCATATTCATCCACCTATCCATCCAATCCAATAGACCTCTCGCCTTGCAAGAACAGGTGCTGCACGCAACCCTTGTTAATTAAATGAATTTAACATATTAATTGTATTTAATTTAATTAGTTTTTATATGAGCAAGTGTTCATTGGAAATCTAGTTAAGGAATTTGAGGAATTCGTTGGTGAGTTATTCAAAACTATAACACAAATAAATTTAAGATTTTTTTAGCTTAATTTAGTTTAATAATCTAATAAATTTAAGATTTTTAGTTTAATATAATAAAATAATATTTATAATTCTTAGAGGGAATTAGAATATGATATAATAATAAAAAATTATATAAAATAATTTTAAATTTATATACTAGATTATCTTGATTCGTGCCATTTTTCAAAATATAAAGTTTTTAAAACAAATAATCCTTTGATTTCAATTTAATTATTAGTACCATCAAATTATTAACAATTTGAACACATATTACAAATTAAAAGTGTCATTATTCTTATCTACCTCTTCACTTTACATAAGTTAGAGACTCAAGCTCTCCCGAGCTCTTGTTCCTAGTGTAATGAAGATAAACTAAAGAAACAATAGAAGAATATTGAGTATCGAGATAAACTAAAGTGTCAATATTTGATTTAGAGGGATCCAACATGGGAGAGGAGAGATAAAAAGACTCTAGATTACACAAATTAGCTTAGAATAATATAATATATTTGGTAATTGAATTTATCTACCAACAAGAAGAGACTTTCAAAGGGTCATAGGAGAAATAAGAGTATAGTTGTTTCAAAGAAAATAAATGTCTAAATAAAAAATGAATTCCTTCATAATCAATCAATTAGGTCTAAGGATGACCATTCACTTGCAAGATAAGATCTCTCAAAAGATCTCTAAATACATCAACCCCAACTAAATTATGAGAAAGTAAGGAAAAAATTTGTAGTAGCAATACCTACCGAAAGAAACACTTCAAGACATTATGATATTCCTTATAAATAGATTAACATGTCTCACCCAGATAGGAAATGTTGGATAGAACCAGTGTTAACCAAGCTCACCCAGTTAATGAGGGAAATGTTGGATGAAACCAGTGTTGACCAAGCTCACTTGATTAATTAAAGAAATGTTCGATGGAACCAGTGTTAACCACGCTCACTCGGTTACCAAAAGAACTTTGTAAATATGCAGTGTTAAACAAGTTCACTTGGTTAACATAATAAAATCACTTTGAGTTAATATCTACTAATTAGGGTCAGTTAAGAAAGGATTTCTTGTTCCGGCGTATTGAGTTTAATTGAATTGTTTGATGATTCTAGCCAACTAAGGAGATGAACATTAATTATTCTATGTTGTATTCAAGTTGATTTGACAATGTGTAAGATATAAATATAAGGTCAAGTTGAGTATTAGAAGAAGAAGCATAACTGGAACATAATTGAAGATTTAATTATGCTTAGAGTTAGCAAACTAAAAGGATAAGTAGAATATCTTTGTTGAGATGCAAAGATAAATTTGATCAGGAAGGATCAAGTATACAAGCAAGAATTGAGATTTGTAATAAAAAATTTAGTTGCATCATAAGTTAGGTCATCTCATTATTACTCTAACCATTGTAGTAGTGATCTAAAATCTCTTAACAAAGTTGGCTTAACAACTATTTGTAAATCCTCTAACAAGATGGTATTTCTATTGAATTTTATAAAGACCTCTAACAAGGCCACTCCTAATAGGGTGACTAAATCATCTAATAGGGTCACACCTAAAAAATGTGTTTTGTAACCTTTAACAGGGTTGGCTCATAACAGGACTCACTTTAGAAGAGTGAAAATTGAGAACTAGTTACAATTGGTGGTTTTTCCCAAATTGAGTTTTCATGCTAAAATCTTTGTGTCTAGTGTGTTCATGCTATATCTTTTATGTGTTTGCAACTAAGTTAAAGTAAGATCAGTTATAGATAATATCTTAAGATTTTCATGTTAAGCATTTACTGAGTTATTTTAGTGATTAGTGAGTTACAAAAAATTTCCTATGTATTTACCGAATCACTTCAAAGTTCAATTTTAATTGACATCTAAGGGATATGGGATTTATTTTTGTCGTAATTGATTCACCCATCCCCTCTCAGTTACTCCTCTTATATTTCCAACAATTTGTATAAGGGTGTCTGGTGCTTGCAGAGAAGGTTTTAAGGACTAAAGCTAAAGATCAAGATGTCTTATAGAAGACATCATGATGATTGAAATTACTTCTACTCTTAATTATGTTGAATTTGATGAAGTCAAAAGTTGCAATACAGCTTATGATATGTGGACCAAACTAAAAATCATATATGGAGGAGATGATAATGTAAGAAGAGCTAAAGATGAAAGTCTAAGAGGACAGTTTGATCAGACAAAGATGAGAGAAGATGAAAATATTGCAAGTATGTTGAGTGAATTAAAGCAAGTGTGAGTGCAATCAAAGCATCTAGAGGAGACATTGACGACAAAACACTTGCAAGTAAGGTACTCAGAACCCTTCTTCCTATCTTGATGGGGTTCAACCCAAGCACAGAATGGACACAACAGGAAAAGGGAAATTGTATTAACTATGAAAATAAGCTAGTACATTTAGTACAGAGAAAATAGACTTCACAAAATTCCCTATGGGCTTACAATAACATAAATCTGGAGATAATTTCTCCTTTTAGTACCTCCTCTCAAACTCCACTCTGAACTATCTTTTTACAATGCCAGAAATGTCCTTAAATAGACCTCGGAGGGTTAAGGACTAGGAATACATTCTAGAAAGTGCTAGTAGGCTTCCACCAACCAAATAGAAGGCTCCAAAAGCTGCGTTAGAAGTTGACACAAATCTAGAAGGATCTAGAAATGGTAACCAAACTTTCGGGAGGCATAACTTTTGAACCGTAGCTCCGATTGACGAACTGTTTACATTTTCAGAAAGCTCTCAAAGCGCTCTATAGCCCTATGGACAGCTTTTCTTGTCCCTCATTTTTCAGCACTTTTTGAGGTCATTTAATGCCCCTATCCTGACTTTGAAGCATTCTTAGGAGGTCTCCAAAACTCAAAAAACTGCAATAACTTTCAAACCGTGGGGCCTTTTGACCTGATTCTTTTCTTGGGATGCTCTAAATTACAATTACATTCATCTAGCCAATTTACTCCTCGTAGTTCACCAAAATGATGGCTCAATTACATACTCCTATTTTTTTTGGCATTTACACGTATCCCAAGGTGTAAACAAATACTCTATCCTAGAACACTGATAGTGGAACTGTGAGAGTTGGAACCTTTATTTGACCCAAATGGGTATCTAGAAATGAAAACATATAAAATAGAAACTAAGTCTAAGTACATTTTTTTGGGTGACACAGGATTGCCCTTATACCTCTGGATGCTCCTGCATCAGACACCCAAGGTAGATTGAAAAGTGACCCTGTCACTTTATGAATGGTAGAGGAAATCCCAAATGGGAAACCTTAGCTACTGAAATCCAAGTTGAGTCCTCGATCGGCCATCCTTTCCACTTGACCAAGCACTCTTCATACTGCCTATTTCTGGTACTTCTACCCACATGATGATCTATAATGTCTTCTATCTCCTCCTTCTTAGAAGTAGGAATTGGACATTGCTCTAACACTAGCTCCTCATCTGCGCCATCATCATGATACTTTGTTAAGTCTGCAATGTTGAAAATAGGAGAAATGTGAACACCATCTGGCAACTCCACCTCATATGCATTTCCTGAGTCATGTTTCTTCATAATTTTGCAGGGGCCAAATTTCTTCATTTTTAGCTTGTTGTAAGTACCGGTTGGAAATCTTTCTTTTTGTAAGTGCACCATGACTAGATCCCCTACTTGGAATTCCTTATGTCTTCTCCTTTGATCATCCCTAGCCTTATACTCTTGGTTCATCTTGGTAATGTGTGCTTGAACGTCCTCATGTAGACGCTTGATATGTTTAGAAAATTCTTCAACTTTAGCACTTATCCTTTCCCCTTGCTCTATCTTCCTCAATTCTGGTGCTGTCCTTGGGCTACTTCCATATACAATTTGGAATGGTGATTTTCCAGTACTCCTATTTATAGATTTATTGTAAGCAAACTCTGCTTTTGGTAGAATCAAATTCCATCCCTTGGGCTTATCCCCAATTAAACATCTTAGCAAATTGCCTATACTTTTGTTTACCACTTCTATTTGGCTATCAGTCTGTGGGTGATGCGTAGAACTAAATTTCAATTCTGTTCTCTACTTCTTCCACAATGTCCTCTAGAAATACCCCACAAATTTAGTATCTCTGTCAAAAACTATACTCCTTGGAAGACCATGTAGTCTTACCACCTCTCTGAAAAACAAGTCTGCAATATGGACAGCATCATGAGTCTTCTGGCATGGAATGAAATGTGCCATTTTGGAGAACCTATCAACCACCACAAATACTGAGTCATTACCCCTTTGTGTCCTTGGTAATCCAAGAACAAAATCCATACTTATGTCCTCCCATGGCCTTGATGGAATAGGCAATGGCTGATATAGTCCAGTATTGTGACTAAATCCCTTGGCAACTTGACAAACCTGGCAACTCTATACAAACTTCTTCACATCCTGTAAAATTTGAGGCCAAAAATAATGTTCTCTAATAATGGCAATGGTCTTATCTTGACCAAAATGTCCGACCATCCCTCTGCTGTGTTTCTCGTTAATAAGATTTTCCCTCATGGAACTCCTTGGAATGCACAATTGACTACCCTTGAACAACATGCCATCCTGAATCAAATAGTCTAACCACTTGGTTCTATCTACAGAAACAGGCTCTTTACAAGCTTTCCATGCTTCAAAAAAATCAGGATCCTCAGGGTACAAATTCTTGAGTTCATCAAACCCAACTATTTCAACCTGCATTATTGTAAGCAACAATTGTCTCCTACTTAGTGCATCTGCAACCCTGTTAGATTTTCCACTTCCATGCTTCAACACAAATGTATAACTCTGCAAGAACTCTACCCACTTCATATGCCTTTGATTCAATTTACCTTGGCTATTTAGGTACTGTAATGCCTGATGATTAGTATACAAAAAAAATTCTTTTGGCAACAAATAATGCCTCCATTTCTTTAAGGCCTGAAATATTGCATAGAACTCTTGATCATAAACATAATACTTCTTCTTTGCATAATTCAATTTTTCACTAAAATATACAATAGGCTTACCTTCTTGGCTTAATACAGCCCCAATAGCACTGCCACTAGCATCACAATCCACCTAGAACACCTTTCTGAAATATGGAAGTGCCAACACAGGTTGTTCTATTACCTTCTTCTTCAGAAATTCAAAACTTCTTGCAGTTGCTGTAGTCCATTTGAACTCTTTTCTATCCCCTCTTATTGTGTCAGTTAGGGGTGCACATATGCCACTAAAATTCTTAATAAAATTCCTATAAAAACTAACCAGATCATGAAATGATCTTACCTCAGTAGCAGACCTTGGAGTAGGCCATTCCAAGATGGCTTTTACCTTCTCTAGATCCATTTTGAGACCTTTAGGTGAGATAACAAACCCCAAATAGACTAACTCCCTTTTTGCAAAGATACACTTCTTCAAATTAATTAACAATTTCTCTTCCCTTAACATTTCAAGAACACTATGAATATGCAATAAATTTTCTTCCAAAGTCTTGCTGAAAATTAAAATATCATCCAAATAGACAATAACAAATTTTTCCAAGAACTTCTTAAGTACCTCATTCATAAGCCGCATGAAGGTGCTTGGGGTGTTTGTCAATCCAAAGGGCATGACTAACCACTCATAAAGACCCTCCTTGGTCTTGAAGGCCTTTTTCCACTCATCTCCTTCTCAAATCTGTATCTGGTGATAACCACTCTTGAGATATATCTTTGTGAAGTACTGAGCTCCACTCAAGTGGTCTATGAGATCATCCATTCTTGGCAATGGAAACCAGTGCTTGATGGTTATCCTATTTATAGCTCAAGAATCTATACACATCCTCCACTCTCCATCCTTCTTTGGTGTGAGTACTGCTGGTATTGCACATGGACTTAGGCTCTCCCAAATCAAGCCCTTCCTTAATAGCTCCTAAACCTGTCTGTTTAGCTCCTCTGTTTCAGTAGGAGTCATCCTATGAGCAGCCTTGTTAGGAAAACTTGCTCCTAGAATCAGATCTATCTAATGACTAATTTTCCTTACTGGTGGCAATCCTTCTGGAACATTAGATCAGAGATAATATCTCCAAATTCACCTAGTAAATCTGAAACTTCAAGTGGTATTTCACTACTACCTTCTTTATCTTTCCTAGGAATAAAAGCATAACACATATGCTGATGTTTCATTCCATCTAAAAATTTCCTTCCATCAACAAGAAAAATCCTAGCACTGCTACATACCTTTTCACCTTCCTTTTTCATGGGCTTCAATTTGTGGCGAACTCCATCCTTTGTTAGAGAGTATGTGTTAGCATGACCATCATGTACTGCATGTCTATCAAACTGCCATGGTCTACCCAACAATAATTGACAAACATCCATCGAAATAACATCACAAAGAACTTCATCATGGTAACTCCTAATTTTGAATTTCACTAAACATTGTTCACTTACTAGGACCTTATGATCATCTTTTACCCAAGCAATCTGTTAGGGTTGAGGATGTTTCTCCCTCTTGAGCTTCATTTTAGAGACCATCTCCTATGACATGAAGTTGTCAGTGCTACCACCATCAATGATCACATCACAACATTTTTCCTCACATTTGCACCTGGTACGAAACAAACTCCTCCTTTGTCCTAGTTCAATCTCACCACTTAATAGGACCCTTTCATTTACCAAGGTCTCTCCTCTTTTTGCATCCTCTGAATGTGATGACTATGCATCCTCATCCACATGAGCATCCCTAGCTTGACCCTGAGCTCTCCTATCTGTCCTTCATTGTCATTGAGGGCATTAAAAGGAATGATGATCTTCTTCATTGCAATGGAAATAGGTACCATAGAAGCCTCCTCTTCCTTGTCCATGTTCTCTACCTCTTCCTCTCTGATGTTAAAAGTCTTGATCATGGGAGCGGTTGAAACCCTCATTCCTCTGGTTCATGCTAGTATCCACATCTTCATTTTTCTTTTGGGTTTCATTTCGACCTCCAGATGACCTACCACTTCCCCTTCCTCCTTGACCACACCCTCTTTCTTTCCCTTCAAACCTCTTATTTATCTTCTCTTCAACTCATAGGAAAAACTAGTATGCCTCTTCAATGCTGGTCGTTCTTACCAGACATAATTCCTCTTGGATGCTAGGTCGCAACCCACTGATATAACAAGCAACCTTCTCCTTATTTGCTTCTACATGCCCTGCTATAATCAAAAGTCGATAAAATTTCTCTATATATTCTTGGACTAATCTTCCTACTTGCTTTATCCCATGCATCTTCTTAAAAAAATCAAGCTCGTAGTCCACATGAATGAATTGCTTCTTCAATTTGTCCACCGTGCGATCCCACCTTGTGATCTTCTCCTCTCCTGTTCTGTTTCTTTCCAATTGAACCTCTTGCCACTAGATTTTGGCATGGCCTTTCAGTTTGGCCTTTTCAAACTTAACCCTATCTAGGTCCCTAATATCCTCATACTCAAAGTATTCTTCCAGTTCATTGATCCAGTCGATCAACTCATCTGGTTTCAAATTTCCTAAAAATACACCCACATCAATTGTAGGTCTTTTCGTAAATTTAGTAATGGCCCTAAAAAGCCTTTCCTCTGCTTGATTTAGAACTTCCTCATCAAATTCCCCTTCTGGTCCAATTGCTTCTTCTTCATTGTCATCCTCACTGTCCTCACCTACGGCAACATTTGTTCCTCTACAGAGCTCCTCCTGCAATGCTTGTATCTGCCTTTGGAGGGCTCTAACCTCCTCAGGATTAATAGATCCAGCCCTTCCACCATGCTCTCTTCATGGAGGCATCTTCTTAACTCAAACTCACAACCACACAGTCCTGGTGCAAATTGCCTCATAGTCCGTGCTCTGTCTACACACTCAAGAAAACTGGCTCTGATACCACTTGATGGGGTTCAACCCAAGCACAGAATGGACACAATAGGAAAAGGGAAATTGTATTAACTATGAAAATAAGCTAGTACATTTAGTACAGAGAAAATAAACTTCATAACATGCCCTATGGGCTTACACTAACATAAATCTAGAGATAATTTCTCCTTTCAGTACCTCCTCTCAAACTCTACTCCGAACTGTCTTTTTACAATGCCAGAAATGTCTTTAAATAGACCTCGGAGGGTTAAGGACTAGGAATACATTATAGAAAGTGCTAGTAGGCATCCACCAACTAAATAGAAGGCTCTAGAAGCTGCATTAGAATTCGACACAAATCTAGAAGAATCCAAAAATGGTAACTGAACTTCCAGGAGGCATAACTTTTGAACCGTAGCTTCGATTGACGAACCGTTTACATTTCTGGAAAGATCTTGAAGTGCTCTATAGCTCTGCTTATAGCTTCTCTTGACTGCCATTTTCAGCCCTTTTTGAGGTCATTTAATGCCCCTAACCTAACTTTGAAGCATTCTTAGGAGGTCTCCAAAACTTGAAAAACTGTGATAACTTTCAAACCATGGGGCCTTTTGACTTGATTCTTTTTCTGGAATGCTCTAAATTACAATTACATTCATTTGGCCAATTTAAACCTCCTAGTTCACCAAAATGATGGCTCAATTACATACTCCTTTCTTTTGGCATTTACACGTATCCCAAGGTGTTCAAATACTCTATCCTAGAACACTGATAGTGGAACTATGAGAGTTGGAACCTTTATTTGACCCAAATGGGTATCCAGAAATGAAAACATATGAAACAGAAACTAAGTCTAAGTACTTTTTTTTGGGTGAAAGGATTGCCCTTATACCTCTAGATGCTCCTGCATCATATCTATGCGATTAGAGTGTTTGCTATTCAAGAAATGAGATGTGATCCAAATAGCAATATAACTTTGGATGCTCTAGTTGGAAGATTGATAGCTTTTGAGTTGAATATATAAGATAAAGTTATGTCCCTAGTTCCAAAGTTATTGAGTCTACATTTGAAGCTAAGCTTTCACTTAAGAAAAAGGGTAAGAAATCAAAAGCCAATCAATCAAAAAGTGAAGAAGAAGAAGAAGAAAGTTTAGATAGTGATCTTGAAGTTGTTCAAGCCCTACTTTGAAATAAAAATTTCAAAGCCAAAGGAAAGTACAAAGATAAGATTCCTCTAATCTATTTTTCTTGTGAAGAAATTTGTCACATTGTTGCAAGGTGCCCAAACAAAGAAGACAAGGATGAAAAGTAAAGCAATAAGTTTAAAGGCAAGAAGGAATTCAAAAACTACAAGGACAAAGGTAAGAAATCTTATTTTATGGCTAAAGATTCAGATAATAGTGAAGATGAAATGGTATATATTGCTATAAAATATAAATATGATGAGGAAGGAGATAAAATGGCACTTATCTCTCATATAAGAAAAAATGGTACATGGATTATTGATAGTAGCTACTTACATTATATGACTAGAGACAAAACAAAGTTTGAACACATGGAACATTATGATGGTGGAAGTGTGAGATTTGGAAACAGTGAATCTTGTTGCACAAAGGGAAAAGGTTGTATCTCATTAACCAATGAACTTAGATGTGATAATGCTTATTGGGTTGAAGGACTAAAAGATAATCTACTGAGTGTGGCACAGTTGAATACCATTGGATTCGAGGTAGAATTTATGAATGGGAAGGCCAAATTGGTAGATGGTGTAATGCCCCACCAAGGGATCCAAAATAAATAACCTAAAGTTTTACTAAGTTTGCCAACATTTTTTTTTGAACAAGAAGAATAACATACACATCAAACACATAGTAGTGGAAACAATAACATACAGTCAACTAAAAGCATACATAACTAATTACATTCCTTAAGGATCCCGTGATGTTGACTCACATTTGTTATGAATGCCTCTTGGAAAATAAAATTTAGAATACTCAATCATCCACTGTACATGTCACAAGGTATGAAAGGCTAAAATAATATACATATGTAGAAATAAAAATACATCATCCTCTTCAGATCCATGATACAAGTACAATAAAGTAATGAAACCATCCACCATACGTGATATATCCTTCCATCATAAAAGATATAACATCCATACAAAAATATAGCCATCCATCATAATGATACATAGAAAGAATAAAAGGAAATGTAGACAAAGAATGCTCCAGCCATGGTGAGTACGAATGGATCTCAATGGTAAGAGTAAAAAGCACTACCATTGAACTGCATAGATACTAAATGGCCCACTCCCACCATGCTGAGGAGATAGTTTTAAGTCCCAAATAGGATATCAAAAATACTCTCTAAGTCCAAAAAATCCTAAAAGTATTCTAACTCAAAGGTTCCAAGATAGGTCGACATCTATACCTAGAGGCACACAAGACATGTAGGAAACCTACTATGTAAGTGGCAAGTATCATCGCACAAATCACACTAGAGTTACCCTAGCAGTTTCTCAGGATCCTGACCCCGTAGTGATCCTTATGTGGCCACTAGTATCCTCTTGTACTAACAAGGCATACTATGGATGCAAAGTCACAACCAAGCATTCTCTCTACACCCATCCTAATCTATACTAGCACTCGAGGCATGGATGAGAACATACAAAGACTCTTATTAGGTTCATTTTACTCTCATTTAGTGTAGAATTTTTACTTATTAGACAACTTACAATGGGTTACCTTGGCAGCCACTTAAGGCCCTGGCCCCCATTGCAAGCCACTTCCCAACATTACATATAGATAACCTACCCTAAGCTCATGAAATCAAAAATTAAAGAATCATAGAAAAATCACCTCAGTCCTAAACAAGTGACTAGAAAGCATCAAAAGATAAATCACAATACTCATTGGTTCTTAATGAGCAACCAAAAAGTATCCCAATAATACTAATCAAAGAATAAAAAATGGTCAAGTCAGATATCTCATAGCATAAATCTTGTCATCCCACAGTGGCACTAAAAATAGAATCAGCAATATACACACACTCAACATAGAGCATATCAACACATTACCAAGGCTTAGTAAACATAATCAAGATCAAGTCAGCATACTTTCACACTCACAAAACTCCCAAGCCTTTGGTAGATCTCCTAGAACTAATCAACAATTTAGTCAACCCCAAACCTCAAACATAGACATCACACAAAAAACAAGGTGTAAGTTTCATTTTTTGGTTTGTGTTGAAAGGACATGGTTAAGTACAAGGTTTCAATTTTCATTTCAAATTATGTTTTCAAGAAAGATAATTCTCTTTTTACCCTATAGTTAACCCATATATTTGTTTAAATTAAAATAAGGTTTACTCCCATAATACTTGAAATCAATTTTTCTAAAATTTACTAAGGGTAAATATCATATTTGTTTGAATTTGCTAAGCTAATATTCTCATTGATTTTTGATAAAATAATAATAATTCTATTAGAGTAGGAATTTAACTAATCTTTAATAAATTTAGAAAGATCTCCTATCTTGCTGACTAATGCTCATAATAAATTAAATTAAATTAATTTTAAATAAACTAATATCTATTTAAATAACATTTAATTAATTATTATAAATTTATTTTAAATAAATTAATAACTATTAAAATAACATTTAATTAATTATTATATATTAAAAAATTTAATAACTTTTATTAATAAAAATAATATTAAAAATCCTTAAATAACTTAATTTTAATAAAATCAAAACATTGAATTACATTTTAAGCCTGTCGCCTTATATAAAGTGTCATGGCCTACTGTAGGACCCTGCTATCATAGGACTATGGTGACAGGGTACAAAGTATCTTTTTTGTCATAGTACCTACCACAACAGGTACTAGTCGCACACGGCAGGGGTGGCGATAGTGGGGTACGAGGTAATTCCTATTGGAATAAACAAATGGGAAGAATACTTCTGAGAGAGGGGGGTGAATTAGAAGTAATACATTTTATCCATTAAAAATTTTAACTGAAAGTCAACTACATGCATGTAAACATATAAAATAAGCATAAAGTAAACACATGCATCAACAACACATAACACCAAATTTGGTAACCCAGAAACCCTCCAAAAAGAGATGGTAAAACTGGGGTGGGGATGATACCCACAAAATCATTGCAGCAATAATGTTTGACCACTTCTAATGGTCTACCCTTTGAAAGGTTTTCCCTGTTAAAGGCTTTACACTGTATCAATAGTGACTTGTTTAAAGGATTTACAAACACTTTACATGAAGTGTCACCCTGTCGAAGGATTTTATCACCTTTTCAAAGGATCTACAACCTAGCTGTTAAGCTAACCAATCAACATAGAATTTCCCTTCTAATACAATTTCTAGAGAGTATTAGACTAATAAACCTGATAGCTTACAATCATTGATTTCTAAATTCAAGCATTTGATCTACTCTCTCTGATCTTGATCCTCTAAGATCTGATATCTATTTGATTCCCTTGCTCTATTCTGATCAACTAAATATTGTAATGTTGCTCTGTTCCTCTAAGTCTTTTCACACTTCACTCTAAATTTTGCTATAGTTTACCCACACACTACTCTCTTCCTCACATATAATGGGTTTTCTTCCTCCTTTTAAAGATTATGAAAACTTAGGGTTAGGTATGGATTTACGATCCATATTGAATCTTTAATTCTCACTCATTCCTTGCACTTTTCTTATTGGTTGCATGCCTTCTCCATTTTTCTTATTGGTTGCATGTTGATTGCATAGGAGATATAAAAGAGTGATTCTTATCTTTAATATCCTTCGAGATCCTTCCATGTCGGCTCAAAAAAATAGTTTACATCTAAGTTTGTGAAGGCACAAACTCATATGTTGATTTTATGTTACTCGACACATACTAGATTACTGATGCTCAACACATATATGATTCAAGTTTTCTCAGCAGCTATTGCATTCTAGCTTGCTTGACACATATAACATTCTGGCTCACTCCACACATGTAGTGTTCTGGCTTGCTTGGCAAAAACTATGACTCAGCTCCTATATATCTCTCAACTCATATGGTTGACTCAGCACCTAAAGTTACTTGGCACTTGTATCATGCTTGGCACCTATTGGAATTATGGCTCGACACATACTATAGCTCAATATATATATATAGTGTACTTAGCTTCTATATGAAAATTGGTTAAGTGTGTTCACACTCAATTGTCAAAACCAAGCTAAGACCAACAATCTTCCCCTTTGACATGAGTGTCAAAAACACTTAACTAAGCTTTAGGCTTGAAAATATGAGTGCATTATTTATTTTTTTTGGAAAAATTTCAAAAATTTGTAAGGAATAGTATACCTCAAAATTCTTATAACTCCCCCTAAATTGATTGTGCCATTTCATTCCTGTAACCAAAATTCTTGTGCTAATGTATCTGATACTCTTTTCCTTTGCCCTATTTCTATACTTTGTACCCGTGTTACCTTCCACACAATTCCCAAAACATTGTATCTCCCCCACACTATGTCTTATTTCTTATCTCCCCTTTTTGGCTATCTACAATCTTCCCCTTTATTCTCAAAAAGAATGAATGAAATACTTAGTATTCTCCCCCTTTGTTATATCTCCCTTTATTTTATTTCTCCCCCTTTTTGACACTTATGTCAAAGGGTGCTAAGGAGTAATACCATATTTCAATAAAAATGTATTGTTGACCTCCATTATCATCTTAAGAGTTGCATCCCAGTTCTCCAAAGCAATTTCTAGTGACTTATGTTGGATGGCAGTCTCTGCAGCAAGATGTACAAGTCCATCTAATGTAGAAAGATTAGGATCTTTCTTTAAAACAATTTCAGCATAGACTTTCTCTTTATGGAGTACTTCCAAATGTGGGGTTATGGAAGATTGAATCTACATTAATTTGATCTTTATATTGGCCTCTTCACTTGTGAGTGCAGCTAACTTCTTTTGGGTGTGAAGCAATTGGGTAAAATGCTTCTAACTCCAAGCTCAGGATTCTTTGACTTGTCTCCTATGTGAAGTGTGAAAAGCCACACAACTTTCTATTCAATGAGAAGACATTCTCAAGTATAGTTTTGACCTTTTCAATCTTCTTTTCCAATTAAACTTGCTGAAGTTCTATGGCACTAGATATTTTCTCATTTACTTTCCCTTGGAATTTCTTCTTAGACCATTCCATAAGTTTTACATTTGACTCCTACTCTTCACTTGTCACTTGGTCAACAGTATCTGACAATTGTTCCATCATAGGCTTTGTCTCATTTGTTGACTGCAAATTGAAGGCATCCATAAAGATGTCCTTAATCTCATTCAATTCTTGCTTATGTTTATAATCCTTCCTGAGTATTTCTTGCCTCTTTCTCCTATTCAATGCATCCTACATGTCTATGATCTACTCAATGCTGATTGTCTTGGAGTCATAGGTTGGTATGACAATTTGTTCATCTAACTCAGGGTCTCCATAGTGAAGTACCCTAGTCACTTTGGTTGAGCTCTAGCCTAGTGTAGAGATTTGCAAAGGTATGACATCAGTGCTCGACTTCTGAAGAGTTTTTGTAGGAGTACCTATTTTTGGTAACTCTACCAATGTTTATATTGTGGCCTAATCCTCTTCTTTTGATCTGTCCTCCTTTTTCTCATCTATTCTCCCCTAATCAATCACAATAATCTAAAGTGTACCTGTTGACTATACTGTAGGATCAGATGTAGCAATCTATCATGTTTGCTATATGTGTTTCACTGCCTCTACATTTTGCTTCTCATACATGGTATCACCTATTCTATATGTGTCAACTATTGGAAATGGTGGTGGAAGCATTAGGATTTGACCACTAGTAGCTATAAAGATGGTGGAAGGTGGTTCTTGTTGTTTCATCTTGTCTCTAATTGGTTCTGCTACTACCTTTTTCAACACATCCACACTCACCAATACAGGATTTGTGCATAATTATGCTTGCAATGTTGATTGGTGAAGGATCTTCTTGAGATCCTTTGCAGTCAGTGGATTGATGTTATGACAAGTTTTGTTAGTAACATTCTTCATAGTTATAGTATCTATAGATGTGGTGATGACATGAGGAGCACTAGGGGGTGGCATTTGTGTGTCTTGTACACTTTGATCTATTTGCTACTCATCAACTATTACCATGTCATCTTGTTTCTTTGTCTCCTCCTCCTCACCTTTTTCTTGCTCCTCTTCATGTTTCTTCTCTTCTTCTTTATTTTCTTCTTCTCTCTTCTCTTCTTCTCCTTTTCTTGTTTCCTCTACTTCTATTTTTTCTTCTTTCTCCTTCTCATTGGCCTTTGTCTTATCTACATCTACATCATCCCCTTCTGCTTTTTCATCCTTGTCATCAATCAATTTTTATATTGACTTCCACAATTTTGTGGACTTGTTGACAACTTCTTCAAAAAAAATTTGTAGGATGCTAAAAGCTCTATACTTTGGTGCAAATTTGCCACCATGTTTCTTGTTAGCCTTAGTTATTTGACCTCTAGTCAAATCAGACATCACTTGAGCTAGTGTTGATTCTCTTATTTCCTTCTCTATTTTAAAAAAATAATACCATTTATTTTCAATAATCTCATATAACTCTCTAGGCATAGTATCAAGAGGTGTATTCTTTAATTCTGCCATCATGGCATACACTGAATCTTCTATCTTGTTTTGATCCTCTCTACTTAACTTATTAAAATCAATATTTTTTAAATCAGTAAAATCTATATTCTTAATATTTTCATAGATTTTATCTATGTGTGACCTAGGAGGATGGCTTACCACTTTATACTGGCTGATGTCCTCTGATTCAGTCTTCTCCTCATCATCAGAATTTGGTTGTGCTACATACTTTCTCTGTTTCTTTTGCACTTCACTAGTCTACTCAGTAGCCTTCTTCTTTTATTTCACTTTCTCCTTGGCCTTTTGAGTAGAGGCCCTTGTGGTAGCTCTTGTTGTAGGTGTCTACTTGGCTTGTGTAGGCTTTGTAACCTTCTTGGCTTAAGGCTAGGCTAGAGGTTATACTTTGGCCTTTCTTTTCTTTAACTCAACTTGTTTTGATGCTTCCTCAACTTCTTCTTCCTCTGCACCTTCCTCCTTATCTTCATCTAAGCCTTAAGTTAATTCCATTGGGCCTTGCTCATGTTCATCTTCTTCATCATCATCATCTTCCTCATCTTCATCCTCTACACCTGTTGCCCCTCTAATTTCTACACCAAATTTCTTCTTTATCTTCTTCATCAGTTTATCTTTCCTCTTAATTATAAAGGTTGTCTTCGAATTTATTTCAACTTTAGACTTTATAAAATCATGATATGTGCCAAAAGGTTTGGTAGTCTTGTCTATTTCTTCTACAAGCAATGTAGTTATTACTACTGATGCTTCATCCACATCTAGTTCATATCCCAATGGCCTTAGCCATCTCACCCTTGGAGCTACTACTTGGATGTAGGTGTAATCAATATCAACTAAAAAGTAACTGTCATTGACATGTTGTTCCACTAGGGAAATTGGTATTCTCAATCTTCGTTTCATGGATTTTTTAAAATCCTCAAAGTAGCTTGTCATTTGTGCTTCAAACTTGTCACCCATTTGTTCAATATACTCATTGATTTGAGTAATTATAGATTTGTTTGAATTCCAGTTGACTTTCCCAATTGAAGGAAGCTCTTCTATAACATAGACAAATATGTAGACAAGAACTTGATGAAGGTCCATACCACCCTACCAACTCATAACCAAGAATGCAACAATATGGAGACAAAGAGAAGTAAAAATGCTTCCCAAGAAATTTTATTATACTTAAAAATCCTTACAAAATCCACAAGATGATATCATAGATATGACTTCTTCAAAAAGAGGTTTACAAATTCTTCAACATAAGAGAGCTCCCAAATAAAAATTTCCACAAGAAGAGTCTTCACACCAATAGCTTCACCAAGAAGAGCTTCTCAACTAAGAGCCTTCACCTCTAAAGCTTCCACCCAAGAACTTCTACTTGAAGAGCTACACATAAAGAGCTTTCACATGTTGGAGCTTGACCTTCCAAAGCTTGATTAGAAATTCTCATATGCCTTGCTTAAATAGGCATTTACCACCCAATGCATGATTTATCCACAAGCTTCTAGAATTCCACTTACACAATATCCACAACCTTCTAGGATTCCACCTGCACAATATCCACAACCTTCTAGAATTCCATCTACACACCTCGTTAAATGGAATGACAACCATTTTTAATTTTATTTTTCTATTATGCCACCTATGTACCTCAAAAATAGAAATTCCTTTTTTTTTTCTTTTCTCATTTTTCCTTTATTTTATTTTATTTTATTATTTTTCCTTCTATTTTCATCACTTCCTCTCTCCAAATTTGTTTTCTTTTTAATTTTTTAGTTTTTTTTTTAAAATTTTACTTTCAACATGCCCCCTTTATTTCCGATGCAGGATGCTCTTGCATTAGAACTAAACTAGACTTACACTGAGCACCTTTGGATCTTCTAATTTCTCCTAGATTCTCCATGATCTACTGTAATAACAATTCTACCAAATCATATGTATGATCCCTTTTGACAAGTTTATATGCCACATCCACAACAATACATGGTACACTATTCAATATTGATAGAACTTGTGAGAAATCACTCTCACTACAAAATTCAGAAGGGGATTTGTGATAGTGTCAATTGTCATGCCCCTTTTATTCCATTTGGCCCCTGTGTTTCTTTCAATGGTCTCTTTTGAGTCACTTCTCAGGGTCTTATGCCGATCTAGGGTTGGAAAGCCCATAACCCTATGCATTATCCTCTTTGTTATTTTAACTAGTCCACCTTCCAACCACAAACTTCCATCATGAATTTGGCTCAAGACAATTCATATCCATTCTATTTTGAAAACTATGGGAAAAACTAGGGCACTAGTTAAACCCTTTTTCTTAGCAATTTGGAATTCATCCTTCAATATTTTGTTATCACATAGTTTATCATATGTTTGAAAAATTTTCAAGTCTCCTATTGCACATATCTTGCAATATTAACACTTCCTGACATCTTGTACCATGACAAATTTGGGAAAAATAATGGACAATGCACCAGTAGGGTCATTTTTATAGGTGACTTCTGGGATTGAACTAAACTCAGGTTGTTTGACCTCATTACTGATTAACTAGACCTCATCCTTCCTTATCCTTTGGGTTTCTAGAACTAGAAGCCATTTCACTGATCTAGGGTTTTAAAAGATTTAAATTTTAACACTGCGCAACTCAACACTTGAAGAATACCTTATATCGGTGAAATATGTGCTTGATTGCTGCTGAAATCCATGCAAATGGCTTCAATGCTACTTTTCAATTACTTCTGTGCTCTTCTCATTTTTTCTCTACATTTGAATGGCATGAAATGATAAAAAATTTACCTTATACCTTTCAAAACCTAGCATTAAATGCTTAGTGCATACAGCTATACACTTAGCTCTTGAAGGTTTCAACATGACTCAACATCAACTAGATTTACTCTTCACTCGACTTCCATTGAAATTCACCAGCTTGGCATCAACTACCAACTCGATCACAACTGACAACTTGGCATGCACTAACATTTACTCGGCATCTAAGGGCAACTCGACAATACTATAGAAATTTTAGGTTTTAACTTGGCATCTTTTCTAATGCTATTTTCTTATTTGTAGTGCTTGTTTGTCTTGGGACCGATGTTTGATACAGCTTTGTATATCAGTCCCATACACCTATCCTTGTTTAGTTGGATGAGGTGTGACCACATGACCTATTAAGTGAAGTGATCCCTTCATTTGATGAGGTACATTCATCTTTCTTCTTCCA
Organism: Cupressus sempervirens; assembly: GCA_028749045.1. Classification (NCBI taxonomy): domain Eukaryota; kingdom Viridiplantae; phylum Streptophyta; class Pinopsida; order Cupressales; family Cupressaceae; genus Cupressus; species Cupressus sempervirens. The sequence goes on along the minus strand of CM053791.1, from coordinate 601,448,658 downwards.
AGTCTTGTTCATTTGTCCTCTAATGTGTTCAACATCAACCTTCTCTTTTCCTTTGCTGACTTTTGACTTGGGTGCCTTTGAATTTGTTGAGAAATTCCTACTAATATGGCTAGTCTTCAAGCAACTAAAACATGTGGTTTAACAAACCATCTATTGTAGTTCCCTCTAAAATGTGTCCTTATGAAGTTTTCAAGAATGTGTCCATATTCCTGACAATAATGACAATTATACCTAGTGTTGTAATCCCAAATGTGATGATGATCATGGTTACAATATCTTGTTGCTTGATTTGATGTCCACATAGGCTTTGATCTACACTCAAAAGCTCTATATCCATACTTCTTGCAATTGTAGCTGTGTCCTTCAAATTTTGGCATCCTGATAGTCCTAGTCCTACGTTCATGTGCTTGATGTCCTTGTTTTTTGCACTTATGATAGTAGCTTGCATTCTTAGGCTTATCATGCTGATTTTTCTTCTTATTCCTACATACATTAGCAGTGTGTCCCTTTTTACCACATAAATGACAAGTGGGTTTAGTGTTCTTACCTTTGTTACTCCTTTCTTCTGCAGTCTTGGATGATTCTTTTTTTTCAGTGCTAGTGTAACCAAGTCCTGAAGTATCATTACTAGCCTTTGGTGATTTTAGTAGCTGCTCAAATTACTTGATAGCCTCATTTGGTTTATTGAAACTTTTTGTAACTTCCTTCTCTCTTTTAAGATCATTTTGTAGTTGTTCATTCTATATCTTTAGTGTAGAGATCTCAATGTCTTTCATATTCAGCTCATGAGGTGCATTCATCATCTGACTTAAGATGTCTAGCTGCATGTTTGAGATTCTTTCAAACTCAATTATCTTCTCCTCCAATCTATTGGTAAGATTTCTCTTGTCATCTTCTATCATGGCCTTTTCTTCAATGGCTCTCTTCTTCTGTTCAGTAACATCATAAAAAATTATGGCTTGTGATTCTTGTTCAAGCTTGAGTATTCTAATTTCTTCTACTTGAGCTCTATTCTTGTCCATTAATTTTTCTATTGCTACATCAAACTCTTTGGAATCTCCATTGAAAAACACTTTTGTGGTATCAATCTCCTTGTAGTGTGTGTCATTTTTAGCTTTGGCTATGTCATTCCTTCTTTTCAAGGATTTTTCTAATTCTTTTCTAGCTTCCTCCAAGTTGTGTAGGGTGAGGTGCACATCAATCACTTGATTCTCTATGATCTTCCAAAGTTTGAAGACTTCCATCTTCAGATCTTTTCTCTAAGCTATTAGGCTTCTCGTTGTGAGAACCTTTCTCTGATATCAATTGTTGGAATAATCGAATGGGAAGAATACTTCTGAGAGGCGGGGGGTGTGAATCAAAACTAATACATTTTATCCATTAAAACTTTTAATTTAAAGTAAACTACATACATGTAAACATATCAAATAAGCATAAAAGTAAACAAATGCATCAACAACACATAACACCAAATTTGGTAACCTAGAAAGCCTCCAAAATGAGAAGGTAAAACTAGGGTGGGGATGATACCCACAAAATCATTGTAGCAATAATGTTTGACCGCTTCTGATGGTCTACCTTGTGAAAGGCCTACCCTATTAAAGGCTTTACACTATATCAATAGTGACCTGTTTAAAGGATTTACGAACACTTTATATGAAATGTCACCCTATTAAAGGATTTTATCTCCTTTTCAAAGGATCTACAACCTAACTGTTAAGGCAACCTATCAACGTAGGATTTTCCTTCTAATACAATTGCTAGAGTATTAGAATAATAAACATGATAGCTTACAATCCTTGATTGTTGAATTTAGGCACTTGATCTACTCTCTCTAATCTTGATCCTCTGAGATCTAATATCTATTCGAATCTCTTGCTCTATTCTGATCAACTAAATACTAAAATGTTGCTCTGTTCCTCTAAGTCTTTTAGCACTTCGCTCTGAATTTCACTATAGTTTACCCATACACTTCTCTCTTCCTCACATACAATGGGTTTTCATCCACCTTTTAAAGATTACAAAGACTTAGGGTTAGGTAAGGATCTACAATCCATATTGAATCTTTAATTCTCACTCATTCCTTGCACTTTTCTTATTGGTTGCATGCCTTCTCCATTTTTCTTATTGGTTGCATGTTGATTGCATAGGAGATATAAAAGATACATTCTTATCTTTAATATCCTTCAAGATCCTTCCATGTCAGCTCAAAAAAATGGTTTACATCTGAGTTTGTGAAGGCACAAACTCATATGCTAATTCTGTGTCACTTGGCACATGTATGATTCTGGTTTTCTTGACACCTATTGCATTCTGGCTTGCTTGACACATATAGCATTCTGTCTCACTCAACACATGTAGCATTCTGGCTTGCTTAGCATCAACTATGACTTGGCACCTACATATCACTTAGCTCATATGATTCACTTGACACCTGAAGTCACTCGGCACCTGTATCACACTCGACACCTATTGGAATTCTAGCTCGTCACATACTATAGCTTATCATATATAGTGTACTTATCTTTTATATGAAAATTAGTTAAGTGTGTTGACACTTAGTTGTCAAAACCAAGCTGAGACCAACAATTCCCTCCCCCTTTTTTATAATAATTAATTTTTTTTTCAAAGAATATATAAATAACATTTTTTTTATTAAAACATTTTCTTTTTTTAGAATTAATTTATTTTATATTAATTTTGTAATCAATAAAAATAAATAAAACAATGTATTTAATTTATTCTTTAATCACAATCTCAACATTAATCTGATTGGGAATTTAGAGTGAACCCACCAAATTATTTATTTGTTTTTCTTTAAGAAATTCCCTGTTTTAATTCAAACCTTTCCCTGATTGATTTTCGCTTTTTTTATAAATCTATTGAAAGAAAGATTATATTGATCAATTAAAGACGTCCCATGTACAGAAGAATTAACAAAAGTACTAGAAACTCTTAGCATGATACATTCATCACAAGAATTATCCAGACAACCATTTAATAGACATGATGAAGACATGAAAGAAATGAGCATATTTAAAATATGCAAAAGTCACAAGCATCTACCTGGGCACTAATGCTAATTTCTATGCGCCATAAAACTGTAGAGAAAATTCCTTCTCTTAGAATGTTCTCCTTTCCGAAATTTCCTTCTCCAAAATTCACAGTGCTTCAAAAATGAGCCCCCAAGTTGTGATATGGAGTTGTCTCCCTAAAATCGAGGCACTAATTGTGTGTTCAGCTGAGAGAGCTCCTTGCTCAATAGATTTTAACTCTAAATTAACTTTTTTAAATCTTTTCTTTTTCTTTTCCCCATGCACATTTATTGAATTATTAAACAACTCTATTTAATTTTTATGTTACTTCTTTTTAAATTAATTTATTAAATTTAATCTCATGCACGAATCATGCAATCATGAAACTTTTAATAAATTAATTTCTTCTCCACTTCTTAATTTATTTTCGAACATTTAATTGATAAAATATTTATTAATTAAAATAACAATATTTTTTAGCATTTATTTAAAATTGAACTCTAAATATATTATTATTAAATTAAATAAATATTATCACATTCTAAATTTATTCTTATAACTTTTATCTTCAAATTTAAATTTTTTTATTTAATTAATTTTAGAATTAGTTAAACATAATTAAATATTAAAATATCATAATAATTTTTCATTAAATTAAATCATTAATTTAATCTTTTAATTAGACTTAATTAATAGAAAGTTTACCAAAGACTCATAAAGTAAAATATGAAAACCCATCATAGAAAAATAGATACAAATCAAACTAAAGGGTTATAATCACGAATTAACATCATCCGACTCATTCAGAGGGTACACAACTTAGATACTTGTCCTAATTTTTTAGAAAAAATGGCTTAAAGGTTTAAGATTTGAACTTAATAATTTATCTCCCCTCTCTTTCCATTGAGATAATGTGATAGGGTACACTCATCCTGGCAATTTAGAGAAGTTGATACTTGGTACCTACAACTTGCATAAAATCCATGCATGTACAAACACAATATATACTAAGCTAAATAGGCAATGGAAGGAAGTGGTGCATCATGTAGATCCTGAATATTAGGTGACTACGACTCCCTTCCTTAACCACATCAAAAATGCCATACATAAAGAAAACAAACATGCACACCATTCACATGCAATATGGGGTAAGCATCCCTAAGAAAACACATATGATAATCCATCTGACTAATCATCATCAATAACTAAAAACATTGTAATAATCATCATGCACACATGAAGTATAGAGTACCAATTAATCCCATCATATATCAATTGAATCTAAAACAATATCTGATAATCTCAAAATAATACTACTAATCATCAAACATAAAACTAGCCTAAAAGTGTTTGGCAATGATAGCAAAAATGTGAACTAGGAAAGATGTAAACTAGGGGTCGGCACTACATCCACCCCCCCTAAAATTAGGCTTACTCCTAGAATCCTATAAACAAGTAGGGATATAAATTTTGTAACCTAGATGCATCCTCCCATGTAGCTGAAGAGTTGTTAGTAGAGTCCCATTGGACCCTTACCTTCTCTATGGTTTGATCCCTGAGGGTCAACTCCCGCTACTCTAGAATACAAACCGGCTCTAAACCCAGCTACCTATCATCTACCTACAACACATTCCAATCAAGAACATGTACCACATCAAGAATATACTGCCTAAGTAATGAAACATGGAAAACATCATGAATGCGAGCTAGGATGGGTGGTAAAACAAGACGATAGGCAACTATACCAATCCTCTCAAGTATCTTGAATGGTCCCAAAAAGTGAGGTTCAAGCTTCAAACCCTTTCCATAATGGGTTGAACTCTTCCATGGATGAACTCTCAAGAAAACCTTCTCTCCCATAGCAAACTCTTTATCTGTCCTATGTGCATCAACATACTTTTTTGGCCTATCTTGTGCCATGGTCAAGTGCTCTCAGATATGCTCTACCAATTGCTCCATATCTTGAGGCATCTCAAGACACAATAGAATGTGATCCTCAAGGCTATCCCAACTCAAAGGTGTATGAGAAGGATGACCATATAAAGCTTGGAAAGGTGCCATGCCAATAGAACTATGATATCCATTGTTGTAGGAAAACTCCACCAGATAGAGATAGTCCTCTTAATGAGTCTAGCTATCTTGAAAAACTTGGTTCAATGTCTCTATCTAGCCATCTATCTCTAAGTGATATGTTGAACTAAAAATTCAACTGTGCTCCAAGATCATGCTACAGTGATGTCCAAAATGTGAAAGTGAATACAAGATCCCTATCCAAAATGATCTTTTGAGGAATACCATGTAGCATTATTATGTCACACATGAAGACAATAGCTACAGAAGCTATAGTGTAGGAAGACCTTATTGGTGAAAAATGTGCCATCTTAGTCAACCAATCAATGGTGACCATGATAGCATCATGACAATGAGCAGTCATAGGTAATCCTACTATGAATTCCTTAGAGATGATGTCCCACTTCCATCAAGGAATGAGATTTGACTATAAAAGCCCTATTGGATGCTAGTGTTCTCCTTTGACTCTTTGACACTCAAGACACCTAGCCACAAAATGGGCAATGTCACACTCCATCCCTATCCAATAGAATAAATGTCACATGTCTACATGCATATTCTTGAAACTTGGATGTGCCAAGTAAGGTGCATGATAGGCTTCTGATAGGATCAATATGCGAAGCTCATCCAGTAATAGCACATAGATCCTTCTTGAATGTCTCAAAAGGCCATTTGACTCAAGAACATAGTCTAAAAACTTACCCTTCAATGGTCTCCCTAAATCTATCTCTTTGCACACCTCCTGATACCAAGTATTAGTAGGGAGTGCCTAAAGTATCTGGCTCCTCAAATCAACACTAAGAGTCATAGATGATATCACATGTCTCCTACAACTCAAAGCATCTACTACCACATTCTCTTTCCCCTAAATGTACTTCACCTTGAAGTCATACTCACATAGGGGTAAAAGCACAAACCTATGTCACCTTTTATAAAGAAATGTGACATCAAAATGTGATAGTTCAACAATAATGACAAAAAAAATGGTATTTGTGTTTAAAATACGAAGATGATGTAAACCGATGAAATGTGTAGAATTGGATTAATTTTTTGTCTATAATTTTTATAGTTTTTTTGAGTCAGAATTTATTCATTTTATTTTATTTTGAAGTGCCTTTTTTAATTGTAAAAAATATAGGGTGTAGTTCCTGTCAAACAAGTATATGCAAATCATCTTTTTTTGTTTTGATTTGAAAATATCTTATAGATAATATGTATAGCTAGTGAACAAAAAAAGAAATAATTATTTTTGATGTATATTTTCTTTGTTATAAGTACTCAAGTTTGAACTTATCAAAATTGAACAATTTTTTCCTCCCATCAAAACTTCCTTATCAAATCTATACCTTCTTGAGAAAAAATTACATATTCGTGAAGAGGATTCTCTCCTCTAGAGATAAATATAATTTTTAATTTTTTTTGATATGATTTGCTATTTCTTTCCTTTTTTGAGGGAGGATCTTCTAAAATGTTGAAATGTCAACTTATAATACTTTGAGATTATTACATATTATAACTAATCAAAATACTCAAAAAATTATATAATGGTGATATTGAATTTGAGATCTATAAAAAGGTATTTTTAGTTTTTAGAAAAAATTGAGTTTTGATAGAGAAATGAGATTTGACCAAAACAAGTTTTGGTATCATAAAAAGTGACATAGATCTATGCTTTTACCCATAGAAACTCCATCCATCGCCTCTGTCAAGCATTTAGATTAGGCTGTGTCAAAATGTACTAGAGACTGTGATGATCACTATGAAGCTCAAATCTATGCCCCAACAAGAAATGCCTCCATCTCATCAAGGCATGAACTAGTGTTGCTAACTCAAGATCATGTGTAGGATAATTTAGTTTGTGATCCTTGAGTTTGCACAATTTTTAGGCAATCACCCATCCACCCTACATCAATACTGCCCCAATTCTCTTAAGGGAAGCATCTGTACACACCATGAAATCACTTGTTGGATTAGGTACTACTAAGATCAGTGCACTGCTCAAAAGCTTCTTGAGTTTTTGAAATTCTTCCTTGCATTTCTCCATCCATAAAAACTTCTTTCCTTTCCTCTGAAGGGAAGCGATAGGATGTGCTATTCTAGAGAAGTTTTGGATGAATCTGTGATAACAACCAGCTAGACCCACAAAAATACAAATTTTTGACACAATAGTAGGTGTAGGCCAATCTACTATTGTATGAATCTTTGCGAGGTCTACAGAGATACCCTCACCTAATATGATGTGCCCTAAGTATTGTATCTCTAAATTAAAGAAATCACACTTCGCCATATTGGTACAAAGTTGATTATCTCTCAAGCACTATAAAACCAAACAAAAATGTTCCTCATGCTCCTTTAGGGACTTAGAATATATCAGTATATCATCAAGAAAAACAAGTACAAATCTATCAAGATAGGAATGGAATAGTCCATTCATCAGATACATGAAAATCGATGGAGCATTCATCAGTCGACAAGGTACTACTATGAACTTGTAGTGCCCATAGCAAGTTCAAAAGGTGGTCTTGTGAATGTCAGCTTCCTTGATGTAAAGCTAATGGTATCCTGACTTAATGTCAATCTTGGAGAATATTGTAGCTTCCTTGATCTGATCAAATAAATAATTGATCCTTGGTAGAGGATACCTGTTCTTTATTGTCACCTTGTTCAACTACTTATAATCAATACAAAGGCACAAAGAACCATCCTTCTTCTTCACAAAGGGCACTGGAGCTCCCCATGGTGATACACTAGGTTGGATACTACCCTTGGCCAAAAGTTCCTCTAGCTATAGGTGCAACTCACTCAATTCCTGAGTGATCATATGATAAGGAGCTCTAGAGGTAGGCTCTGCTTCTGGAGTGAGGTCAATGCTGAAATCAATATCTCTCTTTGGGGGCATGCCCAAAATCTCACTTAGAAAGACATCCACATACTCTTGTAGAATAGGGTGGTCTAAGGTATTTCTCCTAGGATCTTCTTCATCTAGCTCACTTACTGTCACAAAAAATACTCTACATTCTTTATGAAAGCTTTGCTTTAATTGCATAGTAGATATATAGGTCTCGATATCCCCACAATCTCCACATCCTTCCTATGGTCATCCTGACACATAATGGTCTTCTTCTTGTAGTCTATACTATCTCTATGAGAACCAAGCCAATCTATATCTAAGAACACATCATAGGAGCCAAGAGGAATAATCTAAAGGTCAATTGATGTCACAAAACCTCCTATGCCAAGCTCGTACTTATGAACTAAAAAATCTATGGAAACCTTAGCGCCCAAGGATAGTTCCACTTACTAATGATCTGCCAAAATAAAAAAATCTGTGGCACCTAAATCAAACAATACAATGAGAGGTGTACCTTGAATAGCTCCTGTAGTCTCAACCATAGTCCCCTAATGGTCTACTTGATGGTGATCTACTACTGCAAAAACCCTATGATCTCTACCTACATCTCTAACTGTGGGCTCAAATGTTGTTGGCCTAGGACTTGAATACTAAGGTGCTCACTGTGGACAATGAGCTGCAATGTGTCCAACCTGCCCACACGTATAACATCATGTACCTCTGCTAGATCCTCTCCCTATAGGTGGTGCATTTGACCATTGGTGGCCATCCCTACTAGAAAAAGACGGGTTGCTCTACGTAGGCTAAGTGTACTAGTTTCACCTATTGCACTATGCATTGTGATTGTTCTTGGAGTTAGAACTACCACCACCACTCTGTGCCTAAGGATGTGATCCCTCCTATTGCTATGACTATTCAGGATGCTACTAGTTATGATTTCCCTTAGGAAAAGGAGGTTTCCTATTTCCACCTAAGTTGTGGTTGCCCTTAGATCTTAATGTTGTAGGTGCTCCCACAAAACCCCCATGCCTAAGGTTGACACTTTTCTCTACAAGGGTGGCTCGATGTACTGCATCTTTGAGGGTTTTAGGCTGAAACACCTTAACACCCCCAACTATACAGTTGTTCAAGCCTCTAATGAAATTTTGTGCCAACTGTGCTGGGTTGTCAATAAATCTTGAGAAGGGCATGAGCTCATAGAACTTGTGCTCATACTCTACAATGGTCATAGTGTACTGTCTTAGGTTATGGAACTCGTCTGCTCTATGCTACTACCATTCCTTTGGTAGGAATCACTCACGAAAGTTCTCCAAGAATATCTCCCATGTAACATTGCTCATGTCTATGCCTAGCTTCGTTTCCTTGATACTCCACCAAGTGGCTCCAAAGGTTTCCAGGTTGGTAATAGCAAACCTTGCTTTGACATCACTGTCAAAGTCCTACATAGTGAAAACTCTGTCAAGAGTAATAATCCATTACTGGGCTACATATCTTGAACCATGCCCATTAAAGGACTTAACCTTGGACCTCATAAGGTCCTTCATCTAAGTAGATACTATGGATCAATGATGATCCCTCTAAGGGCTCCTAGACATGGGTTAATACTCATGTCCTACTTGACATGTTCTATCCTGATCATGAATAGGAGGTAATCAATCAATGATGGTCCATGTCATTTGCCTCAAATCCACCTCCTCAAAGTTAGCATGCTACTCTTTATGGCTCTCTTCCTGAAAAACACTAATATGCTCTTCCCTATTATCTTCCTAAATGGGGCCTTCATGGACACAATCATGTACATTGATATCTCTACCTTGTCCATGGACTCTACCATGGCCAAGGCTACAACCTCTAATAGAAGATCTCATCTCAGATACCATCCTACAATAATATTCAAGATACAAGATACTAAACCAACCATAAAGCATACTACTATAAGCATTTATATAAAAGACACATGGTTCTGAAAACAGAATAAGTTTCAATTTCTAGTTTGCCTATATTTAGGTTTACGTATAATTTCAATTTTGAAGTCTAAGTGTTTAAGTATAAAAAATATACAAGTAAAAGATTAGGTTCTATTTTAGTTCAACTAGTTCATGTTATAGTTTGAAAAGGATATACATGCTAGTTTAAAGTTTTCATTTTTGTTCAACTAGATAATACTAGTGGTGTTCCAATATACCTAGAGCTCCCAATGTAGAAGCTTAGGCTCTAATAAGAGATGTAACACCCTGCCAAGGGATCCAAAAGAAATAACCTAAAGTCTTACTAAGTTTTCCAACATATTTTTTTGGGACAAGAAGAATAACATACACACTAAACACATAGTAGCGGAAGCAATAACATACAATCAACTAAAAGCATACATAATAGGTCACATTCCTTAAGGATCACATGATGTTGAATCAAATTTAAATTTAGTTAATACTAAATCCATCAAATGCCACATCCATATGAAATAATAATTAAAAATTCTAATGTCCATGTAAATAATATACATTTGTTCTAAACACCTCTTAGAAAATGAAATTCAGAATGCTCAATCATCCACTGTACATGTCACAAGATATGAAAGGCTAAAAGAATATACATATGTAGAAATAGAAATACATCATCCTCTTTAGATCCATGATACAAGTACACTAAAGTATTGAAACCATCCACCATACATGATATAACCATCCATCATAAAAGATATAACATCGATCATGAAATATAACCATCCATCATAATAATACATAAAAAGATTGAAAGGAAATGCAAACAAAGAATGCTCCAACGATGGTGACTACAGATAGATCTCAATGGTAAGAGTAAAAAGCACTATCACTTGACTACATGGAACCTAAATGGCCCACTCCCACTACATTGAGGAGATATTCTCAAGTCCCAGATATGATATCAAACCAAATATCAAAAATACTCTCTAAGTCCAAGAAATCCTAAAAGTATTCTAACTCAAGGGTTCCAAGATAGGTCAACATATATACCCAGAGGCACATAAGACATGTAGGAAACCTATTATCTATGCAGCAAGTGTCATTGCATGAATCACGCTAGAGTTACCCTGGCAGTCTCTTAGGACCTCGACCTGCTAGTGATCCCTATGTGGCCACTAGTATCCTCTTCTACTAACAAGGCATAGTATGGATGCAAGATAGACACCAAGCATTCTCTCTACTCCCATCGTAGTCTATACTAGCACTCAAGGTGTGGGCAAGAACATACAAAGAGTCTTATTAGGTTTATTTTACTCTCATTTAGTGTGGCATTTTCACTTATTAAACAACTTACAATGGGTTACTCTAGCAACCACTTAGGGCCCCAACCCCCATTGCAAGCCACTTCTTGACATTACATATAGATAACCTACCCCAAGCTCATGAAATCACAAATCAAAGAATCATAGTAAAATCACCTAACTGCTCAACAAGTGATTGGAAAGCATCGAAAGGTAAATCACAATACCGATCGATTCTCAACAAGCAATCAGAGTGTATCCCAATAATGACTCAAAAATGGCTAAGTTAGATATCTCATAGCATAAATCTCACCATCCCACAAGGGCACTGAAAATAGTGATTAGCAATATAAACACACTCAACATAGAGCATATCAACACCTTACCATGGTTTAGTAAACATAATCAAGATTGAGTCAGCATACTTTCAGACTCACAGAACTCCCAAGCCTCTCGTAGACATCCTAGAATTGCTCAACAATCGAGTCAACTCCAAACCCCAAACATAGACATCACACAGAAAGCAAGGTGTAAGTTTCATTTCTTGGTTTGTCTCAAAAGCACATGGTTAAGTTAAATATAACATTTCAATTTTTATTTGAAAGTATGTTTTCAAGTAAGATGATTCTCCTTTTACCCTATAGTTAACTCGTATATTTGTTTAAATAAAAATAAGGTTTTACCCCCATAATACTTGAAATCAATTTTCATAAAATTTACTAAGGGTAAATATTATAATTGTTTGAATTTGCTAAGGTAAGATTCTCATTGTTTTTTGATAAAATAATAGTAATTCTATTAGAGTCTAAATTTAAATAATCTTCAACAAATTTAAAAAGATCTCCTATCTTACTAACTAATGCTCATAATAAATTAAATTAATTTATTTTAAATAAACTAATATCTATTTAAATAAAATTTAATTAAATATTATAAATTAAAAATTTTAATAAATTTTATTAATAAAAATAATATTAAAACAATTTATAATAAATAATATTTAAAATCCTTGAATAAATTAATTTTAATAAAATTAAAAGTATTTTTTATAAAAATAACATTGAATTATGTTTTAAGCCTGTCGGCTTATATAAAGGGTCGCAACCCATCATAGTACCCTGTTGTCACAGGGCCTACAGCAATAGGGTATAGAGTACCTCTATTGTCGTAGTAGCTATAATGGTAGGTACTGGCTGCACATGGTATGGGTGGCAATAGGGGGGTATGGGTAAATTCCCTCCCCCTCTTTTTTTATAATAATTTTTATTTTTTCTTTTCAAAGAATATATAAATAATATTTTTTATTAAAATGTTTTTTTTAAAATTAATTTATTTTATATTAATTTCATAATTAATAAAAATAAATAAATAAAATGTATTTAAATTTTTTATTTTTTATCACAATCACAACATTAATCTGATTGGGAATTTACAGCGAACCCACCAAATTATTTATTTGGTTTTTTAAAGAAATTTCCCATTTTAATTCAAACCCTTCCTTGAATGATTTTTCCTTTTTTTTTAAAAATCTATTGAAAGAAAGATTATATTGATCTATTACAAAAGAATTAACAAAAGTATTAGAAACTCTTAACATGATACATTCATCACAAGAATTATCCAAACAACCATTTAATAGACACGATGAAGACAAGAAATAAAAGAGCATATTTAAAATATGTGAAAATCACAAGCGTGTACTTGGACATTGATGCTAATCGCTATGCCCCAAAAAACTATCGAGAAAATTCCTCCTCTTAGAACCTTCTCCTTTCCAAAAATTCCTTCCTCCAAAATTTATGGTGCTTCGAAAATGAACCCCGAAGTTGTGATATGGAGTTCTCTCTCCCTAAAACTAGGGCACTAATTGTGCGTTCACTTGAGAGAACTCCTTGCTCACCAGACTACAACTCTAAATTAACTTTTCTTTATCTTTTCTTTTTCTTTTCCCCATGCACATTTATTGAATTATTAAATAACTTTATTTAATTTTCACTTGACTTCTTTTTTAAATTATTTTTTTAAATTTAATCTCATGCACACATCATGCAATCATGAAATTTTTAATAAATTAATTTCTTTTCCACTTCTTAATTTATTTTTGAATGTTTAATTGATAAAATATTTATTAGTTGAAATAACTATATTATTTATCATTTATTTAAAAATAAACTCTAAATATATTATTATTAAATTAAATAAATATTATCACATTCTAAATTTATTCTAATAACTTTTATCATCCAATTTAATTCCTTTTATTTAATTAATTTCCAAATAATTAAATATTAAAATATCATAATAATTTTCCATTAAATTAAATCATTAATTTAATCTTTTAATTAGACTTAATTAATAGAAAATTTACCAAAGACTCATAAGGTAAAATATGAAAACCCATCATAGAAAAATACGTACAAAATCAAACTAAAGGGTTATAATCATGAATCAATGTCATCTGACACATTTGGAGGGTACACAACTTAGATACTTGTCCTAATTTTCTAGGACAAATGTTTTAAAGGTTTAGGATTTGGACTTAAGAATTTATCTCCCCTCTCTTACCATTGAGATAATGTGATAGGGTACGCTCATCTTGGCAAGTCAGAGAAGTCAATACCTGATACCTGCAACCTACATAAAATCCACACATGTAAAAACACAATATATAGTAAGCTAAATAGACAATAGCAAGAAGTGGTGCATGATGTAGATCCTAACTAGTAGGTGACTATGACTCCCTTAACTACATCAGAAATGCCATACATAAAGAAAACAAACATGCACACCATACACATGTAGTATGGGGTAAGTATCCATCAGAAAATACATAGGATAATCCATCTAACTAATCATCATCAATAATTGAAAAAACTATAATAATCATCATGCACACATGGAGTATAGAGTACCAAGTAATCTCATCATATATTAACTAATTCTGAAACAATATATGATAATTTTAAAATAATACTTCTAATCATCAAACATAAAACTGGCCTAAAAGTGTTCATAAATGATAGGAAAAATGTAAATTAGGGGCAGGCACTACAGATGGAAAAGGAAATTTGGTTGGATCTGGCAAACAAACAAAGGGTAATTTATTCTATCTAGATCTCAATGAAAGTTCACAATTTATTACTCAAGTAGAAGAAAGTTGGTTATGACACAAAATATTATGTCATGTAAACTTTGATAATCTAGTCAAAATAAGAAAAAACAAAAGAGTAAGAGGCATTCCTAGCTTAAGGAAACTTGATATGAATCTATGCAAAAATTGTCAAACTAGTAAGATAGGAAAAACTAGTTTCAAAAGCAAGAACAATCATTTTGAAGAAGTCTTGGAGCTTATACATATAGACTTATGTGAACCTATGAAATAGAGAGTTAAGGTGGAGATAAGTTTTTCATTCTTTTTGTTGACGATTATTATAGAATGATGACTATTTTATCTAAAAGGAAAATCTGAAGCTTTTCAAGAATTTAAGTGGTATCTAGCAAGAGTAGAAAAAAAATTTGGAAAGAAGCTAAAATGTTTCAAATCAGACAGAGGTGGTGAATTAATTTACAATGAGCTCAATGAATTTTGCATTGAAAAAGGAATTAAGAGATAGGTATTAGCCCCTGGTACACCTTAGCAGAATAGTATAGCTAAAAGAAGGAACAAATCTATCATGGATTGTAGAAGAACATTGATGATAGAAAAGAATGTTGCAATCAAATATTGGAAGGAAGCAGTCAATACTATAGTGCATAACTTGAAAAAAGTATAGTTGAAGAAAGACTCAAATCAAACTCTTTATAAAATATGGTATGGCTATAAATCTAATGTAAGTTACTTGAAAGTATTTGGTAGCAAATTTTATATCTTGAAAGAATGTAGGATATTTAAATTTGATATAAGAGGTGATGAAGGCATATTCCTAGGATATACCTATAGAAGTAAAGCATACAAGTGTTTGAATCTGACTACTCATAAAATCATAGAATGTGCACATCTGAGGATTGACGACCTTCTAGAAAGAGTGAAGAAATAAGCAAAAAAGAACCTAAGGATTACAGAAGATTTGTTAACTTTGAACCTAATACGGTGCCAAATCTATCTAGAAGTTAGGAGGCCTCACGTGCTAAGTCCCCAAAATTTTCAAAAGCTACCAAGTTGTAATTAGTAAACCTTGAGTTATAGTTTGAAGGACCAAAGTTGTAGTCAGAAGCCACCAAGTTGTTGCTAGAGCAAACCAAGTATGATGGCCCCTAGTCATAGATAGTGGGACTCGATCTTAATATAGAAGATCATGAAGAAGTTAGTGAAACAATCTCTGAATCCAGAGTACACATGTTAGCAAGATATGTCAAAAGACATTATGCACCTGATCAAATCATTAGAGACAAGTCATATGGAACAATGACAAGAAAAAAATGAAAAGGTACAGGTTTGCTTGTTGAGTTTGAACCTAGAAATATTAAAAATGCTTTGGACAGTGAAAGTTGGATTGAAGCTATGAATAAGGAAATATAATAGATTGAGAAGAAAAAAACTTGGACTCTTGTTCCTAGACCCAAGGGTAAAAATATAATTGGCACAAATTGGGTATTAAAAAATAAGCTAAATGAAAATGGATATGTTTCTAGAAACAAAGCAAGATTAGTATGTAAAGGTTATTCTCAAGAATAAGGTATTGATTATGGTGAAGATTTTGCTCATGTTGGAAGATTAGGTGTTAGAACTTTACTAGCATATGAAGCTCAAAGAGGATTTAAAATTTACCAAATGGATGTAAAATCTGCATTCTTGAATGGAATTCTTGATAAGGAAGTCTACGTTGAACAACTTAAAAGTTTTGTAGATCCCAAAAAAAGAGATATGGTTTGCAAATTACATAAAGCATTATATTGTCTAAAGAAAACTCTAAGATCTTGGTATGAAAGACTTCATAACTACTTGATAAAGATTTTTTTTTGAAGAGCAAATGATAACAATAGTCTGTATATCAAAGAAAGACTAGACAAGAAGATTGTGTTGGCAGAAATATTTTTGGACGAAACTGTATTTACAAGAAATGATGACTTGTGGAAAGCATTTTTAGAAGAAATGAGTAAATAATTTGAGATGTCTATTTTTAAAGAGATAAAATTCATTTTTGGATCATAGATCCAATAGAAGAAAGATGACATCTAAATTAATCAATCTAAATATATCAAGGAAATACTAAAGAAGTTTGGAATGGAAGATTCAAGACTAGTTGGAACTCCTATGTCTACAGGACATAAGCTTTCCAAAAATGATGATTCTAAGAAGGTAAATCAGACCACATACAAATAAATGATTGAAAAATTGCAGTATGTATTTCATACAAGGTCTGATATTGTGTTAGCAGTTGGTATGGTGGCAATATTCTTAGAAAATCATAAAGAAAATCACATAGTGGTAATGAAAAGGATCATGAGATATTTGAAAAGTACTAAAGACTATGGCTTATGGTACAAGAAAGGAGGCAATTTAGATTTGAAAGCATTCATAGATGCTGATTGGGTAGGAGGTGTTGATGATAGAAAGAGCACCAGTGGAGGAGCATTCTTTCTTGGTAAAAGACTAGTGTCTTCGACAAGCAAGAAGAATAATTATAATTTTCAATCCATCGTAGAGGCAAAATATTTGGCAGTAGGAGTTAATGGTTCTAATATTGTTTGGTTCAAACAACTATTCGTAGGTATGAAGATAGAGATCAAGGATCAAGTGGTCATTTATTATGATAACACCAGTGCAATTAATATATCAAAGAATCTAGTGATGCATACCAAAACAAAACACATTGCTATAAAATATGATTTTTTGAGAGAAATTGTATAAGATAAAGAGGTAAATTTGGAATACATGACTACTAAAGAAAAAATTGCAAACATATTCATTCAACCATTACCTTAGGATGTATTTCTATATCTAAGAGGTAAGTTAGGGGTCATTTCCCTATTCAAAGCTCACTAAATAAAGTTTATTGATGTATCAGCTAGAGCATGTTGAAGATCAGTTAGTTGATGTAGTATTGACAAGGGCATATAGCAAAAGAATTAGTACATGTGGTACATTGATATTTACTAAAGATTATCTTTGGCATGATATGTCAAGGAGGGAGAAGTTTGCTATCATATCTTATAGAAATTTTATAAAGATAAAGAGAAGGAGATGTCAAAGAGGGAGAATAAACTTGATTTGATATCAAAGGCAAAAGTTTGTTATCAAAAGAAGGAACTGAAGGCAGAGGAACTTTATAGTGATATAGGAGTTGAGTTCTCATGGATGAGAATCAGAATAAAACTGAGGATATGTTCCATAGTTTATTCTTGCTCTAAAATTTCATTGAACTATGACATGTTGTGTTGCCATCAATGCCAAAGAGGGAGATTTTTGGAAACAACTAATTAATTGTGTATTGTCTTTGATGTCACAAAAATTTCATATCATTTTAAGCTAGTGTATGTTGATCTCACTCACACAATGAAAGAAATTTCCTATGTTTGTCAAGCATTCTAGAGTTTTCCCAGTTCAGAAGATAGTGTCTACTAAGTTTTCTCAGGTGACAAAGAAAAGTTTGTAGAAGTTGAGTGTTGACTAAGCTCAGTCAATTAATGAAAAAAATGTTGAATGAAACCAATGTTAACCAAGCTCACTCAATTACCAAAGGAAATTTCAAAATATAAAGTGTTAACCAAGTTCACTTGGTTAACACAAGAAAATCACGTTGAGTTAGTGTCTACCAACTAGAATTAGCTAACAAAGGATTTTCTTGTTTTGACATATTGAGTTCAATTGAATTGTTTGTTGGTTTTGGCTGACTTAGGAGATGAATATTAATTATTCTATGTTGTATTCAAGCTTACTTGACAATGTGTAAGATATAAATATAAGATCAAGTTGAGGATTAGAAGAAGGAGCATAAGTGGAACATAATTGAAGATTTAATGATTCTTAGAGGAAGCGACCTAGAAGGATAAGAAAAATATCATTGTTGAGATGCAAAGATACATTCAATTAGGAAGGATCAAGTATAAAAGTGAGAATTGAGATCTATAATCAGAAATTCAGTTGCATCAAAAATCAAGTCATCTCATTGTTACTCTCTAACCATTGTAGTAGTGATCTAAATCTCTAAACAACTATTTGTAAATCCTCTAACAAGGTGGTATTTATATTGAATTTTCTAAAGACCACTAACAAAGCCACTCCTAACAGGGTGATTAAATCATCTAGTAGGGTTACACCTAACAATGTTTTTTGTAACCTTTGCCTGAGTTGGCTACTAATAGGGCTCACTTTAGAAGAGTGAAAATCAATAACTTATTGTAATTGGTGGTTTTCCCCAAATTGGGTTTCCATGTTAAAATCTTGGTGTTAGGTGTGTTCATGATATTTCTTTTATGTGTTTGTAAATGAGTTAAAGTAAGATCAATAATAGATAATATCTCAAGATTTTAATGTTAAGCATTTACCGAGTTATTTTAATGATTACCAAGTTACAACATTTTTCTTGTGTATTTAACGAATCACTTTAGAGTTTAGTTTTGATTGACATTTAAGGGATTTGGGATTTATTTTTGTGGTAACTGATTCCCCCTCCCCTCTTAGTCACTACTCTTATATTCCCAACAAATCTATCAAGAGCCAATTCTTTGGTAGTCAATGGCCTTTTTCCATTTTTTGCTATTTTTATTAAGAACCATTAGTAGGTTTTGGAAATCTCATTATCTAATGTTGCATCATATTTCTAATCATCATACTTATCTTTATTGTCATTAAAAGATACTTTGCTTGAAAATTTGAAGATGTATACATAGATTAATCCCACAACTAATTCGTAATGAATTCAACATCTTTAGCAATCATAATATTCTTGATGAGAAAGCTACATAACCTATATTACTTATATTTAGAACTATAAATTATGAAGATGAAAATCACACCCTTTTCATCTAAATTTTACTTTTCTCCTTTGACACATGTTCATATGGTACATAGCCAAATAATATCAAATGCTTATCTACCCTTTTATGTGTTTCCCATGCCTGAAGAAGAATCTTCATAGGGACTACATTATTTTGACTTCTATTGATTGAATATATAGTTATTTATATAGCATCTCCCAAATATTCATTTAGGAACCCTTTTGTACTCCACATACTCCTTGTCATCTCAATAATGGTCCTATTCTTTATTCTAACCAATCCACTTTTCTATGCAGTATAACTAGTTTCTAGCTCCTTCTTAATGAAATATTTCCTACAAACAAGTATAAATTGATTGGGGACGTATTTACCCCCTCTAATGGACCTTGTGACTTTGATATAATGTTCACTATATTTTTTCATCTTGGGCTTTAAATATCAAAAACATATCATGATATTCATTTGTATGCTTTAAAAAAATCCCATATTTTATGGATGAAATCATCAATAATGACCATTAGTCTGAACTATGGAAGTTGTTCACATAGTTACAACTAAATCAGCATCAACCAAGTCATATAGTACTCTTATCATTCTATAATTATCTAATTTAAAGGGTAGTTTATTTTCTTACCCAAAATACGAGCCTCACAATTTTTATTAAAGTATAATATTTTGTGAAACATCTACCATTTTTTATTCAAACAAAAATCTTAAATCAACATAGTGTAGGTTTATGTACTTGAGGTGAGATAGTTTAGAGGGAACTTTTATAATTCTCTTTAAGGAATATTTTTATTTTACTATTGTACATGATTTCTTAGGAGGTGCACGTACAAGTAGAAATAGAAGCATATCTCTATCCTTCAAAATATATATATAGATCTTTGTTATTTGGACTACTACAACTACTTTCTATCTCATAAATGACAAATTAGTCATTCTCCATTAACAATTCCAATGCATTTTGGATAGCTTTTCCAAATTTCATCAAATTATGACTTATCTTAGGAGAAAAATATACATTTATAATCTCCTTCGCACTTTGTTTGGTACTGAATCATAATAGATCATTTTTGCACAGCTATGACAATTATATTGTTTCTCATTTTAATCTTAGAAAATTTTTTTTAATCAAAGATAAAAAAAATTTCATTACCACTCATGTAGAACAATTAAAATAATAATAATATGTGACTAAAAAACTTATTAAATATTTCATATAAATGACCAAATCTAGTCACATGACTATTATTAGTTAATTTGCAATCGATTATAAGGAAACCACATTTACAACTTAATAGATTTAGTTATTTGTTTAGTCATTAATTTAGTGATTTATTTATTTATTTATTTTGATCATTCATTTTGTCCCTATTTTAGTCATTTATTTAGTTTTTTTTTTACTTATTAATTTAGTTATTGATTTAGTCATATGAGGGCATAATTGTATCAAACCACCATCAGTGCCCTACATGTAAATCAGGTTCTTTTCCATTGAGTTGGTGTCCTTTGATATCTATGTTGATTGTTTCCTTATAACTTGATCTTTTATGTGTAACCTTCCAGTACTTAGGTAGATTTAATTATTCATAAACTATCCAAACTTTGTAGTGTAAGTTATGCACAAGTTGAATATAATACTCAAAGAACATAAAATAGGTATAACTTAAAATAAAATAATTTGTGGAAAAACTAAAGAGATTATTAATAAATATTGACAACAAAATTGTTGATCTCAAATTGGTTTTAACAATTGAGTGTCAACACACTTAAGACATTCACTAAATTCATATGGAACTAGTAATGTATGTTGAGTATAATATGTAAATATAGATTGTGCCGAGTTGAAATGAGTGGTGAGTCACTCATGTGTTGAGTCACTCAAGTGCCAAGCAAATAATACATGCCAAGTGATTCAAGTGCCAAGCAAATAGTAGATACCAAGTAGTTTAGGTGTTGAGTTAGAGACAAAATTATAGTATCTGTCGAGCAACACAAATTTGGCATATTTGTTTGTGATTGCACAAACAACTATGTAAACCATTTTTCACTGACCTAAGGATAGATTACAATATTTTGAAGATAACCTGATGAATTTGTATGCAGATTTCCTATGAAATTACATGCAACCAACTAGAAAAAGGGAAGGATTAAGAAAAAAAAAAGGATGAATCTCAGTCATAGATTCATACTTAACCTTAAGTCTTCTAGTCTTCTTAAGGTGGACAAAACCCAAAACTTCATAGTGAGCACATAAGGAATTGAAGGAAGAAAATATTGAAGTTTGCATGTGAAAAGTAGAGCATTCATGGAGGCTTAGAAGTTGTAGAGAGCGAATTCCAAAATTAGTTTGAGAAGAACAAAGGATAGAGGATAGATGATAGATGATTTTAGTTAAATCTATGCTGAAACATCATAATAGATGATTTTAGTTAAATCTCCTAAGTAGAGTAGTCCTAACAGACTATTGTAAATCCTATAATAGGGTGACATTCCAAGTGGATTTTCTAAAACTCCTTTAGCTAGGCACACTTCTAACAGGGTGTTGAAATCCTCTAACAAGGTGGAACTTAATAGTCCTTGTAAGCCTTTAATAGGATAGGCCTTTCATAGGGTAGATCATGTCTCATGGTCAAATAATTTTAACCTTAATTGGCTACACTTTATTGTTGTAGTAGTGAAGAATTGTGAGTGTCATTCCAACCCTTGTTTTACCTTCTCATTTGGAGGGTTTTAGGGTAATCATGTCAGGTGTAAAGTGTGTGTGTTTACATGTTTGGATGCATTTACTTTACACGTTATTTACAATTCAAATATTATATGCATCTAATGAAATGGTAAAAAATTTAGTTTTTAATGTTTGAACTTCTAATTCACCCCCCCCCCCCCCCCCCCCCTTGTCAGAAGTGTATGTTCTTATTTATAATTCCATCAATTGGTATCAGAGCTAAGTTTTTAGAAGAAGAAGCTTTGCATCTTAGAGGAAAGATCTTGAAATGGAAGTCTACAAGTTGGGAAAGGCCATTGAGAATAAGGAGATTGAGATACATCTCATACTACATCAATTGAATGAAGCTAGAGATGCTTTGAAGAGTTCCTTGAAGACACGAGAAGAGATAGCTATAGTAGAAAATGACACACATTACAAAGAGATTGACACCACAAAGCTAATTGTAGATGGTAACTCTAGTGAATTCGATGCAACAATTACAAATTTGATGGAAAAGAATAGAGAAAAAGTTGAAGAAATTGAAAATCTCAAGTTGGAGCAAGAATCACAAGCTATACTACTATGTGAGGTCACTAAAAAAAAGAAGAAAGCTATAGAAGACAAGGCCATGATTGAACAAGACAAAAAAATTTTGGCAAAAAAATTGGAAGAAAAGTCAATAGAGCTATCTAAGATCCCAAACATGCAATTATATACCTTAAGCCAAATGATGAATGCTCATCATGAGTTAAATTTCAACGACATTGAAATAACCACTTTGAAGTTTTAGAATGAACAACTGTAGAATGACTTAAAAGGGGAAAAGGAATTTGTTGAAAGTTTCAACAAGCCAAATGAATCCATCAAGTACTTTGAGCAACTACTAAAATCCCCTAGATCCAGTAGAGATATACCAGGATTGGACTACACAAGAACTAAAGAAGGAGAATCATCTAAAGCTACTGAGGAAAGGAACAATAAAGGTAAGAATTCCAAACCCACTTGTCATAATTGTGGTAAGAAAGGACATACAGCTAATGTGTGTAGGAGCAAGAATGTAAATCAGAATGCTAGAAGCCTAAGAACATGACTCATTTTCACAAGTGCAACAAACAAAGTCAACAACCACATGAATGCAGAACTAGAACCATACATGCAACAAAATTTGAAGGACACTGCTAAAATTGTCAAAAGTATAGACACAGAGCCTTTGAATGTAGATCCAAGTCCACATGGTCATCAAGCAATCCAAAAAAGGTAAGAAGCTATGAAAACTTCTATAACTAGGATTACAATACAAGATATAGGTGTCACTATTCCCAATAATATGGACATGTACCTAAAAACTACATTAGGACTCACTTCAGTGGTAACCACAAGAGATGGTTGAGTCAACCCACATGTTTTAGCTGACACAAGACTATTCACATCAGCAAGCATTGTCCAACTAGGTCCAAGACACCAAGTTTTGAATTTGATAAAGGTAAATGCAAGGTAGATGTTCAACACATCAAGAATGAGATAAACAAGACATGGAAGAAGAAAGATGTTGGGAATACATCTAATAGAGAAGGGATCACTTCACCCAATGGGTCAAGTGGTCATACTTCATCAAACTAAGCAAACAAGAGGTATGTGGGACTGATACATAATGTGTGTTGCATTATACATCATTTCTAAAAGAAATTAGCATTAAAATGATTACATTAGCATGAATTAAGATGCAAGAAGTTGTGGAAAAATCAAGATTAAATCTTCAATTTTTCATGTTGTTGTTGAGTATGAAAATTTTTCCATGTATGTTCAATGAAAAACTAGGTAATGTTGAGCTGCTAGTTAAGGATTGTTAGAGCTAAGTTTTTAGTAGCTGTTGAGTGAAGAAAATTTCTATAGATACCAAATGGAATAGTAATTGTGTTGATGCTGAGTTTTATAGTTGTACATGTACCAAGCATTAATTGTGAAGTTTTGAAGGGTATAAGGTCAATTTTACCTTTTTTTTTCATTATGAATTGAAAGCAAGAATGAGTAGAGTGAAGAGGCAATTCAAAAACTAGTTTGAAGCATTTTCAAGGATACTGGCGATGAACAAGCACCAGTTCATCTAATCTTAAAGGTATTCTTCATAAGTCAAGTTGCACAGTTTAAATTTGATAAACCCTAATTTGACAAAATGGTCTCTAGTTCAAAGACTACAAAGGAGAAAGAAGCTTTTGAGGTTCAATTAGTTAGCAATGAGGTCAAACAACCCAATTTCAAGGCCATCCCAAACATTTCTTATAAACAAGATCTGTCAGGCACATTATCCATGATTTTTCCTAAAATAATAATGGTACAAGATGTGAGAAAATTTTACAAATGCAAAGTAGGAGGCATAGGTGACATGGAAATAAGAGAAGAATATGATAAATTGTGTGGAAATAGAGTCTTGAAGGAGGAATTTAAGATTGTGGAGAGAAAGATTTTAACTTGTGCCCTAGATTTTCCCATGGTTTGCAAAATTGAATGGATAAAAATAGTTCTCAGTAGAATTCATGATGTATGTCTATGGTTAGAGGGTGGATCTATCAAGATTTCAAAAAGGATTATTTGTAGGGTGACTAGTTATCCAACCCTAGATTGGCCAAAGAACCTATGTAGTGACTCCAAAGAGGCAATTAAGAAGAACACAGATGCAAAATGGAATAAGCGTGGAATGACAATAGATACCATCACTGATCCATTACTTGATTTTTCTATTAGGGTTATCTCTAACAAGTTCTATCAGTCAAGCAGGTTAAATAATGTACCCTACATAACAGTTGATGTTGGTTACAAAATTGTCAAGAAAGATCATACTTATGATCTTGCAAAACTTCAATTATAGCAAATAAATGAGAACCTAGGTGCCATTAGAAAGACAAAAAGTACACAATGTAAATTTGGATCAATACTTGTGTGCATATTCTTATATGTACAAAATGAATTACCATCTTTTGGCAAAGTTGGAGGGAAGACCAATAGATCAATGGCTGTGCAAATCAATGAATATATTGAGCAAATGGGAGAGAACTTTGAAACTGTTATGACAAGCTATTTTGAAGACTTGAAGAAGTCCATGAAGTAGAGGTTGAGGATAACTATTTCACTAGTAGAAAAAAACTATAGTGACATATGTTTCCTTGTAGACATTGATTACACTTATACATAGGTTGTTGCACCTAGGGTTAGATAGCTAAGATGCCTAGGATATGAGATTAATGTTGATGAAGCCTCAACTACCATTACTGCACTCCTAGTAGAGGAGATTGACAAAAAATCCAAGATATTAGGTAACTACGATGTATTGAAGTCTAAAGTTGAAATGGAATTGCAGAAAACTTCTACAATCAAGAAGAAAGAAAAATTAGTAAAGAAATTGAAGGCAAAATTTGGTGAAGAAGCAGGTGATGAGGATGAAGAAGATGAAGAAGAGAATGAAGAAGAAGAAGAGATACAAACTTAAGAACCTCTATCGTTGACCCTAGGCATGGGTGAGTACCAATAAGAAGAAGGTTCCAAGGAAGAGGAAATCAAAGAGACACAAATGCCATCAACACAAAGAAGAGAATGGCCAAGGCTCAGCCTATAGCTCAACTAAAAGAAAAGAAAACTATGAAGCCTAACCTAGAAAATCCAACAACACCAACAATTAAGGCAAGTACAAGGGCTACTACTCAAAAGACTAATGAGCAAGCAAAAGAGAAAACAAAGGCTACTGAATAGAAGGGCCCTGTGCAAAATAAATAGAGGAGAAAATACATTGCACAACCAAAAATAGATGATGAAAAGGCAGTGTCTAAAGATACAAGTCAATTTAGAGTGGTAAGTCATACATCTAAATTTGATCTTGAAAATATCTATGATAATGTTAAGGATAATGCAGATATGACAAGCTTAAAGAATATTGATTTTAGAAAACTTGGTAGAATAGAGCAAAATTTGATTGAAGAATCAATTTATGCAATGATGTCTAAGTTCAAGAGTACTCCACTTGAACTAGACAATACAATTCCAAAGGAGTTTTATAAAATTGTTGAAAATAAGTGGCATTACTACTTGAACCTAGAGAATCAAATAAAGGAATCAACACTATTATAGGTAATGTCAGTTTTGACAAAAAGTAAAATTATCAAGGCAAGTAAGAAGTATGGTAGGAGATTTGCACCTAAATACATGGCATTCAACATACTCCAAAACAATATTAAGGATATTGTGAAGAAATCCACTCAAATTTTGAAGTTATATATGGTTTGACAATAGTTAAAGAAGGAGAAGAGGATCCCTTTGTGCGAAGAAACAATGGAGATGAAGAGGAAGAGAAGGAAGATGAAACAATAAAAGGAAAATATGATACTACTATGGAGGATACACAAAAAAAGACAAATGAGATGGCTAAACTGAATAGTAGTAGGAAGAATAGAGTGTGCAAGACATGAAAATGTTGAGAATAAGCCCTCCACATGACATAAGCAAGTCTGTAGACACTGTAATTGTAAAGAATGTTCCTGATAGATTAGCTTAGAACATTAACCCCTTAATTGTAGAAGACCTAAAGAAGATCCTTGATCAATCCACACTACAAGCTAGGTCAATGTTGACAAAATTCAAAAGGTAGTAGCTGACATTACAAGAGATAACATGAATACACAAGAACCACCTTTTGCTATCCCTTCAACTACTAGTGTTCAACCTTTAGTGCAAATATTAGAAGAAACATCTACAAAGGATGACACTACTATTAGAATTGAACAAAAATAGACTACAATAGAGGAAAAAGAAGAAGAAACAACCAATATTCAACCTAATGCACAGACACAAGGTGGAAGTTAGATAATAGTAATTGATCAATGTAGATCTAAAGAAAAGGACATACCAAAGGAAAAGAAGCAAGAAGCCATACAAACATTGGTAAATCTACCAACATCTAGCTATCCTACAAAATTCCTTCAGGAGTTGAGCACTAAAGCTATACCACTACAAATCTCAGCACTAGGCTCTAGTTCATCTAAGGTTGCAAAGGCAATTCACTATGGAGATGTAACTCTATATGAAGAAATAGTGATACCTAAATATGATTATTCAACCATTACTTTGGAACAAATAGGCTTAATGCAACAAGCCTTAGAAAAGAAGAAAAATCAAGAAATACTTAGAAAGGAGTATAAACAAAGGGAAGCATTGCAGGAAATAAAAGACATCTTCTTAGATGCTTTCAGTTTGCCTACACCTGAAGAATCAAAGCCAATATTAGAACAATTATTGGATATTTTAGAACAAGTGAATAATGAAGACCAAGATACAAATGCAAAAATTATGGAATGGTCAAAAAGAAAATTTCAAGGGAAAGTCAACGAGAAAATATCTGGTGATATAGCACTATCACAAGTACAATTAGCTACAAAAAGCGAGACAATGAAGAAGGTATTGAGAACATATTCTCATTATGTACAAAATTGTGTGATCCCACTCTCTTCACACAAGAAAAAAGCCGTAAAACTTTGAGTCTAGAGAGAAAATTGAAAATCTTAGGTATGCAACTACCTCAAAACCCAACTCAAAGTGAGAAGAATTTCCATTCATCGCTTCAAACATAAAGTCAACTAGTTGTGCTAACAATAGAAGAGGCTAAAATAAGAGCCAAGTTGATTAACATTCAAGCCTCCCTAACCCCTCATATGGATTTGCAGAGACATTATTGAAGAAAGATCTTAATATTTCAACATTAGATGGACTACTTCACCTTGTACTAGAGATAGCAATCCAAATAAAGTCACTAGATGTTGCAAGTGACAATTGGAATGCTGGTATGAAAATAATCATGGAGGTCCACAAGTCCTTCTTGGACAAATACACAATCAGTGTATAGACTCTTTGACATAAGTGTCAAAAAAGGGAAAGCTAAATGTGCAAAGGGGGAGATAGAAAGAAGAGGGAGGTAAATAAGCAAGGGGGAGATAAAGGTAAACCACAAGGGGAGAAAACACAAAGGGAGCAAATAGAAGAGCAGTTTTAGAGCATATCAGATAAAGAGTATTAGCATATTTGAAGTCAAAGAATATCAGCAAAAGAAAAAATTACTTAGAATGGAGAATAGATTTTTGGATACAATACAGGCACATTAACTCAGGGGGAGTTATAGATTTTGAGGCATATAGTCTATTACAAAATTTTGAAAATTTTGAAGTTTTGTATGTAAGCCAAGTTGATAATATAGTATACTCAAGAAGGTTAGATTGATTATGTAAAGTTAAGTGTTTTTGAAACTCATGTCAAAGGGGGAGATTGTTGATCTCATATTAGTTTTGACAACTGAGTGTCAACACACTTAAGTCATTCACTAAGTTCATATTGAACTAGTAATGTATGCCAAGTATGATTTGTAAATATAGACTATGCCAAGTTGCAATGAGTGTTGAGTCACTCATGTGTCAAGTCACTCAAATGCCAACTAGTTAATACATACCAAGTGATTCAAGTGTCAAGCAAAAAATAGATATTGATTAGTTTAGGAGCTGAGTTAGTGACAAAATTACAGTATCTGCTAAGCATCAGTAACTTCAAGTGTCAAGCAAAATAGATTTGACATTTTTTTTGTGATTGCACAAACAACTATGTAAACCATTTTTCAGCCAACCTAAGGATAAAATATGATCTTTTCAAGATAAAGACAAATCTATATGTAGATTCCCTATGAAAATACATACAACCAATCAGAAATAGGGAAGGATTAAGCATAAAAAAGGATGAATCTCATCCATAGATTCATACCTAACCCTAGGTCTTCTAGTCTTCTTAAGGAGGACGAAACCCAAAACTTCATAGTGAGCGCATAAGGAATTGAAGGAAGAAAATAGTGAAGTTTGCATCTGAAAAGTAGAACATTCATGGAGGCTTAGAAGTTGTAGACAATGAATCATAGAATTAGTTTGAGAAGAATAAAGGATAGAGGATACAACATTGACATATCAGATCAGAGAGGATCAAGTAGGACATAGTATGGGTTTGATCTTTAATTAGGTTACTAGAGCTAATCACAAGATCTATGCTAAAACATCCTAATAGGCAATTTTAGTTAAATCTCCTAACTGGAGTAGTACTAATAGATTGTTGTAAATCCTTTAACAGGGTGACATTCCAAGTGGATGTTCTGAAATTCCTTTAGCTAGGCACACTTCTAATAGGGTTTTGAAATCCTCTAACAATGTGGGACTTAACAGTCCTTGTAAACCTTTAATAGGGTAGGCCTTTCACAAGGCAGATCATGTCTCGTGGTCAAATCATTGTAACCTTAATTGGCTACACTTTATTTCTGTAGTAGTGAGGAATTGTGGATGTCATTCCCACATCAATTTTACCTTCTCATTTGGAGGGTTTCTAGGTAAACATATTAGGTGTAAAGTGTGTATGTGTTTACATGTTTGGATGCATTTACTTTACATGTTATTTAAAGTTTAGATATTATATGCATCTAATGAAATGGTGAAAATTTGAGTTGTTAATGTTTGAACTTCTGATTCACCCCGCCACCTCCCTCTTATAAGTTTATGTTCCCATTGTAAATTACATCAAAAATGATCTCTAGTTATAGAATATAGACTATCTATACATTATAAATATCTTGTAGGCAAGGAAATTAAAAAAATATTACACTAGGCAAAAGGAAACATTTAAATATAAATAAAAGATGATATAATAGATAGGATTGCTTGAAAAAAAAACTCGAAGAAAGGATTCCCTTAATGAATTAGACAATTATTAGTACATATCTTAAGAATGCCACAAAGAGGTGTCATTTCAAAAAATTCTTCAACATATCCATAAGTTAAAATAGTTCTAGTTTTTTTTTTTTGTATTAAGTACATAAGCTAGTTTAAGTGATAAGAAATCATAAACAAAATAAAATCTTACTATTAAAATTGGAAACCATCCTTTCACTTTTGTGACAAAAGTGTTCCTTATTAGGAAATAAAGGATTCACAAAAAAGAGAGGAATAAGGAGTGGCGATGCCTTAGAACTAACAATGAAACCTCACAAATCATTATGTAAAGAGAAAGAATTTCTAGTAAAAAAATTGATTTAAATTCTATAAAAGTAACAAACTTGTTTGAAATACACCTAATAATTTACAAATTCAATTGCATAGCATTCGTCCAAGATAGCATTCATTAGCTGAGGCATTACTTTGTTATGAACATTAAAAAATCTTTGATCTATATATATAAGTAAAGTATTAGGGAATAATTAAATATCAATTAATAAGGTGTATAATGTCAAATCTAAAATGGTACTCACCTATCTATATACCTTTGATTAGTTTTTCTAATAAGAGAAGAAAACTAGATTCATTTTCTTCTATGAATGTCTGTGATCGATTATTGTTCTTATCTAGCTCCTATAGCTTGTGTTTTGGGGAAAAAAAGTGCAGGAATTAGTATTCATTAAATGAAATGAGTGACAAAAAATTATATTGATAGAAATAACACCATACCTATGACATTTCAAGTATTAGTGTCTGAATAGACATGTGTGCTAATAGTCTCACTTTATTAGAAATTCAATAAACATGAACATAGGAATGCACTTAAATATTTGAACATTTAGACCCGTTAATGGTCCCTTGAGAGCTCATTCTCTTTCACCTTCCTCTAGCATTTCTTGTACTCTATCATATCTAAGATGCGTTAAAATAAATTTTTATGGGGCCTCAAGAGGAAATCTAGGCCCCTTTGGAAGCAATGTTTTAGCCAAAAGTGATGTAGGGGATATCCTTGAATTAGGGGCCAAAAGGGTGAAGGATCCTACAAACAATCAATTAGAATTCCTAACTACTCTTGAAGCTACTTTTTTTGGTAAGAAACTTGGGGTCATAAAGCTGCACCTAGAGGGGGATTTACAAATTGTGGTCAACAAAATTTCTAGAGGAATCTTAGATGCTTGGAATCTTGACAAACATATCAGATGAATTTGAACCATCCTAGAAGATGTGGATGAATTTAAAGGTTCCTATTTTCTTTTAGGAACATTTTTTCTTATAAGAAAATTCTCAAGTGAGGAGGTGACAGATTCTTTAGATGAGAACTTTGAAGTTCGTGAAGAATTTTGCAAAATCCAATTATCAGATTTGGAGTGGTGATAAGTGAATCATAATCATGTCCAGATCAAGTTACTATCCATATTGCTAGTGCTAGTTCAATGATTAATAGGTGTAGATGATGGATATTGTAGGTGGATCTTAATTTCCTCATACCATGGATTGGAAATATCAAGACCTATACCCCATGTTGAGGTGTGGAACACACAAAATTTCCATCTTTCCATATGAAACTAGAGGTGGTATTATAGATTTTCTTAAATTTAATTAGAGTCTCAAGTGAGCATTGACAAGAATGACACGCAATCACTACCTTCCACCTAGGAGAATCCTTGATAAATAAGTTATTATGAGAAAGAATTTGTATTCTTTGAGAAAGGAGGAAATGATCACTTGAATTCATTTAATATATTAATTTCTTAGTGAATTATTTTTTTGATAAGATTGCTGATCAAGATAAATTCATGCTCACATTATGTTCTTTTCTAGACTCATGGGATCACCTTGTTATGGCTATTGGAAGCACAACAACTACTTTCAAATTGGAGGATGTGGATGGTTCATTTCTATGTGAATAGATGTGAAGAAAATCTTCTAAGATGGCTAAGGAGGCCCTTGTTTCTCATTGTAGAACAATAGAGAAAACAAAGAAAAAGGAAAAGAAGGGAAAATCCAAGTCTCTTAGGAGATCTAAGGGTCTTGGTAATATGGAGTTTGACTTTTGTGAACATTTTATAATTTATGGTAAACAACACAATATTTCCTTTTATTCCAATTATCATAATTCTTTTGGGGTTTTGGTTTATATTCATTCAAATTATCCATTCAAGAGTTCAAGCATTGAATTCATCAATGAGCTACCTAATCTTATAACTTAAAGCTTGACATTCATTAGTAGAGTGGTCATGAAATAGATGATATAAACAAAAAGGAAGAGTCTTCAAGTGTGGACTACTTTTCCTTTTGTGTTTAGGTCTTGTAATGATCTTAAAACAAAGGAGTTTAGGAAAAAGAACTTCTTGGTCAAAATCCTTCATAGTTTCATCATGTTTTGAAGTTTTATTTAAGATGTTGTTAACATCGATTTTTTGTTGAGGATT
The DNA here is from genome assembly GCA_028749045.1 of Cupressus sempervirens. Classification (NCBI taxonomy): domain Eukaryota; kingdom Viridiplantae; phylum Streptophyta; class Pinopsida; order Cupressales; family Cupressaceae; genus Cupressus; species Cupressus sempervirens. Next base: position 601,416,591 of record CM053791.1, on the reverse strand, counting down.
ATATCCCAATCCATAAGAAGGCTCATGCCCTTCATTCTATAAGGGCATTTAGATTCCTTGTTTATGCTTACCACATGCTTGACTATCAAATTCTTGTTTAACTAGGAAATGATAACTAGGACCATAATGAAAATCCATATTAGAAAGAGTCAATGGAACTTCATTAGTCACAATGTCATCATTAGTAGGTTTGACAATTTCATTGTGGATAGAAGCGACAAAAAATTTGTTACAAAGAGCTTTAGAAGTAAAAACTCAATGTTCAAGCTCTCTTTGTGGCTCATAAAATCAAGATAAAAAACCTTATACTCTCCAATGAAGGGATGACTATAATCCAAGGTTCCTCAGTCATCACTAGGAAGAGCATTAGAGGAAGAAGGATTACTATAAAAAATAGGAGTAGCATGGGTTTGAATATTTAGACAAGGATTTGGCACATCATCTGCATGAAGTGAATACATCATGTTGTTATGTATAAGCTTGAATTTACAATGAAGGGTGGAAGGGAGAGCATGCATCTTGTCATGCCACAATTCTACGAGGCAAAAACACAACTAAGTTTTTATTTTTTTAATAGAAACCTAAAGGTAAGAGACTAAATCTATCATTGACTAGGAGGCATGAAGTTAGAAGGAGGAATAAAATTTGCTCCAATCGATGTGTGGATCTTGAGTTCACTATGGAGAGGTCACCCAGTTACAAGTTAATTAAGGAAGAACTTCATTAAAATGATATGGTTATGAAACCATCATTCTTCTATACTCAATATGAGACACCTTGTTGTGCAAGTGAGATTCAATTAGTTTTATTGTGTTGGGAAAAAGTTCTAAGGTTGTAACGAGATGATGCTTTCTCAATTTCTCAATTTGTTTTTATTAATACTAGGTTTAACTCATTTTAAATATTTTCATAATTATTATTTGAAAACATTTTTAATTCTATTTCAATATACATCTTTTCTTCTTGATGCAAACTTTGTCATTATTAATACTAAACTAAAAATTACTATGTTTACAAATAATACCCATTTGATTATTAAAAGAAAAGAAAAAATCTATCATCAAACCTATACTACCTTTAACAAATAATCTAAATGATAAATATATATTTATATCAAATATGTCTCCGAATTATCTATAACCCAAAGGTAATTAAATCAAATATCTCAAAATAAAACATCTATATTCTCCTTAATTTTTTTTAATATATTAAATCAAGATACCATCAATTAAACTAAAATCCTAATTATTCAATCCTTTAATTCAAATTTAAAATGAAATAAACTAAGCCAAAATTTATCCCTTAATATATTTTATTCTTATATATCAAAAATAAAACAATCTAATCTATACATCCTATATACATATTAGATTCCACTAAAAATTTTCTATACTATACTAGCACTAATCATCCCAACCTAATTAACATAACCATAATTATTTATTATTTCAAATAACCCAAATCTATTAGTTACTTAAATAATTATCTAACAAATATGCATAATTTAATTAATATATTATATTCCCTATTAATTTCCTATTTATATGGCACACTTTGAGATTACTAACTTTATTATTAGTTCCTCCCTACTTATGCATTCATGTCATTCTAATATCACATTAACATTGACTAATCAAATCAAAGAATTTAAAAGATTATATGAAATTTCAAATGTTTATATCTTTTTCTAAATTTTTATTATTTTATAAATCACATTTTTCATTCATTCTATTGGTCCATACTATTTTTGGTTGGGGAGAAAATTAATTTTCTTCAACAAAAATACAAATAATTTCTAACAACTTTATTTGCATTAATGAATGCATTAATTACAACTTTCTCTTTATGACGAGTTGATAAGATTTTTTTTTTCAATCATTTTATCTTCCACCTCACACAACATGTCTAATCAATATTAATTCTCAATAGCTTGTATTTGAATTTCTAATTTTTTTAAAAACTTTGATTTTTTAATAAAAGTAGTTAAATTATTACTATTATTTTACTTTTGTAAAAATAAATTAGACAATATTATTTTTTAATTGTATTTTATAATAGTGTTTGTAATATATATAATTGATAAGTGTTACAATTTGTAAATTATATCATTTATTATTATTAAATTTTATATTTAAACAATTTATCATTTAGTTTAAATATATTTAGAACTTAAATATATATTGTAATATTAAATTAATAATTATATTTTACATAAAAAAAAACATACTAAAAGCAATAACCACAAAAAAGAAATAATTGAATTCTAAAAGATATGTAAATTATTATTAAGTTTTTATAAACTTATATTAAAACTAAATAGTTATATTCTATTTCTTATTTATTACATCATATTTATTCATCAACATCAAATTTTTATATGTATTACATCTATTTATTAAGTGTACATATTAAATTATATAGATATTATTTCATAATTAAAAATTACTTAACTTTATGAAAAAATTGGAAATACAAAACATTAAATAGTAAACTTTCTCTAACTGTGTAAAATTAAACAATTAGTTTTACTTATAAAATATTTTTATATTTCAATACATTTCAATTTTTCTTATACAAATGTGAGTTTTAATATAAAAATTAAATTCTTACTTTCATTAATTAAAATATAATATATTTCAATTCTTCATTATAACCATGATTTTATTTTGACTATTTGTTTTATTAAGAAAAATAATTATATTTAATTATCTCTCTATCTCTCTCAACTTATGTTGGTATCGCTCTATCTTACTTTATCTCTCTTCCTCTTCCTCCTATATATTATCTATCATTTTTTCCTCTCCATATATGTCTATGTTATTGTTCTATACTACTATTTATCTCTATCTAATGATTCAAAATAGTGAGACTTCCATTTGATAATCAAGATGAGAATAATACATAGTTGGGAACTTTGGCCTCTCATTATTGGGCTTAAATTCCCAAACATATAATAACATAACATGAGAACTTAACAACAAAATATGAGTCATCCTTTTAGATCGCAACTGCATTTCTAGGACGAGAATTTAACAACAAAATATGAGACATCCTATCAAATCACAATTGCATTTCTATGCAAAAATTAATGCATTCACAATGTTAATTTAAAACTATTTAACCTTATTCTCACTCATCTACACCTCTATAACCATTATGCATTAGGCAAGAACTATGATGCATTGCATCCCTTGTTAACTTATGGATTTTCTAAACACATTCTAGATTTTTTGAAAAATAATGCTTATATCCTATTCTACATGACTGCATCAACCCTCAATGTGCACACATATTTAAATTAAAATCTGCACTAAATTCTTTGTCATACGTATGCCTACCCCTTTTTAACATATTCACTTTACCCCCTTTTCCAATGGCAATGACTACCTAGCCAGTTATTTCGACTGGTTGGGTATGCCATCCCCCATGCACATCCCATTCGAAATTGGCAGCCCATCGTTGACTCCTGCGTCCATGCCATCTTCCTGTCTGGTGACCGTACTCCTCTCTGATGTTGACAGACAGAACAGGCATGTTGAGGAAGATGGAGAATTTAATTTATGCAAGATCATCAGCTACAAACAAGATTTGCATGCGAAGACATCAAACAAGCCATATTCATGACACACCAACTTTCACAAAAAAAAGACCCATTAAAAAAGAGAAGGGGGAAGGTAATCAGTGGTCTAGAAATCTTACTTCATAGCAGATGCTTGCTATTACTACGAACCATCTTACTTCTATAATCATCGGCTGCCTGCTATTACTGTCAACCATTTGCCTCCTCACTCTTTAGTAGACAAAAGGTATGTGCCCAACATGTTTTGCTTTTATTTTCATATCCTTCATTGGTATAGTTTTGCTTTGATTTTGATCCTTATACAGATTCATTTCATTCATATTGTACTTGTTTGGGGAAACAATCTGCCTATTTGTGGAAACAATTAGTTAAAAGGAAGTTGCAATAGTATATTCTTGATCTTATTCTCGTATTTGCATATATCATACTCAAGTTTCTACATATATCCACATCAATCCTTAGATCATCAGGATATTTGGCATGTGAACTGGAGCATATTGAAGAAGCAAACCCTTCCTTGCAACTATAGAACAATTTTCAATGTTTGTTGCTTTGTATTTTTCTTGCCACATCTCCTGCTCGTTGCAGTTCTGATTTTGAATATGATTCTTAACGAAAGGTTTAAGAAGAAGATTGTGGTGGAAACAATTGCCTCCTCGCAGATTAATGGCTATAAAAATTTTGGAGTTTTTGGAAGTTATTTACTGGTTTTTAGGTGGGTCAAGGGGCAAAAATGAAAGATTATTATGATTCTAGGTAAATAATTTATATACATGCATATAGACATGGAATGGAACTTCAAAATAGACATGCATATATAGGATTTAAAAAATACAAGTATATTAGTAAAGAAAAGACACTTACTCAATCCTTGTAGACATAATGAATAAAAGGTGCTAGAGGCACAATATGGATTTTGGGATTATCCACATATGGATATAAGGACAAGTGATGAGTACAATTGCATGCTTTTTCTCACACCTACAATCTAATTTGTTGGAAAAGATTTCAAAATCTCTTAGAATAAATTAAGCAATTGATATAAAATCAAATACACTAGTTATTTATTCCAATTAGTACTTATAAAAAATAAATACACTTTTCAACACCTTTTTAATATCCATTCATGGTTTTTCTCACACTTAAATTTGAATTTGTTTGAAAAGCCCACAAAATTTTATAAAAGAAACTAAGGAATAGATATAAAAGTCAAATACACTAGTTATTTATTTCATTTAATAATTATATAAAAAAATCAAATCATACACTTTTCAACTTCATCTTACACCTTTTTAATATCCATTCATAGTTATTGAACATTTATAGATCATTGCTTCCTTAATTTTATAGAATCAAATTATTTTTATAAAAAGCAAAACTATAATATACTTTTCAACCTTTTTAAACACATTTTTATTCATTTTAATCAAATATAATTTATAAAATTGTCATACTAAAACTATGTAAAATATTTTCATTGTAAAAAAATAAAAAACACAAAATATATAATATATAATTCAACTTCATTTTATACCCTTTTAATCATTTCAATCAAAACTAATTTGTGAAATTTTCATGCCAAAAATATATAACCATTTTAATTCATCAACTATTTTATTTTTCAACTCCAATCTATTTTTATTTTTAGTTCAATAAAACATATTTCCAATCATGTATAATTGTTTTTTCGTAGTCAAATAATATAAAAGTCCTTAAATTCTTTTTTTTTAAATCTTTTTTTTTCTCTTGCTTCTATTTTTCCGAACAAATATATATAAAACCAATGCAACATATGTGTAACTAATAACTCTACCATTCTTGAGCAGTGAGAAACTCAAGGTATAATATGTTCCCCTTTTCCTCATCTCTCATAATCATAGAACTCTTATCAAGGCATTCTTAAACAAGATCCCTATACCAGAAAGACAAATTTGAAAATGAATAAAAGCATTTTAATCACATTAACAGTAGAAAAATTTAATAAGAAAACCAAGGCTATAGATGAAGTAACTAAGAGGGGAGGGGTGAATCAGTTACCACAAAAATCAATTCCAAAAATAAATCCCTTAGATGTCTTTACTTACTGCTGATACTCGGTAAGCAGTGCAGGAATATTGTAACTTGGTAGATTAACTAATTACTGATCATCTAGCATTCATAGTTATTAGTATGCTTGTAAAATTTAAAATAAATGAACATGAGAGACACCAGATTTAACGTGGAAACCCAATATGGGAAAAACCACCAAGTAACTAGTCACCAATTTTCACTCTTCTAAAGTGAGCCCTATTAAGAACCAACCCTGTTAAAGGTTACAATACACACTGTTAGATGTGACCTTGTTAGAATATTTAATCACCCTATTAGGAGTGGCCTGGTTAGAGGTCTTTAGAACAATTCAACTGAACTATCACCTTATTAAAGGATTTACAAAAATGGCTATTAAACCAACTCTGTTAAGAGATTCTAGATTCACTGTTACAATGATTAGAAAGCAATAATGAGGTGACCTGAATGATATGCACTTTATCTTTTGCTAATTAAAAATCTCTATTCTGCTTTACTAGATCCTTACTAGTTGAATACAACTTTGCAGCTCCAGCAAGATATCTAATCCTTCATCATAATTTTGTCAATATTTTCTTATTCTATCCTCATCCATATACACATTCACCCTTTAAATCACAACTTGAACATCTAAATATATACCTTTCAAATTATCAAGTCAGCACAAATATAAGTTACAACAACTGAAAAAATCATTACATCAATCGGCTGCATGAAACAATTGAACTTAATATCAAAAGAATAAAATCCTTCATTGGCTGACCCGGCTTGGTATCCATTGCTCTAGAATGATTTTCTAGTGTTAACCAAGTGAGGCTCAATAAACACTAAAAACCCTGCAAAAATCCTTTGGAGACTGAGTGAACTCGATTAGCACTGACCTTCCTTTGCTAACCTTGTGAGCTCAGTAGAAGCTAACTCTCTATAACATTTCCTTTGACAACCAAGTGAGCTCGGTAGATGTTAATTTTTCTTTGTTAACTTTGGGAGCTTGGTTAACACTAACTTTTTGTTACCAAATCCGTTGATGCTCGAGTGAGCTTGATAAAAATTAACTTCTCTTTGTTAACCTTGGGAGCTCGATTAACACAAACTTTTTGTTACAAAATCCTTTGATGCCCGAGTGAGCCCGGTAAACATTAACTTTTCTTTGTTAACCTTGGGAGCTCAGTTAATACTAACTTTCTATTACGAAATCCTTTGATGCCCGAGTGAGCTCGGTAAACATTAACGTTTCCTTGTTAACCTTGGGAGCTCAGTTAATACTAACTTTTTGTTACAAAATCCTTTGATGCCCGAGTGAGCTCGGTAAACATTAACTTTTCTTTGTTAACCTTAGGAGCTTAGTTAATACTAACTTTATGTTACAAAATCTTTTGATGCCTGAGTGGGCTCGGTAAGAACCATCTTTATTGAGTAATGTTCAGGAACATTCGGTAGACACTGTAAATTGCTTTGTTGATCATCTGAGCTCGTCTAATGACTAATATTAATTTTGTGTAACATCAAAGAAAATACACAATTAACAATTTTATCCAACAATCTCCCTCTTTGGCATTGATGGCAACACAACATGTCATAGCAGAATGAAATTTGAAAATAAATTTAACAAGTCTTTTTCTATCAGAACAACCTTTTATATTAGATAGAAAACTCTCCCTCTTTCAGTAATCTCCCTCTATCAAAGAATTCCATAGCATTCCATAGCAAACTTTTCTTCTCAAACAAATTTCAGAAAGATATGATAGTAAAACTCTCCCTCTTTGACAACACATGCTAAAGACAACACTACTTAAATAAATTTTAATATACCTTTAGTACTGATTCATATGTAATATTTCCTGATTATGCTGCATCAACTATTAGATCTTCAACTTGGTATGCATTGATGCATCAATAATAATTCATTTTAGTGAACTTCAATAGGGGAGTGACCCCTAACTTACCTCTTAGATAAAAGAATGCATCCTTAGGTAATGGCTTTGTGAGTATGTCAGCAATTTGTTCCTTTGTATGAACAAATTTCAATCTGATCTACTTATCTTGCACTAATTCTCTAACAAAATGATATTTTATTGCAATGTGCTTGGTTTTGGAATGCATCACTCGATTCTTAGATATGTTTATTGTACTTGTATTATCACAGAACATAACAACTGGTTCTTTGATTTCCACCTTCATGCTTTTCAACAACTGTTTAAACCAAATAATATTAGAACAGTTTACTGCTGCAGCAACATACTCTACCTCTACAGTAGATTGAGATGTACAATTTTACTTTTTGCTTGTCAAAGAAACTAACCTCTTTCCAAGAAAGAATGCTCCTCCACTTGTAATTTTTCTGTCATCAAGGTTTCTTGCCCAATTAGCATCAGTAAACACTTTCAAATCTAGATTACCTCCAAATTTATACCATAAACCATAATCTTCAGTTCCTTTCAAATACCTCATTATTATTTTGATTTCCATCATGTGATTTTCTCTTAGTTTTGCTAAAAATCTTTCTACAATACCAACTACAAGGGCAATATCTAGCCTAGTATGAACTACATACTGCAACTTTCTAATCATGGATCAATACAATGTTTGATCTACTTCTTTTGATTCATCTTCCTTGGTAAGTTTTAATCCAGTACACATAGGAGTCCCAACTGGTTTACAATCTTCCATACCAAAATTTTTCAGTATCTCCTTGATGTATTTTGATTGAGTGATGTAGATACCATTTTTATTCTACTAAATTTGAAGACCAACAAAGAATTTGATCTCTCCAAACATAGACATTTCAACTTCCTTGTTCATTTGTTCTAAAAATTCTTTGCAAAGATCATCATTCCCTATGAGAACAATATCATCTACAAATATTTCTGCCAATACAATCTTATTATCTGGTCCTTCTTTTATATACAAGCTACTGTTGTCATTAGTTCTTTGAAAACCAATCTGAATAAGATAGTTATGCAATCTTTCATACCATGCTCTAGGGGCTTGTTTCAGACCATATAATGCCTTGTGTAATTTTCAAACCATGTTCTTCTTATCTGGATCAGCAAAACCTTCAGGTTGTTCAATGTAAACCTAATCATCTAGTATACCATTGAGGAATGTTGACTTGACATCTATCTGATAAACTTTGAATCTTTTGTGAGTAGCATATGCTAGTAAGGTTCTGACTCCTTCCAATCTTGCAATAGGAGTAAAAGTTTCTCCATAGTTTATTCCTTCTTCTTGAGCATATCCTTTGCATACTAGTCTAGCTTTGTTTCTTGATACCTTACCATCTTCATCTAACTTGTTTCTGAATACCCACTTAGTTCCAATCACATTTTTATCTTTAGGCCTGGGTACAAGGGTCTATGCCTTATTTTTCTCTATTTGTTCTATTTCTTCATTCATAGCCTCAATCCAATTATCATTTCCCAATGCATCATTGATATTTCTAGGTTCAAAATCAGCGAGTAAACAAGTACCTTTCAACTTACTTCTTGTCATGGTTCCTTCAGATTTCTCTCCAATGATCTGATCTGCTAAATGATGCCTCTTGACATATTTTGCTAATATAGATTCCTTGCCTCTTAAAATAATTTCATTGTTATCCTCTTGTACTTCAACCTTAGGTTCTGGCTATTCTGGCTTGGTAGATATATGCTCGGGTCTTTCAGACTTGGTACAAACTTGCTTGGTAGCATCTAAATGTAACTTAGGTTGCTGTAGCTTGGTTTGAACTTCGTGTAACTTAGTTACTGATGACTTAGGAGTAGAAGATTCCTAATTAACTAGTACTATATCAGGTTTAGTGAAAAAAAACTTTCTATAATCTTCTAGTTCCCTTTAGTTTTCTTCTTCAACCCTTTCTGCAAACTCATCAACTTTCACATGTGCACTTTCTATGACTTTGTAAGTAGACAAGTTCAAACATCTATATGCTTTACTTTTGCAAGAGTATCCCAAAAATATTCTTTCATCACATTTTACATCAAATTTTCCTTTTCTAGATTCTTTAAAATGTAGCATTTACTTCCAAATACTTTTAGATAACTTACATTAGGTTTATAGCCATACCATAGCTCATAGGAAGTTTTGAATGAGTCCCTTTTTAGCTGTACTCAGTTTAAGGTATGAACTGCAGTGTTGATAGCTTCCTTCTATCATTTGATAGTAATGCTCTTTTTGATTATTAAGGTTCTTACACAATCCATGATAGATCTGTTTCTTCTTTCAACTATTCCTTTTTTCTCAGGAGTTCCAGGGGCTGATACCTATGTTTTGATTCCTCTCTCAATGCAAAAGTTATTGAACTCATGTGAAATGAATTCTACACCTCTGTCTGACCTCAGGCATTTCAATCTTTTTCCTATTTCCTTTTCTACTCTAGCCAAATACCATTTGAATTTTTCAAATGCTTCTGATTTGTTCTTTAGATACATGACAGTCATCATTCTTGAGTAATCATCAACAAAAAGAATGAAGAACTTTTCTCTAGTATAGCTTTCAATTCCAATGGGTCCACATAAATCAGTATGCACAATTTCTAATATATCTTCAAACTGATAGTTTTTACTTCTAAAACTAGTCTTTCCCATTTTACCAATCTGACAATTCTTGCATAGACCAACCTCAAGTTTCTTTATATTAGGAATGCCTCTTACTTTCTTGAATTTTCTTATTTTCACCAAGTTATCAAAATTGACATGACACAATATTTTATGCCATAGCCAGCTTTCTTCAACTTGAGCAATAAAACATGAACATTCACCAAGTTCAAGATAAAATAAGTTACCTTTTGTTTGAGTGCATGATCCAATCAATTTTCCTTTGCCATCCAGCAGTCTTGCTTTTCTATGCATGAATTCTACGTTGAATCCATTATTGAGTAGTTGTGCTACACTCAACAGATTATGTTTTAATCCTTCTACCCAATAGGCATTATCACATATAAGTTCTTTGGTTAGAGAGATTCTTCCTCTTCCTTTTATACAACAAGGTTCATTGTTACCAAATCTTACACTGCCACCATCATAGTCTTCAAAGTACTCAAACTTAGTTTTATCACCCGTCATGTGATGATAACAACCACTATCTATGATCCATGTATCATTTTTTTTCATATAAGAAATGAGTGCCATTTCCTCATCATTATCAGACTCATCTTTCATAGAAATGTAGACAATTTCATCTTCTTCTTCATCATTAGAATCTTTAGCCATAAAACACGTTTTCTTACCTTTATCCTGGAATGATTTGAAGTCTTTCCTTCCATTGTACTTGTAACCTTTCTTCTCATCTTTTTTCTACTTGTTTGGGCACCTGACAGTAATATGACCAACTTATTCACATGAAAAATAGATTAGAGGAACTTTACCTTTATATTTTCCTCTATCACTAGAATATTTTCTTGCTAGTAGAGCTTCAATCACCTCAAGATCACTGTCTGAACTTTGGCCTGATTCATCTTCACTTCTTGACTAAGATTCCTTTTTCTTTTTACTTTTCTCCTTGGGTGAAATCTTGGCTTCAAATGCTGACTCAATGTTTTCAAAAGCTGGAACATAGTTGTCAAATTTGTCTAGTTCAAATGCAGTTAATCTTCCAACTATGGCCTCTAAATTTATCTTTTGATTTGCTTCACATCTTCTTTCTTGAATTGGAAAAACTCTAATTGCATAAATGGGAAGTAGAGTTCTAATAACTTTACTTATTACTATCTCCTCCTTGATATCTCCTTGAGATGCTTTGATTGCACTGACACATGCTTTGACTCTTTCAACATATTTTGCAATGTTTTCATCTTCTCTCATCCTCATTTGATCAAAATGTCCTCTTAGACTTTCTGCTTTGGCTCTTCTTACATTATCATCTCCTCCATAGATTTCTTTTAGCTTTTCTCACATTTCAAAGGAAGATTTGCAGTCCTTGATATCATCAAATTCTTCATAACTCAGAGAGATGCTATTTCTATCATCATAATTTTGTGGGTCTTATTTTTAGCAATATCATTGATAGATAATGTACCAGCTAGTTCTACATATTTTTCATCAAGGTATTTTAGTCTTGTATGTCCAATAGAAGCTAGATGAAGTCTCATCAACCCTTGCCATGCTGAGAAGTTGTTCCTGTTAAGTCTTGGAATTTCTCTCTTATAAGACATCTTGATCTTTGGCTTAGATCCTTGAAATCTTGTCTTGCAAGCACCAAAGGCTCTAATACCAATTTTTGGAAATATAGATGAAGTAACTGAGAGTGGAGGGGTGAATCAGTTACCACAAAAATCAATTCTAAAAATAAATCCCTTAGATGTCTTTACTTATTGTTGATACTTGGTAAACAGTGTAGGAATACTGTAACTCGGTAGATTAACTAATTACTGATCATCTAGCATTCATAGTTATTAGTATGCTTGCAAAGATTAAAATAAATGAACACAAGAGACACCAAATTTAACGTGAAAACCCAATATGGGAAAAACCACCAAGTAACTAGTCACCAATTTTCACTCTTCTAAAGTGAGCCCTATTAGGAGCCAACCCTGTTAAAGGTTACAATACACACTGTTAGGTGTGACTTTATTAGAGGATTTAATCACCCTGTTAGGAGTGGCCTAGTTAGAGGTCTTTAGAACAATTCAACTGAATTGTCACCTTATTAGAGAATTTACAAAAATGGTTGTTAAACCAACTCTGTTAAGAGATTCTAGATTCACCATTACAATGATTAGAAAGAAACAATGAGGTGACTTGAATGATATGCAACTTATCTTTTTCTAATTATAGATCTCTGTTTTGCTTTACTGGATCCTTACTAATTGAATACAACTTTGCAGCTCCAACATGATATCTAATCCTTCATCAGAATTTGATCAATATTCACTTATTCCATCCTCATCCATATACACATTCACCCTTTAATTCACAACTTGAACATCTAAATATATACCTTTTAGATTATCAAGTCAACACAGATATAAGTTACAACAACTAAAAAAATCATTACATCAGTTGGCTACATGAAACAATTGAACTTAATATCAAAATAATAAAATCCTTCACTGGCTAACCCAGCTTGGTAACCACTACTCCAGAATGATTTTCTAGTTTTAACCAAGTGATGCTCAGTAAACATTGCAAACCCTACAAATATCCTTTGGAGACCGAGTGAGTTTAGTTAGCACTAACCTTCCTTTGCTGACCTTGTGAGCTCGGTAGAAGCTAACTCTATATCACATTTCCTTTGACAACCAAGTGAGCTCGGTAGATGTTAATTTTTCTTTGTTAACTTTGGGAGCTTGGTTAACACTAACTTTTTGTTACAAAATCCGTTGATGCTCGAGTGAGCTTGGTAAACATTAACTTTTCTTTGTTAACCTAGGGAGCTCGGTTAATACTATCTTTCTATTACAAAATCTTTTGATGCTCGAGTGAGCTCGGTAAACATTAATTTTTCCTTGTTAACCTTGGGAGCTTGGTTAATACTAACTTTCTATTACAAAATCCTTTGATGCCCGATTGATCTCAATAAACATTAACTTTTCTTTGTTAACCTTGGGAGCTCGGTTAATACTAAATTTCTATTACAAAATCCTTTGATGCCCGAGTGGGCTCGGTAAGAACTAACTTTACTGAGTAATGTTCAAAAATGTTTGGTAGACACTGTAAATTTATTTGTTGATCATTTGAGCTCAATAGACTTTGTTTGATGACTGCTATGACATTTGTGTAACACTAAAGACAATACACAATTAACAATTGTATCCAACAGGCTACTAATCAAGAGTTGCTAAGTATAGGAAAAATCAATATTTGCCTAAATTAGTATTGTGACTGTGAGTGAATGAAATGTAAGACTGAGTGAGTTCAAAGCTGACTGGTGAGCTTGATAGCAACTTCTAACAGTCAAACTAGGAATTTCATGAAAATTAACCTTGTTTAGGTAGCTTTTAATTTATCTATCTTTTAAGAAGAAATGTTAAAGGGTGTTGATCGTTGTTGGATGGGGCTAAATTGACAAGTAAACAATAGTTTAGGAATGTGTTCTTGTATGCAGTTGATCGTACAATTATGTTATAAATCAGCTTGAATCAATATTTATTTCATAATTTATTTCAAGCTTGAATCAATATTTACATCACCATTTCCTTTCATGAAATTAAGTTATTCAAATTATTTAATTGATCCTTATTATTTTACATCAATTTTCTTGATTAAATTATAGTTAATATATTCAATTAATTTTAAATAAATGGTTGGATCATCTTGATTTTTTAATTATTTAATTAAAGGAATTTTCTCCCTTTTGATTAAATAAAACCCCTCCTCACTTTATGTTATATGCAACAATTATTATTTTAAAATAAATAATTAAATAAATGTCACACACTTTATTTTATAAGAAAAGGGATTATTTTACATTTAAATTAAATAAAAACACCCCTCATCTTATAATTTCTATGGAGTTTTACACTCTGCATCTTTTAATTAAATGTTAGTTGCACATTCTCTTATGTGGGTCACAACTTTTCATTTAATTTTCATTTTCCCTCTAATCTGGGAATACCTCTTGTCTTTGGTATATTATTGCATATCTTGTGTTTGCTTGTTTCTTTGTTCATTGCGAGCGAGCGTTCCAACATAAATGAAAGGTACAACAGAGAAGAATGCATTGCAAGGATTACTAGGTATTTTGTTGGATCTCTCTAACACTTGGATTTGGAACTAAAATGAACATATCATGTGTTTGGTTTGAGTGCTTTGACATGCTTTCATAGATTCACACTTCATTTGGTGCTCTAAAATTGGATCTAGATTTGTTTCCATGCATATATGTTTCACATAGTAATTAGGCCCTATGAACACTATTTGAGAGATCTTGAGAGATTGAGCTTCATTCGCTTGCTTTACATGTGAAGCTCCTCTTGACGAAAGATCCCCTTGCAGGTAGGGAAGGATATTTGTCATTGTTTCACTATTCTACTTCGGTTTGTCCTCAACATCCACTAGTACTTTCTCTTTTGAGATTGGTGGTGTTTGTTGTTAGATTTTCCAAAAAGTTGGTGAGGTGATTTCAAATTAGTGTGTCAAAGAATCTTGTTTGCTATGTTTGGGTAAGGTGAGGAGGCTAGAGGAGTATGCTCTATTCCCTTTTGGGCACATCAAAAACTTGGAACCCTTAAATCCAAACCAAGTCCTCATGTGGTACAACTTTGTGAGTCTTCCTTAATTAGAGAGGGTTAAACCACAGTGGACATTCCCTTTATTGGGTCAACCATGTGGATGGTACCTCAAATGGTAATAGCCATTTTTTACGTGGTAGTAGAAACCACTATATAAATGTCCTTGTGGGGAAAATCCCCATGGGTGTAGTCTTTTGTTGGGTTGTCATATTTCCTCAGTATCTCTAATTGATTAAATTCTCAAAATATGCCAAAACCTTGGTATGCCAGGATTGGATTTTGCCCACTCTAGATTGTAAAAGGTACAGAGTTGACCATTACTAAAAACCTTAGTGTTGCCAAATTTTCTTTTCTAGGACTATGTGCATGATTGAAAAATATTTTGAGAACATACACAATAGTGGTTCTAAGGATTAAATTCATACTATGACACTATTTTTGTTCATGTCCAAGGTTGCTTTGTCCCTTGCCCATTTCTTATAGACGTTTGCTTGAAATCCCTGATTGTTGTTCTATGTGCCTGATTATTGTTTATAAATTTGAAATTGATCTTAGTTGGTTAAAAAAGGACAACTCATCATTCATCATTTGGATATACCTTAAAAACTATATTTTTTTGAGTATTTCATAATATGTCTCAGATTATTTCTCTAATTTTTTCAATATAGTTTCCAATGTATTTAACAAAAAAGTGCTTGAGAAATAATGGGTTGGCAATCCATATCAAATCTCCATATTGAAAGAATCTATTGATTGTGGATATTTGGTGTATCATCATTTCTCACAAGTTTATATCATGTCTTCTTGGTACTATCATAGGGCAACATAGATCTTTGTTCTTCTTTCCACAAATATTTGTATCTTCATGCTAGCTTGTTACCCTTTTGCAAAATGAGTTGTAATAAGAGAGAACATTTCATATATCCATAGAAGAAAGTGTAGTCCTTAGTGATATGGAATCCTAGATGTGGGCATAATGAATGAGCCCTCTAGAAATATTTAGCCCCATAGCATACCAATGACAAACACACACAAAAATATCCTTGTGTCCCATTTTACAAGTTCTAAACCACATCATCTTATAGAGAACTTGACATCTTGTTTACCTAAACCCATTAACTCATTTCCAAACCAATTAATTTACATGAATCCTACTCCAATGAGGTGCCCCAATTAGCCAACCAATCTGCAATAGCATTAGCCTCCCTAAATCAATGAGTAATCTTAAATTCCTTGAATCTGGGGAAAAGTTTCCACACTTCACCAAAGACATATTGAAACTCCCAACTGATGATCTTTCTAGATATTAAACCTTCAATAAAACTCTTGTTTAATCTCATACGTAGAGATATTTGAACTCCCTCTAACTCTACTGAAGCATCTACTAAATTATTTGAACCATCTTGAATTCTAACAGTTAAATCCTTTAAAAAATTGCCCCTATTGTCTCTTAGAACTTTCCCAATCTCTAACCTCTCTAGGTTCCCTTTGGAGGTCCCATAAAATTATCATTTAGTAAAGGATCCATTAGGCCTTTCCCATCTAAATTTCCTTCTATTTTCTCATTTAGCCATGTTATCAACTAGTACCCCTCCAGTGGGATATTCTCTCTCTTCCTTCTATTCAAAACATAAGCAAGGAAAAGGGAGATGAGAGAGAATTGGACCACATAAAAAATGCATTAAGTGATTTAGAAATTAAGGCTTTAATACTATCCCAAACCTTATCCACTAACACTAATTCCTCCCTAAATATCATCTTATTCCTCTCCCACCAGTTATCCATTACAACAACCAAATGAGAAATGCTCCATATCTCAAAAATGATAGAGCCCTTATTCAAAATTTCTCATCCCACCAAATGTTGAGAGAGAGAGATAAAGAGTGCATGGAAGAGGAATATAGAATCCAAACTTATTCAAAACCATTTCCAATATGATTGAGATAATTCATAATTTAGTAACAAGTGATTTACATCTTCCATTGCATTTCCACAAAGAACATAATTAAAGACGTTATCTATACCAAGCCTCTCCAACCTATCACTAGTAAGGATTCTAAGTTGAAGAGACCTCAATAAGAAGGTCCCCACTTTTGGAAATATTAAGACAACACTTAATTTCCCCATTATCTCTTTGACCCAACACTTGAATTGATCTATAAGCCTCCTTTAGTGGGTGCTTTCAAGATGAAGTAACTTGTCAAATTAGTCTTTCCTATCAAAATTAATAAAACTCATTCACTTTTGCAATATTTTGAGGAGATATGAGATATCAACCTTTGATATAGGCTGACTAGATAGGTCCTTCCATGATGAAATTCGGATATCATCCTCTATTTGTATGCATACATAATCTTACACCTTAACACCATATGTTTGCACAAAAATCTAATATCCCTTTAAAGATACAAGAATCTAGAGAGAAAGGTTCCATGAAAATAGAGTTATGTTTGTTAGAGACCAACATAGAAACATGATCTAGCACCTTATCATTATCTTGGGATGAAAAATCTTGAACATTCAATAGAGTGGATATTTTTGTGAACACTTGGTTCATCTAAATGTAGAGACAAATTTTAGTTATTAGCAAAATTATATCATTTCTTAGAAACACATTAAATAGCATAATGTAAGTAACTCCTAGCTTCATTATCCTTATTCTTGAAAATTGTAGGGTTTTGGGAAATAGAGACAATACATATTGAAGTTATTCAAGAATAATTTGCAACAAGGAAAAAAGAGTAGAATATGTGTAAATCACCATAATATAAAGATAATTTTTATTATTAAACACACATATTTAATATGATTATTAACCATTTAAACTGTGTGTCCTAGGGCAATATGAATCATGTGTCCTAGGCTTGCACTAACATGCATCTCATTACTAGATCACAAGATTAGAAAAATATAGAATAAAATATCTAATTAACAGTAACAGATTTCCACAATCCATTTGTAAAGTACTAAGTTTTCTAGATTAGATTGTGTTTGTTTATTTCATCAACGTTTCGGATCACACTACATGATCCATCATCAGGATAAGAAAGTGCAGGGTAGTAAGATATGCAGACTGGACCTTTCTCAAGAATTATAAGAAGAGAAGGGGGAAGCTCGTAAAACCATGCAATGCTAAAAAATAGAAAAAAAAGCAAAAAGGTACCCCCACCAAAAGGTACCCCCAACAATTAAAATATATCCTGCCTATATATATATATGCATAATAGCTATTAATATATTGGCTATTATATAATAAAATAGCTATATGAGTAAAGTATAGCTATGTAACCACTTACAATAGCTAATGGATCAAAATATAGCTATATACAAGAAAAATACAATATACTATAAATGAAATATATAAATAAATAAGAAATATGTATATCTAGGATATATATGCCAATATATATATATGTCTATATGCGAAATAAGTAAAATATACAAGACATATATATATATATATATATAAAGGGTTGAAAAAAACAACAATCTATATGTACACCATTTTTATGAATACAGGAAAGTGAAATTGACCAAAACTAGATTCATATATTTGGTCAATTTCACTTTCCTGTATTCATAAAAATGGTGTACATATAGATTGTTGTTTTTTTTCAACCCTTTATATATATATATATATATATATATATATATATATATATATATATATATATATATATATATATATATATATATATGTCTTGTATATTTTACTTATTTCACATATAGACATATATATATATTGGCATATATATCCTAGATATACATATTTCTTATTTATTTATATATTTCATTTATAGTATATTGTATTTTTCTTGTATATAGCTATATTTTGATCCATTAGCTATTGTAAGTGGTTACATAGCTATACTTTACTCATATAGCTATTTTATTATATAATAGCCAATATATTAATAGCTATTATGCGTATATATATATATATATATATATATATATAGGCAGGATATATTTTAATTGTTGTTTCTATATATATGTAGCTATTTTTTCTGTTTAGTTTCCTTCTTTTAAACCTTTTTCTTTCATTTTTTCTTCTTTCTTATACTTTTTGGTGGGGGTACCTTTTTGCTATTTTTTCTATTTTTTAGCATTGCATGGTTTTACGAGCTCCCCCCTTCTCTTCTTATAATTCTTGAGAAAGGTCTAGTCTGCATATCTTACTACCCTGCACTTTCTTATCCTGATGATGGATCATGTAGTGTGATCCGAAACGTTGATGAAATAAACAAACACAATCTAATCCAGAAAACTTAGTATTTTAAAATATCTAATATCAACTTCTAATATAATTTTTCAAAATCATTTCATTGATGGTATAGTGAAATTATTTCATATCAAGGATATAATTGTATTTATTGTGATTTCAATATACTAATTCTTTTATTGAGGATATATGTAATAATCCCTATTAGTTTTTTTTTAACATGTTTTAACAAGTTAAGGATCGCTAACCATATTAATATTCCTTAGAATGGATACAAAGTTTAAATGGAAATCACTTATCAAACTACCTATGCAAGATGTCCCCAATGAAGGAAGTGATTTTTCAAGTGCACAACTAGAGTGGACACCTATTGGACATCATAATGCAATTATGGATTTATGTGCTGCTATCCCTCTTGAGAGACTCTCTCACTTTGTCAAGGGAGAAGGTCTATTGGATGGTACATAAACAACATTCGTATGAAAAGAACATCATGAGAAGAACTTGACAAACCCTACTAACCAAGATACCAAAATGCATTCAAGGTTTATTTAGATTTAGTATAATAATTAAGCATGCAATATTCTAATTTTATAAAATTTATTGATTATAAATTGGTATAAATATATTTGTACATGTATACACAGATATCATTGTGCATTTGGACCTCATGATAATAGAAGAAAACCCAAAATAGATTTGCAAAGAAAAAGGGTTGTAAAACACACTTTTATTTTAGAGTTATGTATGGAAGACCAGATGTTGCCATCATTACTTATAATGAGTTTAGTCATCAAGATGCTAGTGGTGAATTTTGTCATGGAAAGGATAACCCTTCTGGTGACCCAAGGAGTATGGTTGCACCGAGATTTTCAAATGAATATAAATCTTATATTGAGTCATTGTTAGGGATGGGTGTGGGGGTTTCCACAATATGAGAGCAACATTATTTGGATCCTAGTCTTACGAAGTTAATGAATAAGAGGGACACATTTCTGCTAAGAAAAGATGTAATCAATGCATGCAAAAGGGTGCATTCCCTTCGATCACAAAAAAATGAAAATGATGCCAAAAGTGTAAGTTTATGGCACATGGAGGAGAAAGACAACTTCTTTTGCTATAAAACACCCAATAGTGGAGAAGACATTCAATTTATCATAGGTATTCAAACACCATGGATTCGAGAGATGATGGTGAGACATTCACATAACTCTATTATAGCAATGGATTCCACTTTTTCAACAAATAAATATGTTGTGAGTATACCAATGTCAACTATATTAATATATTTTAGTTTAGTTCATCTAAAATTTATCTAAAATCTTAATTTATTGATTTTTTCATGTGTAGTATGAGTTATATTCATTACTTGTATTTGATGAACAAGAGGTCGGTATGCCTATTGCATGGGCCATATCATCAAGAAATAAAGTTGATGATATACATGGGTAGCTAGCAGAAGTTTACAAAAGAGGCAAGCAATATAAAGAAGATTGGCAAGTCAATGCATTCATGACTGATGATGCTAGTGCCAAGATTGAAGCAATTAGGTTTGATAATCCTCCAATTATATTTGATATATAGGTTTTAAAACTATACACTTCATTATTTAAACATATAATTTTAGTTGAATAACTGATTTTGTTTGAATTCTATTTATTAATACTTATAATGTAACTTGTAGATTGTCCTTCAATTGTCGAGTACTTTTATGTATCTGGCATGTACGTAGGGCATGGCTAAAGAATGTCTACAAGTGAGTCATTTCTTCTTAAAATCCATGTAAAGTTATTTTGTTAACATCATAGCTTGATATTATATTTTTTATTATAGGTTTGTAAGCAACAAGGATGTTGGAACAAATATTTTCACTAGACTAGGTGAGATAATATATGCCATAAGTGATGATGGAGATGTCACTACTCATCTAATAAAAAAATTTATGGAGGAATTCAAAGAACAAAAAGATTTTATTTATTACTTCCGAAAGACTTGGTGTCATGATGAGAGACGTATTGGTAAGATCATACACATTATTCATTACATTATTTTTTAAATTTTTATTGCTTGGTTCTTTTATTATATATATGCAAAGACATTATCATACTTTTTTTCATAGAAATGTGGGCAAAAAACTTTAGAAGTTTCTCTCATGCTAAGGAGAATGGATTGGCTCATTCATGTTCTTCTTCATAGGGTAGAGCCATACTATAAAAATAAGAGATACTTGCAGTTATCTGGGTTTCTAACCAACTTCAAAAAGGAGAGATACTACCTAACTTCTTTAGAGAGATCAAAAGGAATAGCAGATACAGATTACTACCTATATGACCTTCCTAATACATTTAAAGTTAGAAGTCAAACCATTTCAACCAAATGGTATCTTGTAAGAAAATTTGGACCAAATTTGCAAGTGTGTGATTGTGAGTGGGCAAAAAGAGGTAACACATGCAAACATGTGCTTAAGATTTAAGATCTACTAAAGAGAACCAATATAAACTAGCAAGGTCAAGTGGTTGGTAAGTATCATTTGAGAGATAATTTTAATAATTTATTTTATACAATCGATTATTATATTGTTAAGACCTACTTAAACTGATCTTAAATACAGATGATGGTATTGCATTGGCTAAGGATTACGACAAAGTTGGAGGGAATTTTGGTCATAAAAACTATAACATTGGTAATAAGAATGTGTGTTTACAAGTAGATATTAAATTATTTTATGGATCAAAAAGTTAGGTGATTTTTTTCCAATTGCAGATGGTTCTATACCTTTAGAAGATAAAGATGTACTTGGAGTCAACATTGGTGAAGATGAGAGAACTGGTAAGTTTTAATACCAATTTTTTTCTTGAGAAATATATAGTTTTTAAAAATAGTATTTTGACTTTACAATTTTAGTTTTTTACTATAGATTGTGTGAGATCATTTGATACTTCTCATGATGAACTTCAAAATTGCATTGATTATGTAAATTCATTTATCCAAAATTTGTCAACTAGAGAAGAATATGAAAAACAAATATTCATTCAACATGTTGGGAGATTTATAAATGAGATACATGCATCTCTTGCTTCAAGTTCCAATTTTGAATCAATTCCTGGCCTAGAGAACATGCCTATGAAGCGAAAGACACCATGGTTTAGTCCAAGTAAAATGCATAAGCATTGATCTTTTCATTAAAAAAAAAAACCTATGACTCAAAACTTAAGTGAAAGAGTTGATGAGCATGAAAATTTTCAACTTCCCTATATACGCTCTAAAAAGAAAATGGGAAAAAAGTCATTAATCGTTCAGGCATAGCAATATAAGGAGAAAGAGTTACTCTGTCAGAATAAGGTAAGTACATTTATTTAAAAGTACTTTATTATTTTCAACATATAGCTCAATACTTGTTATTTTTATTTCATATGTTGAACATGTGTCAATATAGGTTTGGTTGATCAAGGAGAATCTCCAAGATGTCGATTACCTTTCTCTATTGATTTGAACCAAAAAATAACAAATGACACACAAGTACTAGATGGTAATTTACTCACTATTAACTATTTTTATTAAAATTAATTATTTAGTTCACATTTCTAATTGCATTTAATGTTTTATCAAATAACCAAGATGTAGTTTGTAGAGATCAGCCATCAACCCCAAAGGTCATTCATCCTCAAGAATTTCAACAAACTTGTGGAGGTAATGGAATTTTGATTTTTCTTATTGTTACATAATGTGATATAGATTATGAGAACAATATTCTGATTTAGAATTGAGTTATGATAGAAAAAATAAAAATTTGAAATTATATTTGAGTTTTTAGTTTATAATTTAATTTTATCTAAATGGATGTGTTAAATGTGCATTGTTGTACTAGATTATCAACAAACTAACCAACAATACGGGTTGCCCTTTTCTATTGATCTTAACCAAAACACAACAAGTGGAGATGGTAAGGAAAATATGAAATGATATTCAATTTTTTAAGACCTTTTTCTTAAATGAATTTTATAACTAACTCATTCATTTTGTAGGTATTTATGATATCTATATGGAGCACTATGGCCAATAAATTTTGAGACAATCATTAAAATCTATAAAAATTTATATAAATGTATTCATGATTATATTTGCACTTTATATGGCTATTTTATAAAGCCTAATTAGTGTTCCAATATGTGGTTAGAGTTTCAATATCTAGAAGATATAAGGGAAGCCTTTTGGGTTTCTTAACAATTCTAGTTTAGGGATTACACTTTACACATCTTGAATATTATGAGTAATGAATGAGGGTTTTCTTTTTTGTTCTTTCCCTCACGAGATCTTTTTGAACTAGTTTATTTATTATAATATATGGTGATATTCTACTCTTGTTAAGAAAAAATAATAATGCTCATTGAAATTAGACCACTTGTATGCACATGGAAATTCCACCTCTCATTTTTGATAACTAGTCAATTACTTTTAATAAGTCATATTGCTCTCTCTCTCTCTCTCTCTCTCTCTCTCTCTCTCTCTCTCTCTCTCTCTCAATTAATTAATTAATCTTGAGATAATTATTATACATTATCAAACTTTATATAAATGAATTATGATTATATTTATATTGACACTTTATATGGTTGTTTTGTAAAGCCTCATTAGTGTTCCAATATGTGGTGAGAGTTTGAATATCTAGAGGATATAAGGCAAACCATTTGGTTTCGTCGACAATTTTAGTTTAGGCATTACACTTTGCACATCTTGTATATTATGAGTAATGAATGAGGATTTTCTTTATGTTTCTTTCCCTCGGGAGCTTTCTTTGAACCAATTTATTTATTATAATCTTATATGATATTCCACTTTTGTTAAAACAAAAAAAAAATAGCACTTATTGAAATGTGATACTACTTGACATGTGATACTTACACCAATTAGTGTACAAAGACAAACATTTCATAAAATATATCTAAATTAATTAATTAACAAGATTCTTTATTGTTTGTTTTAAAATCTTAGTATCACGTCAATCTTAAATTTTTTATGGTTGAAAGTTTTTTTTTGGAATTTATTTTACTTGAATATTTGATTTAAGTTCAATTCAATTTCAAAGAGTAAATAAAGTATATCATATATCTTATTTCTTTCATATTAATTATTCTAATTTCAATTAAGTGATTCAATCTATTTTCATAAATAATATTTTTTAAATTATTTTATTTTAAAAATGTTATGCAGTGTAAATGCTTCTCTGAGTGTGATTTTGTTGTGATATTTTACCATAAATGTTTCAGTTTTAGAATCATACTCGATGAACTAATATTGTAACTAATACTCAGTTTGAAAATGAGACAAATGAGTTCATTAATGTCTTGTAACTAATATTGTAAACGGTACTTCAAAAGAAATTAAAATATAATGGTTTGTTTTAAAAAGTGTTTCAAGAGATCTATATATTTTCTAATTTTTCTTTATTTTTTTTAATTTCTTCATAAATTAAATGATTTACCTTTCTATTGTTCATATTTTAAAAGTAGAATTTATCATTCATTAATTTAAACACTAGTCTAAAAAATAATTGACCATAACCTTATTTTGTAAATTCTTTATTCTTTGTTTTAAACGAATAATGAACATGCTTGCAAGTTATAATTTATTTCCACAATCTAGAAGAGAGAAAATAATTAGTGATTAAATAAACTAAAAACAATTGGTGCCCAAAAGCTTGTCTTTTTTACCTATATATATATATATATATATATATATATATATATATATATATATATATATATATATATATATATATATATATGTATGTATGTATGTATCCTTAGTTGCCTCATAAAATCCTAAAGAAGCAGTAGCCTAAGCTTGATGGAACTAATACAATGAAAGATTAGCACCTAGTTTATCACTTGACCTAAATTACTTGTAGGTTGATTATAATTTTTACTTGATTGTCTAATTGAACTAATTCATGTCTATCTTATAGGGTAAAATTTAGAGCACCAATAAAATAAGAATGACCAATTAGTATAAAAGATGTGTTTTTGACAATTTGTATGTCTTATTGAATAATACATTTAAATGCACAAATTTAAATGAATATTTTTAAATTCTTGGAAAATACATCAATGGATAATGGTGATATTTTAGGATCATTAATTTTGGAATGTGGAAATTTGAATTTAGAGAAAAGGGAGCATACTTGCTCAAACAATCATGTACACGATTTTTTCTTAAAGTAAGATATAATCAAAGATAAAAGTTCTTAAAGATTGGACAAAGAAACTTCTTAAGATAAATGCACATCATTACATTAAGTAAGGCTTAGTCTAAGATTAAAGTTCATAAAGATTGAACAGAGAAACTTCTTTATATAAAGATTTCCCTAGTCCAAAATACAAGTACATAAAGATTGGACATAGAAATATACATCATTACATTATGCTAAATTGAATCTTAAAACAATAAGAAGTTTAAATACATAAGTTTTAAAAAAAACACATGCATATTATATTGGAATAAGTTTACTTAATATTAGAAAGTTCGTGTGTCATGAATATGGCTTGTTTGATGTCTTGGCATGCAAATCTTGTTTGCAGCCGGTGATCTTGCATAAATTAAATTCTCCATCTTCCTCAACGTCTCTGTTCCATCTATCAATGTCAGAGAGGAGTATGGCCATTGGATAGGAAGATGGCATGGATGCAAGAGTCAATGATCAACTGCTAATATCAGATGGGATGCAGATGGGGAATGGCATAGCCAGCCAGTCGAAATAACTGGTTGGGTAGCTGTTGCCTTCACTTTACCCCCTTTTCCAAGCTAGGTGCCTAGTGAGAAACATTGGTTGATAAAATCATGGCAATTATTAATCTTTGGACACACTCCACTAAAAAAAAAAAACTAATCCTCCTTGCTGCACATACTCATAGTTTTCTGTTCACTATTGCTACTCACGTACTTATAAAGCAAGTGGCATGAGGAAATGGTAGTGGGTTTGATAAGACAACCATCTTCCTCCTTTAATGTAATCACTTAATTGAGTATATGGCGTGGGTCCTACCACTTCCAAGGGGGCTGCATTAATACATTATGATTGCTGCTCTTTTCTAAAAACTAATTTTTAAGTTTCCATATAAGAGGTTCCCCTAAAATCACTTCCCTCTTAACCATACGTGGGTAGGTAAGCATGCAAATTTCTTGTAATTTGAAATCTCTTACAACCACTTTCCCACCTAGACATATGGAGGAAGAAGATTGACAAGTTAGAGTCAATATTTAATACTTGTAAATTGTCTTCACCAAGTAAACTCCTTCTTGGTCACCTAAGAAAAAGGGGCATTCCCATCATTATCACTGAATTATAATATATATATATATATATATATATATATATATATATATATATATATATATATATATATATATTAAATTTTATTTCTTGCTTGGGTGGAGACATGGTATGTAGGTAAGGAACATACTTCCTCATTAAATATGAGAAGTTGGTCAGCATTATAATAACATTTCTCTCTTGCTAGTTCTTCATTTTTTTAATGTATAAATATTTTTATATTTTCTTTCTTTCTTAGTAGGTCATACCATAAATAGCTCATCATCACTCAAAATCTCAAATCTGAAATAATTAATGTGGAAGTTTTTTTTTGAAATGATATTTTCCTTTCTATCTCATCACTATTACAAGATATTAATATTATATTTAGGGTCTATTATTTTAATAGACTATAATAAAATGAGCATTATTTGGTTGCCCATACATTTTCCAAAGACTAAATTTGCATTTACAGGTCTCATTTAAACTTAACTTATTTGTCTAACTCCTTTCATGCAATCTCTATGATTGTTAGGATTAAATTGGTGTTGGTTTATCAATGTATTATGCACTATCATTTTCTATTCTAACAACCAACTAATATGAAGCAAACTATCATGTTACTAACAAAATCTATTTGCAAAATGGATCTCAAGAACCTTTGAAAAAACTAAAATTGCATTGCATACCATTCAATTCAATTCCATAATATATGCTATCTACAAATTCGTTACTATATCTTACAACTAATTTGATTTCAACACTAAACATCAAGAAACTCATTAATTCTCATCCAATTGAGAAGATAAAGATATCAAATGATAATGTTCGGCCTATTCTTTCAAGGTTTAACATGATACAAATTTCATTCCTCAGCACATTCCAAATTTAAACAATGATAAGACAACATTAATACATTATCAAACAATAATAGGGTGGTGGAGCCATTAGTCAAAATACACAATGAAAGATCTCACAAACAAGACATCTCATAATCTCTCTATCTGGTAAATACATGAGACCAATAGCAACACACTACAATACAATGAATTCTCATAATAAGATGGAGTCCATTTCTCCATTCCAACACAACAATAAGGATCTTCTCCTAAGCAAAGAATGAACTTCATGAACATCAAGCTTCCAAGCTCTTCAAGTGAATACCTACAAAAAGAGAGACAAAATGGGAACCATGGAGGCTCACCTCCCAACCTAGGCCTCAAGGAGACCACCCACTGAGCTTGGGGAAAAAAGGCATAAATAGTTGCATACTATACATTCATAAGCCAAGCATAAACCACAATATGACAAGATTTCACACAATAAAATTACAACACATCCCTTCCAAAGGCTTGCAGAAAGATTCAACAATTGAATCTAGTATAGGGTGAAGGTGGGCTCTCACCATGAGGAAGATTTCCAAAGCTAAGATTCATAATATATAAATCTTCTTATTGCCAACATGCCCTTTCGAGGCACACAATATCCTCCCTTCCACACACCTTCTTATACCTTCCAAAATGCAAGTAGCAAGATAATCACATTCCATTGAACATATGCAATCATCTCCACACATGGGAGTGTTCCTCAACTACATGTCTAAGCCCAACTAACCCCTTCACCCAATCATCTCTTCCCTCCCAGGGGTGAGTGATGCTTCACACCCATTTCACAAAACACATAACATGAAACAAAGCAAGATCAAAGAAAGATTCTCACAAAAACTTCTCACATGCAACACACAAACAAGATCTTTTTCCCACAAACACAACTATAATACACCAAAATCTCATCATGAAATGAAGAACACCATATCTATTCTACATGAAAAATGAGGAACATCATGGATCATGGGTACCAACCTCCCTCCAAGAAAAGGCAATGAATAGTTGTAGTAGATCTCCTTCCTCTTCCTTCAAACCCTAGTTGTCCCTAAAGATAGAGAGTGGCCAAGTGAGTTCCCAATTTAGCCATGCCTGTATATATCCTTCACATTTTCGGATTCAATAAAGAATGTAATTTTTATGAGGTTTCCTAGGCCTACTAGGCACCCTAGAAGTCATTATTAGCCCTCTAACCTATAGTACTAACATGAGTAGGGTTTATTTTTGTCACAAACTTACCTTAAAGTTGCTTTATGACCCTCCCATAGCTAGGTAATTCAAATTCCAAATTTCCCCCATGGTGATAACCTTGTTCTTTTTACTAACTTAGGGAAATAAATCAAATTTCTCAATTGAGGCTTTTAACATAGAATAAGGTGGTCACATGATCCATCATTAAAGAACATGTCATTTCACATAACAAGCACAAGTATCAAGTGACACACACAAAATGCACTAAACATCACACATGACACGTTCAAAATCTACACATGAAACACATACCACACACATACATCTCATGTTTACAAAATAAGCACATCACAACAAGGTTTACGAATCTTACAAAGATTCACCTTGGCAGAGTCATTTAAACATGTGTCTATACATTGTTTCCCCATTTAAATTTCTATGGTTCCTCTTCTGGCACATCAAACTCGAGCATCAGTAGTCGAAGGAGTCAAATAAGCATATACAACATGAGTGCAAATAATAATAACATCCATATTAACATAATTCAAATTAAATATCCTTTCCTAATCTTTCAATTACTCGAAATGTTAAGATATCAAAATCTGCATGTCATAAGCACCGTAATCAAATTAATATTCATCCATACATTAAAATCTTCAGAACAATTTAACATTTTTCATTGCATCAAAATCTGCTAATATTATGTCATAAAACTACATCCATATATGTTCGAACATTTCTTACACAATTACAGTTTCTTAGTGCATATATCAATGTAAAACACTATTGAAGTATCAAATCAATAGATAAAGAAAATCTACCATCCATTTGAGTCTCAATAACTATCAAAATATCAAAGTGTTGAATGTCAAATTGTAAATAAACATCCATGCTGACAGGTCGAGGTGAGACCTCACACATCTTATGCATCCAAGGTCTACCCAAAAGAAGGTTATAATTGAGAGGTCTAGGCATAATATGAATAGGTGTATTTAGGATGACAAGACCTACTTTGATAGGTAAGGTAATGATTCCCAAAGTGTTCTTAGCAATGTTAACAAAGCCATGCATAAGAACATTATCAGGTTGAATAGTTAAAAGATTGACTTTAATTTCTTTGAGCATGTCCATGCTACAAAAAATTAAGCTCAAATCCATTATCAATCAAGGTCCTATGAATGTTACTTGTATTAATAGTAATAGCCACCATAATAGCACCATATTAATTTTGAACTTCTTTAGAAGGTAAATTCTTTTGAGTAAATACAATGTTAGGAGAACTCAGGGTAGTATGCATGCATTGTAAGAAGTTTTTAATGTTCTCTACAAGGCTTCATAGTAGGTTGTTGAAATTTGAAGAATCTCATATAAATAAATCCTGGCAAGGGTATTTTCTAATTGGTTTATCAAATCACACTTCTTGCTAGGAAGATGGGGTGGAGGAGGAAGAATGGGTTGAGAAGATTGCAATAAAATAGAAACCACCAGATTAGGGTGAAGGTTACTCCTTCTGTGCTATGCGTGAACTATAGAATCTTGGTCACTAGAAGACTCTAGAGACTCTATAGATTTACCTTTGATAGTAATGCAATGAAAAACTAAGAAAGGTTTGGAATAAACCATTTAGTTGTCTCAACACCACAAAAAAATTCAAAAGAAGGAAGCAAAGAAGATATCCTAAGAGGAATGAGTTAGGATCTTGATTCTCCATAAGATCATCACTAAGAGGGAGAAAATTAAGGGAAAACATATCATTCTCCACTAATGGCTCAGCACTATAAGGAATCTCAAATAGAGGTAAAGCATCTATAATGTCATCTTCTTTCACTAAAATGTCTACATAAGGAGAGTTCTTTTTAGAAATAGAGTTATCTACATGTATGAATATATCATCCATTATTAAATCACCTTATTATATGAAAGCTTCTTCATGAGGAGGGGATAAATCAATATATTTGTCCAAGGGTTCATCCCAAAAAGTAGATTCATTCACAATGGTTTCATGAGGAACAAACTAATCAACATCCAAATTCAAAGGTTCATCCCAAATAGTAGGATTCTCATCCCTATCAATAAAGCACATTGTAGGACTTCCATAATTCACTAAAGCTTGATCCCAAAAGGGGGAAGAAGGTAAATTATATTTGAAAGTAGGCTCATAGAAAGAACATATATTAGGGGAAGAATTAACATCAATCACCAACACATCTCCATAAAAAGAAATACGATGGAGAGATAGATTAAGGTCATCTTCTTACTCTAATATATCCTAATAGGGTAATTCAAAAGAGGACAAAGAAACATCACAAAAACTATGAAATATCATTTTAGGTTTATCAATATTACAAATAATGGAACATGAAGGCAACCATGGACACACCCTATGGTAAAGTTTAGTTGAAAAGGTTGTAGAGGAAGATGAAATAGGAATAGGATCAATGGAGATCTCATTCAAACAATTTTAATCCTCACTTCCATGTACCTCATTAAGGGATCTATCCTCTTTAATAATAGAAGCTTCATCAAAGTATTCAAAACAAGAATCATATATGTTGAACACAAAGTAACACTAAAAGCATGAAAAATGTAAATATTTTTTTATTTTTAAAGAAATTTTACAATTTTTTTGTATTTTTGAAATATAAATGCAAAAGCATAAAAGAAATCTAATTTCTAACACCGGAAAGAAAGAAATGTCTATCGCGGGTTCACCAAAATGAAATATGTAGGTGAACACACACAACAATATGAAGGGAAATCTAACACCAAAAATATAGTAGGTCATCTAATTCCCCAAAAGAAAAGAGGGTAAGCTTGTCAGGTTCACCAAAATGTAATATATAAAATATGCAGATGAATTGGGTTTAGAGTAATGCACATGAAAAAGAAAAAAAAACTGATATTTTACACATACATGGAATTATAATGATATGGGATGAAAATATAGGAGACTAATATTGAAAGGAAGAAATAAAAAGTTGTTATCTCCAAAAAAGAATCAACTGAAAACCCTGTCAAATAGTCTCAAAAACCATTGATTTTTGCAGTTTTGAACCAAAACTGTGAGATCTACAAAACACAAAAATATTTTCCTTTTATGAGCATAGGTGATGATGACAAAACCCAAGAATAGAATGGACACAACAGAAAAGGGAAATTTTATTAACTGAAAAATAAGCTAGTACATTCAGTACAGAGAAAGTAAACTTCAAAACATGCCCTAAGGGCTCACAATAGCATAAATCTAGAGATAATTTCTCCTTTCAGTACCTCCTCTCAAACTCCACTCTGAACTGCCTTTTACAATGCCAGAAATCTCCTTAAATACACCTCAGAGGGTTAAGGACTAGGAGTACATTCTAGAAAGTGCTAGTAGGCATCCACCAACCAAATAGAAGGTTCCAGAAGCTACGTTAGAAGTTGGCACAAATCTAGAAGAATCCAAAAATAGTAACCGAACTTTCGGGAGGCATAACTTTTGAACCGTAGCTCCGATTGACAAACTGTTTACATTTTTGGAAAGCTCTCAAAGCGCTCTATAGCCCTATGGACCAGCTTCACTCATCCCCCATTTTTTGGCCCTTTTTTAGATCATTTAATGCCCCTAACCTAACTTTGAAGTATTCTTAGGAGGTCTCCAAAACCTGAAAAAATGCAATAACTTTCAAACC
This sequence comes from Cupressus sempervirens, assembly GCA_028749045.1. NCBI lineage: Eukaryota > Viridiplantae > Streptophyta > Pinopsida > Cupressales > Cupressaceae > Cupressus > Cupressus sempervirens. The sequence goes on along the minus strand of CM053791.1, from coordinate 601,384,501 downwards.
ATGGGGCCTTTTGACCTGATTCTCTTTATGGAATGCTCTAAATCACAATTACATTCATCTGGCCAATTCACACCTTCTAGTTTACCAAAATGATTGCCCAATTACATGCTCCTATTTTTTCAAGATTTTATAACTCACTGATAGTGGAAATGTGAGAGTTGGAACCTTTATTTGACCCAAATGCGTATCCAAAAATGAGAGCACATGAAACAAAAACTAAGTCTAAGTACATTTTTTTGGGTGACACAGGATTGCCCTTATACCTCTGGATGCTCCTGCATCAATAGGTCAACCTTGACCCAAATAGTGGGGCACAATCTTACCCCAAGGCACAATTGTACTCCAAAAAGTCAACCTATAACAAAAGTTTTGTTTGTTAATCTCACAAGTTCGATGAAAAGGTTATCCAAATCTATCCTTTAATTCATTTTGTTATACATGCACATGCAAGAAAAATGGTTTTCCTTTTTGGATGGGGGGTTTCAATCTTGAAATTGAATTGAAATTGCAGTATGAATAAACAAAGTAAATAGAACTATTCACCTTACTTATGTTGAAATCCTTGTCAAGGATTCGGATCCTTGAATCCAAAAGTATGGATGCTCTAAATGAATGTAGAATAGAATGTATGGTGTCTCTTATCAATGACATTAGATCTTCAACACCAATCTTGAATGGATCTTGGATTAGGAATTGGCTTGAATGGAAATGGATGAATCTTCAATAAGAGGGCTCCAAAGAGCTTGAATCCTTCAATTTCTACTATTAGATCTCCTTGATGAATTAAATGCTTGAACTCTTGAATTCTTGAATGCTTTCTCATGAAAGTAGATGCTTGATAATAGATCATCCAATATCTTCTTGTCTTAGTCAGAGAAAATCAAAGAAGAAAGCTTCCTTTTATAAAGACCTAAGGCACAAACTCCTAAAGAGGTTGACATATGAGAAATAAATTCCCATTGGGACCTTACTCCTAGAAATGGACCTAGATTAAATTATATTTAAGATTTTATAATTTTAGAGAACAAAATAGCTAACCTAGAAGCAAGAAAACAATTCTTTTTGAAATTTGACATCTAGAAACAATAGAACCTTGAAATTGTTAGTCTAAAAATGGTTAGTCGAGTGACCTTTAGGTGCCGAGTAGTCTTCAAGTGCCGAGTGAAGATCAAGTGCTGAGTAGGTATAGGTGTCGAGCATGATCTAAGTATCAAGCATTATTCAGGTGTCGAGTCTTAAAGGATGCCGAGCAAGATAGGAGCATATAAAAAAGTTGAGTTACAGTAGGTGCCGAACATCAGGAAGTAGTAAGTGTCGAGTAACTCACAATCAACATATGAGTTTGAAACTTCACAAAATTAGATGTAAACCATTTTCATAGCCAACATAAGACAAATCTCAGAAGATTTAAGTGATAAGATCAAATCATTTATATTTTCTATGCAATCTTCATATAGCCAATAAGAAAAATGGAGAAGGCATGCAACCAATAAGAGATGTGCAAGGAATAAGAAAGTCTAATATCAGAGAGAAGAGAATTAGATTATAGAGGATCAAGATTAGAGAGAGAAGATCAAGTGCTTGTATTCAGCAATTGAAGGATTATAAGCCATCAGGTTTAAAATACCTAATATTTTTTAACTATTGTATTAGAAAGGAAATCCTATGATGATAGGTTAGCTTAACAACTATTTTATAGATCCTTTAACTAGGTGACTAAATCCTTTGACAGGGTGACACTTCATGTAAAGTGTTTTTAAATCCTTTAACCAGGTCACTATTGATACAGTGTAAAGCCTTTGATAGGGTAGGCCTTTAACAGGGCAGACCATCAGAAGTGGTTAAGCATTATTACTACAGTGATTTTGTGGGTATCATCCCCACCCTAGTTTTACCTTCTTATTTTTGGAGGGTTTTTGGGTTACCAAATCTTAAGTGTTATGTGGTGATGCATATTTGTTTCTTATGATTGTTTAATATTTATATGCATGCATGTTCATTTTCAAAAATTTGTTATTAAGGATTTGAAATAGCAAAAGGCTAGTACTTCTGATTCACCCCCCCGCCCCCCTCTTAGAAGCATTCTTTCCAATAAGATAATCCAACAATTGGTATCAGAGCATAGTTTCTCTCAAAGAGAAGCCTAATAGCTTGGAGGAAAAGATCTCAGGATGGAAGCTTTCAAACTTGGAAAGATCATTGAAAACCAAATGATAGATGTGCATCTTGCTCTACAAAAGGTAGCAGAAGCAACAGTAGAATTAAGAAAATCTTTAAAAAGAAGAAAGGAGATAGCCATAGCTGAAAATGAAATACACTACAAGGAGATTGATAACACACAAGTGTTTTCCAATGGAGACACTAAAGAATTTGATGCAGGAATAATAGAACTAATGGAGAAAAATGAAGCTCAAGAAAATGAGATAAGATCTCTCAAGATGGAACATGAATCACAAGGCATAATGTTATGTGAAATCACTGAACAAGAGAAAAGAGTAGTTGAGGATAGAGTCATGATGGAAGATGACAAAAGGAATCTTGCAAATAGACTAGAAGAAAAGAGTACTGAATTAACAAGTATCTCAAACATGCAAATGGATACACTTGCTCAAATGATGAACCTTCATCATGAACTTAATATGAAAGATATTGAGATCTCTACTCCAAGGATACATAATGAACAATTACAAAATGAACTGAACAGAGAAAAGGAGATAGAAAAAAATCTCAACAAGTCAAGCGAAGCCATAAATTACTTTGAATAGTTGCTGAAATTCCCAAGATCAACCCATGATACGTTAGGACTTGGATACAATAGCACTGAAGTTGGTGAAATATCAAAGAGTATTGAGAAAAGAAGTGACAAAGGTAAGGATTCTAAACCCACTTGTCATTACTATAATAAAAAGGGACATAATACTAATATTTGTAGGAGTAGAAGAATCAATCAGTCAAACACACATAAAAGCAAGAGTTACTATCACAAGTACAAAATGTAAGGACATATGACACAAGATTGTACATCCAAAATCCCAAGAACACAAATATTTGATGAACATTTTCATAACTGCAAGAAATATGGACATAAGGCATTTGAATGCAGATCAAAGCTTATGTGGACATCAAATCAACTAGCAAAAGGGAATGAAATCCACTACCATTGGGATTATAACACCAGGTATAGTTGTCACTATTTGTCAGGAATATGGACATACACTCGAGAATTTCATAAGAACACATTTCAAGGGAAACTATAAAAGATGTTTGAGCTGAACTACATGTTTTAGTTGTTTGAAAACTGGTCATACCAGCAAGAACTGTCCTACAAGGTCCAAAGCACCAAATACTAAAGCCAACAAAGGAAAAGAAAAGGTTGATGTCATAAAAGGACAAATGAATAAGACTTGGAAGAAGAAAGATGAGTGTAGTACATCAAGTAAGGGGATCACTTCACCTAATGGGTCAAGTGATCACACTTCATCAAACTAAGCATAAGGGAGATATATGGGACTAATATACAAAGATATATCATACATCAGTACCAAGACAAAGAAGCATTGAAAAGAATAATTAAGCATAAGATAAGATGCTAAGACTAAAATTCAAAAAATAATGTCGAGTCGTCTTTGAATGCCAAGTAAAATTACTTTGGATGCCGAGTTAATTAGCAAAGTTAGTAGATGTCGAGTAAACATAGATATCGAGTGGATGCCGAGTTGAAAAAATTTGGAAGCCGAGTGTCAGGTGTAGGTACCAAAATGCATTAAATGCAAAAGTTTCTTCTATCATTTAAAAGCAAAATTTGATTAATTCTTGAGCCATTCAAAGGAAGAGTGATTACTTTGAGCATGTTTGAGTGATTTTCAAGCTTTCAACCAGTGATTTGCAGCAATTCAGCATCTACCCAAGTAATCAAAGTATCTATCGAGGTATTTCCTTCAAGTGCTGAGTTTTACAGTTTGAAAAGTTTTGCTTTAAATCGTTGAAACCCTAGTTTGGATATAAATGGTGACAAGCTCAAAAATGACCCAAGAGAAAATGACTCATGAGATTCAACTTGTCAGCAACGAAGTAAAGCAACTTGAGTTTAGAAAAATACCAGAGGTTGCATACAAAAATGATCCCGCTGGTGCCCTATCCACCATCCCTGAAAAAGTTGTTATGGTTTAGGATGTGCGAAAATGCTATAATTGTAAATTAGGAGCCATAGGAGATTTGAAAATCTTTAATGCCTATGACAAACTCTGTGATAATGGTATTCTGAAAGATGAGTTTTTTGTCATAGAAAAGAAGGGTTTAACCAAAGGCCTAGTTTTCCCAATCATATTAAAAAATGAGTGGATATGTATTATACTCAGAAAAATCCATGATGGATCATTCTAGTTAGAACAAAGGCAAGTTAAGATTACTAAGAAGATGATTCATAGGGTTACTAGCTTTCCAACCCTAGATTGGACAAAAACCTTATGAAGTGAAAAAAAGGAAACAATTGAGAAGAACACAGGAGCAAAGTGGAACAATAGAGGCATGACTATAGACACCATAACTGACCCCCTTTTAGATTTTTCTATAAGGATCATATCACATAAGTTTTACCAATCCAGCAAGTTAAATAGTGTACCCTGCATAGCAGTAGATGTGGCACATAAACTTGTAAAGAAAAATCACACTTATGATCTTGTAGAGCTCTTGTTGCAACAGATTAATGAAAATCTTGGAGATATTAGAAAATCCAAGGGAGCACAGTGCAAATTTGGTTCAATGTTGGTTTGTATGTTCTTCTATGTAATGAAGGAATTCCCTTCATTTGGTAAAGTCAACTGGAGTCAAAATAAAACCATTGTTGATCAAATTAATGATTTCATTACACAAATGGGAGATAGCTTTGATGATCAAATGTCTATCTATTTTGAGGATTTAAAAAATGCAATGAAGAATAGAATGAGGATACCTGTCTCATTAGTAGAAAAGCATATAAATGACATATGTTTTCTTGTTGATATTGATTACACCTACATTCAAGCAGTCCTTCCAAGGAAAATATGGCTTAGACCATTAGGATATGAGCTTGATGTTGACCAAGCTTTTGTAGCCATCACATCTTTACTTGCAAAGGAAATGGACAAATCTACCAAGGCATTTGGGACAAATGACACTATAAAATTAAGATTTGTTACAGAACTCAAGACAACCTCAGCAATAAAGAAAAAGGACAAGTTGGTAAAACAAATAAAGAAGAAATTTGGTGTTGAAGAATCAAGTACATCAGGTGAAGAAGAAGAGATTAGTGAAGGAGAAGAAGAAGGTGAGCCAGAACAAGAGCCACTTGAACTGACTCAAAGTCAAGGAGAAGAAAAAGATGAGAGTGCCGAGGAAACAAAAACTAAGGAAGCACCCATTAAAGGTAGAGTTGTTAAAAGGAAAAAAAAGACCTCTCCTACTTCTTAGCCCCCACCAAAGAAAGCTACCATGCAAATGTCACAAAAGCCAACAACTAGAGCTACAAAAAGGGCCTCTACCCAGAAGGCTAAAGAGGAAGCCACAAAGAAGAAAAACACAAAGGCACAGGAAGAGCCAAAGAAAAGGAAAAGATATGTGGCCCAACCTGATACTGATGAAGAAGATCAGACTGAAGAGGTAAGTCGTCCTAAATCTTCAATTGATATATTATGTAAGAAGATTAGGAATGGAGACATAAATGAAATGAAAAAGATTGATTTCAATAAGTTCAGTAAAGAGGAACAAAATAGCATAGAAGAATCAATCTATGCATTTATGGCATAGTTCAAGTATAAACCTCTTGAAATAGATGGACAATTACCAAAGGAATTTTCTAAAATTATAGAAGACAGATGGCATTTCTGCCTAATGATGGACAAAGAGATGAGGGAATCAACCCTAGTAAACTTACTACTTGATTTAACAAAAGAATAGGTAACTCAAGCAGTCAAAAGGCACAACAAAAGGTTCACACCCAAATATAGGGCATTCTCCATCCTTCAAAAAAAAATTGAAGACATTGTGCAAAGAACAACAAGAGTATGGAAAAACTTGTACAAAACATTTGAAGATGTTCTTGAAGAGATATACAAAGAAGAAGCTGCTGCTAAACCTGAAGAAAGAAGGAAGAGGAGAGAAGAGAAAATAGAAGAAGAGAAAAAGGTTGAAGAAGAGGAAAATAAGAAAGAAAGAGAGGAGGAAAGAAAAGATGAAGACAAAGGAACTGATGAACAGAAAAATGTGCAAAGCACACATCTTTCACCTCCTAGCTCTCCTCACTCACCTACCACACCTGCAAAAATCATAAAGATTAAGGATGTTGTTGACACTACATGTCAAAACAACAATCGATTAACTGCAACAGTTCTTACTAAGATCCTTGACCAAACATATCTACAAGCACAATTGTGTACAAATCCCATATTGGTCAGTGTGGATAATCTTCAAAAGTTAGTAGATAAACTCAAATAGGTCAAGGTGCCATCACAACAACCACCTCAAATCATTCAAACTATTGGGCTTACATTTCTACCACCTCCATCACCACCAAGATTAGTCACTCAAACTCATTAGGAGCCAAGTGAAATAATAGAGGTAATCACAAGGACAATAGCTCAGATAGTGAGTACACCTCCAATAGCAGTAACACAACAAGAAGAAGACAAGCAAGAAGAAGAGGAAAAGGAAGAAACCCAAAATAAAGAGGAGACTGCAATACAAACCTTGGTTGAATTACCAAAAATAGAAAATCCCACCAAACCCAGTCATGAGCAGAGTACTGAAAAGATACCTTTACAAGTCAGTACACCAAGTTCAAGTTCTACAAGGGTAGCCAGGACCATACATTATGGTATTCCTAAGCTTGATGAAGAAATCAAAATACCCTATTATGATTCAAGCACACTCAATGAGGAAAAGATGAATGAAATATAGAGCACATTGTGAAATGTCCCTTTACTTATTTTGAATGATATTTCAAACCTCTAATCAGATCTTTAAAATCAAACAACCAATATTTCAAAGATCTACCAATTTCTCAATAAACCCCAAATCGGGTATTGCTGGAAATAGTGCCAAAAACTTCACAGCTTCACATATTATTAATAAATCTAAAAGTAGAAATTTTTTATATAAATTTTAGCAGAATAAAAGCCTACAAAATGACATTTCCAAATTTGTATAAGATTTACACAACAGCTCCCAAATGTAGGCAAAAACAATGCTCGTCGAGCTCCCGAAGACAACACAAATAGCTAGAAACACCACAAAAGCACTGATAATCTATCATAGAAGTATAATAATGAAAAAATACATATATTTATATCTATTTTAACATCTAAAATTCTGATATACAGTAGAAAACAAAACTGATATGAAATACTCAACCGAAACACCAAACTCTTACAAAAAATCACACCCGAAAACCCACAAATCTGCACAGTTCAGCACAAAGGAAAACTCTGTATGAGCATGAACATGAAATGGATTTAAAATAACATCCTTATCCTTCTTAGAAACCTAAAAAATCCTATTCTTGGGTCTCCTTCTCCACAGGTTTGGCAGCCTCTGAAGAACAACAAAGAAATGAGCAAAAATCAAGTTCTGGAATCAACCCAAATGCCTCCAAAACCCTTAAAAGAGGGCATAACCCTAACTCATGTCCAAGAAGGGTTAAAAAAATATAATTTAATAATAATTTTATGTATTAGTCCATTGTTTTCCAAAGATTAGCCCCTTTTGCTGAAACTTCACTTTTTTGGATCCTGCCTGCCTTAGCAAAGTTTATTATTTTTAATTATTTGAAAAGGGGACATGACAAGTCCTCCCCTCCAAAATATTGCTTTTCCTCAAGAAATGAAGGTTGGAATTCTCAAGAATATTTTCTCCTTCCCAAGTTGCATCCTCTAGTGGTAATCCTTTCCATTTGACCAAATGCTCTATAACGCTCCTGTTTCTCAATCTTTTCTCTCTTGTATCCAAAATCTCTTCTGGTATCAAAACTAACTTCCCTTCATCACCAAGAGGTGGTAATTCTATAGATACTATGGTTTTCTGGCCTAGAACCTTCTTTAGGCAAGATACATGGAAAATATTATGTATTTTGCTATTTGGTGGGAGCTCCAATTTATAAGCTACCTCTCCTACCTTCTTGATGATCTTATAAGGCCCATAGAACCTTGGCTTGAGTTTCTCTGCCCCACTCCTCTTCAAGGTGCTTTTCTTATATGGCTGAAACCTAAAAAATACCAAATCTCCCACCTCAAAAGATCTTTCAATCCTTTTCCTATCAGCATATAACTTTTTTTGGTTTTTTGTATGTTGTAGATTATCCTTGAGGGGCCTTATTATGTCTTGGCTTTGCTTGACAAAATCATTTGTTGCAGGTACTCTGCTATCAAAAAGTATTAGATCAACAAAGGAAAGGACATCATAACCATAAAGAGCACAAAAAGGGGGCATACCAATAGACATGTGATGAGATTTATTGTAACAATACTCCCCTAGGTGTAACCATTTCACCCAAGCATGTTGTTGATTTGAAATATAGTTCCTCAAATATCCCTCTATCCATTTGTTAACTATCTTTGTTTGTCCATCTATTTGAGGTTGATAGCTAGTACTAGGAGTGAGTTCAGTTCTTGCCAAATGAAAGAGCTCCTTCCAAAAAGAGCTGAGGAATCTACTGTCCCAGTCACTAACAATGTTTCTAGGCAAGCCATGTAATCTAAAAATTTCCTTGAAGAACGATTCGACCACTTGTGATGCCTTGAAATCAGATGTGATAGGAAAGAAATGTGCATAATTAGTTAGTCTATCTACCACCACATATATGCAATCCTTACCTTGAACCTTGGGCAACCTAGTGATGAAGTCCATGGAAATACTTTCCCATTTTTGTTTAAGAATAGGAAGTGGCTGCAACAACCCTACAGGAAAATTTTGCTCACTCTTGCTTTGTTGGCATACCATACATTCCTTAACATGTTTAAGCACATCCTCCTTCATACCCTTCCATGAAAACCACTCTGAAATTTGCTTTTATGTATTGAAGTATTCCTAATGACCAGTCAAAGGTGTGTCATGAAAGGCCCTCAATATCCTCTCCTTAGTTTTTGATCCTAGCATTAAGAAGATACTATTCTTGTAATGAATCAATTCATCAACAACCTTGTACCTATTATCATCCACTAACTTATCCAAAATCTTAGTGGCAAAATAATTTTTAGCATACTTTGAAATTATGGAGACTTTCCAATCAGCAGAGATAGATGTTAAGGAACACAAAGTGGGCTTTCTTGAGAGAGCATCAACAACCACATTATTCTTTCCTTTCATGTATTCAATATCAAAATCATAATCTTGCAATTTTCTACCATTCTTGTTGATGATCATTCAAATCCCTTTGGTTCAAGAAGAACCTAAGGCTATTATGGTCTATCTTTACAATGAATCTCCCACCTACCAAATATTGTCTAAACTTATGAATTGCATGCATGATTGCCAACATTTCCTTATCATAGATGGAGTAACCTTTCTCTGATTGATTTAATTGTCTACTCTCAAATTCTATTGGATGTCCCCTTTGAGTTAGGACAACCCCTATACGTTCTCTAGAAGCATCACATTCAACAACAAAAGGTAAAGAGAAATCTAGAATTGCAAGCACAAGGCATGAACTCATTACCTCCTTAAGCTTATCAAATGTTTTTTGTGCCTCTTCTTTCCAAAAAAAAGCTCCTTTCTTTGTCAAATCAGTCAAGGGGGCAGAAAGCTGAGAAAATCCTTGGAAAATCTCCTATAGTAGCTACACAACTTGAAGAAACCTCTCAACTGTGTAAGATTAGTGGGTGGAGGCCAATCCAAAAATGCCTAGATTTTTTGTTGATCAACCTGTACTCCTTTAGAACTTATAATATGTCCCAAATATAGGATCTCTGTCAAACCAAACTCACATTTAGATAACTTAGCATAGAAGGATTGCTGATCCAAGATTCCCAAAACAGTATCTATGTGCTTTAGATGCTCTTCCCATGTTATACTGTAAATCAAGATATCATCAAAAAATACCAAAACAAATTTTCAAAGATACTGGCTGAATACCTTATTCATACAAGATTGGAATGTTGCAGGTGCATTAGTGAGGCCAAATGGCATAACAAGAAATTCAAAGTGCCCATAGTGACATCTAAAAGTAATCTTTTCCACATCTTCACTCCTCATTCGGATTTGATGGTACCCTGATCTTAAATCAATTTTTGAGAAGTATACAACACCATGTAACTCATCAATGAGTTCATCTATGCGTGGTATGGGATACCTATTTTTTATGGTCTTCTTGTTTAGAGCCCTGTAGTCTAGACACATTCTCATTGTACCATCCTTTTTCTTGACAAGTACCACAGATGATGCAAATGGACTAGAGCTAGGCCTTATGAATCCCATGTCCAGGAGTTCTTTAATAGTTTTTTCAATTTCTTCCTTATAACCTCTTGGATGGTGGTATGGGGTTGTTATAACTAGTTTGGCACCCTGTTCTAACTCTATAACATGCTCAAAACCTCTATCTGGTGGTAATCTTGGAGGCAAGTCATTGAAAACTATACTATGCTTATCAAGAATATTTTGAATTTCAAAATAGAAATTACCTTGATTATTTGGAGAGCTTGTTGGATGGATTATGACTCCTACTACCCATGTTACTTGTCCTCTTCAAAAATTCCTCTCCATCCTCTTTACAGAGACTACCTTAGGTGCTCCATTTGATAAGCCTCTCAATATGACTTCTTTCCCATTGGAATGAAATTTAAACTCCATAGTTTGATGGTTCATGTAATAGCCTCAAATAGAGTGCAACCATTGAACACCCAATACTAGATCTATCTCCCCAATACCAACCACATAGAAGTCATCACATAACTCATAATCTCCTAAGGACATCTTGAGTTGTTTCACCACCCGTGTGCAAGGCATAGTGAATCTATCAACTATAGTAACATTGAATCCCTCAAAATCTTCTGCTTTAAGACCTCTTTTCATGACAAATCCCTCATCAATAAAATTGTGAGTTGCCCCACTATCAAGAAGAACTGTCAACCTTTGCCCTGCTAGTACCCCTCGAATTCGAAAGGGATGGTATCTTGGGACTCCTGATAATGCTGCTAAAGTGCCATCCTTGCTGATTTATTTTTCTTTCTCTTCTTCTACCTCCTCCTTAGTGTCATGAAATTCCTCATGCTCATCTGAATCAGATTCTAAAGCAACTTCAATATAGTGCACTTGACCTTTCCCCAACCATCTGTGTCCTAGAACCCATGGTTCTCTACAAGTAAAACAAAGCTTTTTCCTTCGTAATTCACTCCTAGTCTCTTCATATACCTTTTTTTTGCTACATTTATCACATCTTTTGGTGGTAGTGTTGGGAAAGTATTTTTGTAAAAATTTCCCTTATGTTGACAAAGATTTGGAATTTTTTGATTAGTGACTGGTTTCATAGGAACGCAAGTTTCAAGTTGCAAGCTTCTTTTGATAGCTTCCTGTAATGTTGAGGGTGAGAAAGCCTTAACCAAACCCTTAACAGAATCTTCTAAACCATTAAGAAAAAGATAAACAATCCTCTTTTCACTCATATTAGGTACCATAACAGCCACTTTTTGAAACTCTTCTATATACTCATTAACTAATTTGGTTTGCTTAACTTTGAAAATTCTTTAAAGTACTCTTCATCATCCCTGAGGTCAAATCTATCTATCACTCTTTGACTAAAATCATCAAATGTAGTTACCTGATAATGACCTTGAGTAGTCATTCCATGATACCACCAATCATAGGCTGCATCTTCCAAGTGTAGACTTGCAAATTGAACAATGTCACTCTCCTTCATGGGGTTAAGTGTGAAGAAAGTCTGTAATTTCTGTAGCCATGCTCTAGCTGAAATTTTATTTGTTCCATTAAAAGTAGGTGCTATAAACTTTCTTATTTTATTTTTGAGCTCTCTTCCACTTATGTCATGCTCCCCCCTATTCTCTTTCTTGGGCATCAAAGTTTTCATCATATCCACATATTCTCTAAAAGGAACTAAACTATGAAAGTCATCATCTAAGCCATTGTATGTAGCTCTTAATACAATCAAATTACCTATAACCTCTTCCACAGGATTAAGGGCTAGATTCGGTACTAGTGGCTCATTTTCAGGCAAGAAAATAGTTTTAGTTGATTTAGATGGTGTGGATTTTAGAATTATTGGCCCCTCTGAAGTGCTCCCTTTCTCATTAATAGATGCAACTCCTTGCAGTTTTTTTGTTAATATTCGCAAAGCCTCTCTAGTTTCTACCAAACTATCCACTATTTGCTTCTGAGTATTTTGGATGTCTTGGAAGAATTTCTTTTCCATCTCATTTGGATCAGCCATACCTTTCCCTTCCTTGGATTTTGTACTTTTACTTTCAACTAGAGGTTTGATCAAAATTTCTTTATTCTTTTCTCGCTGCAAATATCTTTTTTCTCTTTCACTTAGTTTCATGCAACCATAAATTTTGACATGCAACTGATTAGAAGCAACATGAAACCACCAAATTCACCAAGAACTAACATGAAAATTATTAGAAGTAGCATGCAACAATAAATTTTGACATGTAGCTGATTAGAAGCAACATGCAACCATAAATTATGACATGCAAGATTTGGGTAGTTGTCAAAACTGACATGCAAACTTCTACAAACCCTCAGGCTAGCAAGATCATAGTTTTGATACCACTAAAATGTCCTTTTACTAATTTTTTATGATATTTCAAACCTCCAATCAGATCTTTAAGATCAAACAACCAATATTTCAAAGATCTATCAATTTCTCAATAAACCCCAAATTGGGTATGCCGGAAATAGTGCCAAAAACTTCACAGCTTCACATATTATTAATAAATCTAAAAGTGGACATTTTTTATAGAAATTTCAGAGGCATAACAGCCTAAAAAATGACATTTCTAGATCTGTATAATATTTACACAATAGCTCCCAAATGGAGGGCAAAAATAATGCTCATCGAGCTCCCGAAGACAACACAAAATAGTCGAAAACACCACAAAAGCACTGATAATCTATAATATAAGTATAATAATGAACAAATACATATATTTAGATATATTTTAACATCTAAAAGTCTGATATACAGCAGAAATCCAAACTGATATGAAATACTCAACCGAAACACCAAACTCTTACAAAAAATCACACCCGAAAACTCATAAATATGCACTGTTCAGCACAAAGGAAAACTATGTATGAGAATGCACATAGAATTGCTTCAAAATAACATCCTTAGCCTTCTTGGAAACTTACAAACTCCCATTCTTGGGTCTTCTTCTCCACATGTTTGGCAGCCTTTGAAGAACAACAAAGAAATGAGCAAAAATCAAGTTTTGGAATCAGCCCAAAATGCCTCCAAACCCCTTAAAAGAGGGCATAACCATAACTCATGTCTAAGAGGGGTTAATAAAATATAATTTAATAATAATTTTATTTATTAGTCCATTGGTTTTCAAATGTTAGCCCCTTTTGCCGAAACTTCACTTTTTTGGAGCCTGCCTGCCTTAGCAAAGTTTATTATTTTTAATTATTTGAAAAGGGGACATGACACATTGGATAAGAGGAGGAGACAAGAGGCAATGAGAAAAGACTACAAATACAAGTAGGAAATGAATGAAATAAAAGATATAGTCATGGATTCTTTTACTCTTCAACCTCTGGATGCAAACAGGCCAATACTTGAGCAATTATTTGATATAGTTGACCAAGTAAATAATGAAGACCATGATACTAATGAAAAACTATTGGAATTGTCAAAAAAGAAGTTTTTAGGCAAAGTCAACCAAAAAATAGCTAACAACATAATTTTTGGATAGTTTGACTTAGCCAAGAAATTTGAAAATGTAAAAATTTTATTAGGGAACATATTTTCCCTTTACAGCAAATTGTGTGATTTTTCCAAGTTCACACACAAAATAAATCAAAAAATTTTGAACCTTGAGAGTAAATTAAAACTCTCCAGCATGCAACTACCCTCAGATCCTGCACAAAGTGAAAAGAAATCCACTCATACATTACACACTCAGAGGGAATTAGCTGCATTATTAGAAGAAGAGGCCACTATCAAAGAAAAGTTAATGAAAATTCAAGCCTCCATTACTCCTCACTTAAAAGTCTTGCACAAGGAGAAAATTTATGTAGAAACAGTACTGAAGAAGGATCCTAATATTTCTACACATGAAGGACTGGTTGATCTCATGGCAGAGCTTGCAATCCAACAAAAGTTATTGGATATTGCCTTAAATAATTGGGATGCAGCTCTCCAAATACTCCTTGAGGTAAACAAGAAATTTTTGGCCAAACATGACATTACTATTTAGGACCCTTTGACATAAGTATCAAAAAGGGGGAGATAATACTCTAAGGTGGAGATAATATGTTGAAGATATATTAAAGAGACATCAAGTATAACGGCACAAGACATTGGCATGATCAACTCAGGGGGAGTTATAAGAGTTATAATAATTTTGAAGGATATATATTGTAAGTTACACATTTTTGATAAACCTTTGTATACATAACAAGAAGATCAGAAAGTGTACTCATAACATTAGATAAATATTGCTTAGTTAAGTTTTTTTGACACTCATGTCAAAGGGGGAGATTTTTAGTCTAAAAATGGTTTTGACATTTGAGTGCCAACACAATTAACCAGCTTTCACATTGAAGCCGAGTACACTATGTATGCCAAGCCACAACATGTGCCAAGTTAGGAAATTCAACAAGTATCGAGTGATCTTCAAGTGCCAAGCAGTCTTTGGGTGCCAAGTGAAGATTAGGTTTTGAGTAAGTACATGTGCTAAGCATGATCTAAGTACCGAGCATTATTCAGGTGCCAAGTCTTAAAGGATACCAAGCAAGATAGGAGCATATACAAAAGCCAAGTTACAGTAGGTTCCAAGCATTAGGAAGTAGTAAGTGTCGAGTAACTCAGAATCAACATATGAGTTTGAAACTTCACAAACTTAGACGTAAACCATTTTCATAGTTGACATCAAAAAAATCTTGAAAGATTTAAGTGATAAGATCAAATCATTTATATTTTCTATGCAATCTTCATGCAACCAATAAGAAAAATGGAGAAGGCATGCAACCAATAAGAGATGTGCAAGGAATAAGAAAAAATCAGAGATTAAAGATGGATCATAGATCCATACCTAACCCTAAGTCTTCAAGTGTTTTTATAAGGAAGACAAAATTAGATTGAGTATAGAGAGCATGGAAAAAGTGTATAAGGAAGTCTAATATCAGAGAGAAGAGAATCAGATCATAGAGGATCAAGATTAGAGAGAGTAGATCAAGTGTCTGTATTTAGCAATCGAAGGATTGTAAGCCATCAGGTTTAAGATACCCAATACTCTTTAACTATTGTATTAGAAAGAAAATCCTATGATGATAGGTTAGCTTAACAGTTATTTTATAGATCCTTTAACTAGGTAACTAAATCCTTTGATAGGGTGACACTTCATGTAAAGTGTTTATAAATCCTTTGACTAGGTCACTATTGATACAGTGTAAAGCCTTTGACAGAGCAGGCTTTTAATAGGGTAGACCATCAGAAGTGGTTAAACATTATTATTACAGTGATTTTGTGGGTATCATCCCCACCCCAATTTTACCTTCTTATTTCTGGAGGGTTTCTAGTTTACCAAATCTTAAGTTTTATGTGGTGATGCATATTTGTTTCTTATGATTGCTTAATATTTATATGTATGCATGTTCATTTTCAAAAAACTGTTATTAAGGATTTGAAATAGCAAAAGGCTAGTACTTCTGATTCACCCCCCCCCCCCCCCCCCCCCCCCCCCCCTTAAAAGCATTCTTTCTAATAAGATATGCAAAATGCTAGTTCAGAATGCTAGAGATATGCAAAAAGAAATTGGAAAAGGGGATAAAATCAGGGGGAAAAGAAAAATCTAAGTTGACAACCCATTCAAGGTGCTTTACATGACCCCAAACTACTTACTCGAAGGGATAAACATTCTTAACATGGAAGTACTTCTATTTTAAGATAATACAGTCTCATTCATAGATGACTATAGTAGAAGGACACTTGTGTATTTCCTCATAAGTAAATTTGAAGTTCTTAGTCAATTCAAATTTAAATCCTTCATTAAAAACTAGGTTGGTATAAAATTAAATGTTTGAGGAGGGATAATGGAAATGAGTTTTGTTCATCAGAATTTGACAGGTCCTACTAGGATCATGGAATTCAGAAATAAGAGACAACTACAAACACTCAACAAAAAAGATAATTTACAAAGAGGATGAAAAGAATATTTATGGAGATAGGTAGGAATGTGTTTAGTGGTGTTGGTCTTGAAAAAAAATTTGGGCTAAAGTTGAGCCACTCCATGTTATTGACAGGGAGAATAGGGATGAACCAATCACTGATTCATGCGTCTTGTCTGCCTCTGAGACTTAAGTTGTCTTGCAAGATTACCACATGGATTTTTAGAAACTTTTCCAAGAAAATATCCCCCAATCCTGAACCCTAATCCACTATCTTGATAAGTTTTCACCTTGTTGCTATCTGTTAGGCTACCATTTTGAATGAAGACTATTCAAGATCTTCAAATAAACTAGGTCTTTTTGACCATTCTTCTCAACCACTTACAAGATCATGGAAGGAGTCTCAACACCTTGCAATTTAATTCCTTGGCATGTTCAGAAAACTTTCTAAGGTTAAGGTTCCACCTAATTTCACCCTTTTTTTCCCAAAATAGGGCTACAAGGAAAAGCCCCAATTAGGCCTATTTCGCCTACAAAATAGGGATTTGCTCACTTTTCTTCCACTAAACCTTCCAAGGTTTCTTCATGGACCCTTTTTATTTTTGTGAGGGCTTTGAGATTTTCTAGGTGTTAGGCCTTGGAATGTTCATACAGTCCTTGAGTAGATTTTGAGGGTTTTAGAAGGTTTACAAGGATAACTTGTTGTTTGGTCTTTTAGGGAACCTTAATTAATTGGCCATAGCTTCTCCTTCTACCAAAGGGGTCTCCTATAAATCCTTTTCAATCTTCATATTCAACTTTCAAAAGTTCTCCACAACTCCTACAAGAAAAGAAGCTCTTTATCTATTTCTTCCCTAGCCGGGCATGCTCTAGCTCGCCTAAGGAAAGACCTTAAAATTGCTTGCTAGAATTTTGAAGGGCCCTTCTTTTTCCATCATATGGTACATTGAGTATACTCACTATCCCTTAGAGGTCATACAATTCCTTATGGTGGGATAGTTAGTTATCTCATTTCTTATGCAAGTTGGTGAAAATTAGATAGTAGACTAGTTGAAAACAAAAGATTTTTAAAACTAACAAACTATACACTTTCAAAACACACTTTCTAAAAAAAATGTTCTAAACTATCCTATCTACCATGAGAGCTAGTATGGTAGACAAGAAAAATTTGAAAAGCCTTAAAAACTTAGAAAATTAGTCTTTTTACAAGTAAAACCCATGCTACAACATGTTGTCTGTATACATGCCAATTACTTATTCCTATTCTAGGATTTGGAAGGTATTTATATATCTTCTTAGGTGTTTCCCTTTCATATTAGGGCTTGTATTTGCCTTCTTCAAGTTTTATTTTAATGAATAGTCCCTTCCTTATATTAGAAAAAATACAATAAAGTTACATATTCACAAAAAAGGGGCCAAGGGAAATAGGATCACCCTACAAGTTCATACAACCAAAGGTTGGATATCAACTATTCATCAATAAAAACTTTAGAAAAAAAAAAAAACCTCAAGCTGCCAGCACAATGCCAGCCAAGGGAGGAGGATTCTTATCATTAGAGCCCTAGCCAAGGGTGGGGTGAGTGGATAGCTTAGTAGGAGCCCATGCATCATCAATAGAAGTAGCATTGTCTTCATCTTTATCTTTCTTAGGCTTGGGAGGAGAAATGACTTAGGGTTTGAGTGCATAGAAGGCCAACTAGTACCAATAGAAGTAGAAGGATCCATTGGGGACCACCTCGAGCCAAACCTTTGAGGAGGTCATGCAGAGTAGTTTCGACCACTAGATCCTCTAGAAGAGTGGCACTGACCAAAAGCACCACCACTAGGAGAGTGGTGCAGCTAAGAGTGAGGCATGTGAGAGTAGTAAGCAGAGTAGCTACATCCTTGATGGAGACCACGAGGATGAGTATGATCTCCAGAGGCTAAATCCAATAGAACATGAGCTACCATATAGCAGGCATTTCCCCAATAAGCCAAAAGTTCTTATAGGTGAGCTACCTCCAAAGCCACTTTATCTATTTGTACTTGAATCTACAACATGACATTGTTATAAATACATGCTTTGTCATACATAGCAATATTAATGTCAAGTGTGTTGTTAACATAAATAACTTCATTGCGATCTTTCCAAATGGTAAATATAATGGGCAAATGCACCGAGTTGTGGTGCCAAAAAGGTGACAAGGTTTTTTTTTTTCATAATTTCAATAGTGCATACGAGCTATAGTGTGCACGCACTATAGTGCATATGCGCTATTTGCATAATAAAAAAAGTATATATGATGGGCTACAAACCCACAGCCCTTCATTTTTATCTTCATTTTTTTCTATTCACATAGACGATAGTGTGTACGCGGGTCAAAAACCAAAGTTTTCACCATCATTTGCCAATATGCCTCCTCACCAATAAAATCAAAGACAACAAGCACACCCACGATGATGTCGTAAGTGATATAAACTTAACTTTGCATTGTTTAATATGTTTTTCATATTGTTTTGTAGGTTTTTATATTATTTTGTAGGGTTTTAACAAATTTCATTTAGATTTGTTTATTTATTTGGATTTCAATTGATTTTTTATCAGGAAATGTCCATAATCAACTAAAAAATCCACAAGAGCCTCAAAACCCTCAAAACCAAAACCCTCCTCAAGAAGAAAAATAAATTCCACAACTCGAACTAATTGCAAAACCTCCACCAGGCACACAAGAAAATATAATAAATGAAATAGAGAGAGGCAAAACTAAATTAGAAAGACTCATTGCTCGATTGAAAGAATCCAAACAAACCAATCCAATGAGGGCTCAATTGGCATCATCCCTCGAATCCATTAACACCTAGATAGGCTTTGTTAGTGGTCAGTTAGATATTTGGTGGGTTAAGAGGGATGAACAAAAAAGATTTTATGAAAATAAATTGTCATATGAAGATGTTAAAAAAAAAAAAATACCAAAAGGTAGTATAGGTGCATTATTTAGAAAACCTAGTGAGAAAAATACTGTTAGAGATGGTACTAAATGATTCCCTAGCCAGTGGTGCATACACGATGCTATTAGAAACAATTTTTGAGATAGATGGTGGATGGTTTTTGATGCTCCTCCTTGTAACAATCACAAGGTCCCCATGTATTTTTTGAAAAAATTATATTGTGAGTTTGTCCTTGTGGAGATCCCCAATTATTTTGATATATTAGACTCCTAGGGTAGAGGTGGGGGTTCATCATTTGAGAGGCCAGGAGCACGTCATGACCCTAATGTAGTTAGGCCACCTATGGTCAAGCCATAGTGCAAGCATGTGACTATGATGCAGGAGCATCCAAAGGTATAAGTGCAATCCTATGTCACCCCCAAAAAAAATGTACTTAGAATTAGTTTCTATTTCATGTGTTTTCATTTTTGGATACCCATTTGGGTTAAATAAAGGTTCCAACTCTCACAGTTCCACTATCAGTGTTCGTTTAACTCCTGAAAAAATAGGAGTATGTAATTGAGCCATCATTTTGGTGAACTAGAAGGTGTGAATTGGCCAGATGAATGTAATTGTGATTTAGAGCATTCCAGAAAAAGAATTAGATCAAAAGGCCCCATGGTTTGAAAGTTATTGCAGTTTTTTGAGTTTTGGAGACCTCCTAAGAATGCTTCAAAGTCAAGTTAGGGGCATTAAATGACCTTGAAAAAGGCCAAAAAATGGGGGACAAGCAAATCTGGTCCATAGGGCTACAGAGCACTTCGAGAGCTTTTCAAAAATGTAAACAATTCGTCAATCGGAGCTACGATTCAAAAGTTATGCCTCCCAAAAGTTTGGTTACCATTTCTGGATTCTTCTAGATTTGCACCGACTTCTAACATAGCTTTTGGAACCTTCTATCTAGTCGGTGGATGCCTACTAGCACTTTCTAGAATGTACTCCTAGACCTTAACCCTCTAGAGTCTATTTAAGGAGATTTTTGGCATTATAAAAGGTAGTTTGGAGTGGAGTTTGAGAGGAGGTACTGAAAGGAGAAATTATCTCTAGATTTATGCTATTGTAAGCCCTTAGGGCATATTTTGAAGTTTATTTTCCCTGCACTATTTGTACTAGATTATTTTCTTAGTTAATATAATTTCCTTTTTCTGTTGAGTCCATTCTGTTCTTGGGTTGTGTCCCCATCAGACTATTCATTTAGTTGTTAAGGAAAATGTAGAGGCCAACACTCTAGGGACCATTAATGCTTTGATGCAAACCCTCATCCATTCCATGAGCCCATTATTTGAGGGGGAGCCTTCTATGCGTCATGGTCACATGCGCACGTCATGTGGATCCCTATGCACATTTGGCACTCATGCTGGAGATGGTGCGGATGATGGGATTATCACTGATCAGTTCTTGTACAACATATTTGGCATTGACACACATGTAAATTACAATTATAATTTACTAATTTGATCACATTTCATATGTATAGTGAATGTTTAATTAATTAGCATCTATTGACATTGTTCAAAATTTAGGGTCAGAGTGTTGTTGGGCCTAGCAGCGATCCTCCAAGCCCATTTTTTGTGTCTTCCACGAGTCTTGAGGTATGTATTGATTTAATCATTTTAATTAATACATTTATTTATTAGGTAATCATATTAAGGATTGACAAAAAAAATTATGCATTTGCATCAGTTCTCCATAGGACCCTCAACCTTTAACACAGACTTGGAGCATAGACATCGTACAAGCTTCACATAGGTATAGTTGTTTCATGTTAATTTAATTCATTTGATTATATTTATTTTATTTTTCATGTTAGATGTAACGTGTATTGTATGACATGCAGCTCATGATGTTCGACACACCTCCTCATCTGTGATAGTCTATTGATAGTGGAGTGGCCACAGCTGTGGCTAGCTCACAGCCACTGACGAAGGTATGAAATTTTTTTCTTCATTTTAGTTGTTGTTTATAATAGTTAATCTCAAAATTTCTAATGTTATTTATAAGTGATTATATGTATTGAATTATTGTAGGGTCTCGTCATGCCTGATCATAGAGTGACTATTCGTTGGTAGTAAAAAAATAATTGATTTTATGTATACATATATTTGATTTAAATGTATAATAAATATTGATTCATATCTACTTTCTTTGTATCAGTTGGAGCTGAAGAAGAGCCTCAACAAGAGGTTGAGTGATCATGTTGAGAGGGCCCCATCATCTCCATTGTCTCCCTCCACACGATGGCAAAGGACGTCGAGAGACTTGTTTCCTTCCCCTAATGTGAAGGAAAAGATGTAGTTCATCTAGACATGTATATATATAGGCATCAGTGGACATATTCGATACACATTTGATGTATATGACATTCTATATTTGATGTATGACATTATTTGACTTATGACATTATTAGTTAATATATGATATGTTTATTCATATATGACATATGATATGATATGTTTGTTCATGTTTTTTCATGTATGACATTAAATTAGATATGTTTTTGTATAACATTAAATTAGATATGTGCATGTATGAAATTAAATTCAATACCTAATATATTCAAAACTTTGATAGAATATTGTTTAACAATAAACTTTATCATTGTTTAAGCATAAGTTAATCATTTGCAACATGTCATCATCATATTATTTATGATCTTGTATATGTTTAAAGTTTGCCTTCTCTATCATTTGTTTATCAAGTTTAATTAAATACCTAATTAGTTTGAATTTTTGATACAATATTGATTGGAAATAGACTTTATCAGGCAATATTTGTGGACCTCTTGGCAATTGGTCACCTAAATGAGAACCTTGAGATTTATTAGGAACTAAATTAAAGAAATCAGTAGTTTTAAATTACACTATCCAACAAAATTAGATCAAAAGTTCTCTAAACATTTATGTTAAAAATAAGAAAAAAATTTGATCACAAGTGGTCACAAAGTTTGTGTAGAAGGAAAAATCATTTTTACAAAAAGAATATAGACAAGAAGAGAAAACACAATTAGCTTGTTGAGCTTCAATGCATAACCACCATTCTTTATCATCAATTGAAAAATGTCAGAGATAGTAGAGAAAAGATGGATTATTTGCAAGAAAAAGTCATTTAAAAAATCATAAATGTAACATAATCACTGATATTTTTATGTGTTTTCATACATTAATGATTGTAACATAATCACCAGTTGATTGGAATGTGTTGTTATTATTCTATAGTAACTAGATTAAGGTAAAAATAAAAGTTTAATAAATAGTTGTGATGTATAAGAAAGAGAGATATCTCACATTAGAGGGGGACGAATCTAAGAGGACACATAAGATACTTGTAAGAGGGAGCTATACTTTTTAACGAATTTACAATGCATGTTATGGAAAATCATAGAGCATCTTTAAAAGGAAATAAAAGAGTATGACAAGTAGAAGGAACATGTTGTTTTTTAGACTTGTATTCAAATTTGGGTGTCAATTTTCTAATGAAGGACTCAAGCACTGCAATTTGGCAGTTTTGGCTCATGTTATCCTTGTATCTCACTCCATCTTGTATCTCACTCTCTCTTATTCTCCCCCCCCCCGCTCTTCATATTTCTATTTTTTCCATATCTATGTAGCCATCTATCCTCTTCCTCTCCCCCTCACTAATGAAGAGATGTTGAGCAAGAAGTGAGGTTTCAGCACTTTCTTCTTCC
Source organism: Cupressus sempervirens (assembly GCA_028749045.1). Taxonomy (NCBI): domain Eukaryota; kingdom Viridiplantae; phylum Streptophyta; class Pinopsida; order Cupressales; family Cupressaceae; genus Cupressus; species Cupressus sempervirens. The sequence goes on along the minus strand of CM053791.1, from coordinate 601,361,535 downwards.
TAATCTACCAAACTAAACTTGTGGCCTTCCTAATATCTAACTCCTTTAGGATATCATTTTTTTGGCCTATCTAAAGTGATAGGGTCATTTGTGAACTCCTCCAAGGTGAGTATTTCTCCAATCAAGATCTTGCACCTTTTTGTTTTAGGGACACTAGCCCTATTCCAAGCCAATAACTATAACTCTTCACCAATGGCTTCACCAACCCCAAGTTTCTATTGGGACACGTTCCTTTTGTTGAACTGATTGAGAATCAACTCTTGGTTTAACCCTCCAATTGTCATACAGTACAAAATGTTGACTATCATAGAATTCCTTATAGGTCTCCTAATCTAATTTTTTGGACTTAAATTCCTCTTAGGTTGAAATCTAACTATTCTATGGGTAGATTCAGACACCCTTTTGAAATTTATTTAAGACTCCAAAGCCTAGATTCCCAATTCTATTTCTATAGCACCTAACCCATGTAAAGTACATAGACCTAATAAGGTCACACTAGGTTTGGTTTTCAAAGTAATTACTATATAATTGGTGCATGGCCTCAGACCTCCTCTATTCACCAATATTTATCATCTTCAAATTATGATGAAACACAAGAATGTTTCCAATTTTTTCTATTATATATTCCCCCTTATGAAAATACTCATAGAACTAATAAACCATTCATCTCCTCCTTGTAAAACTTCTCTACTTCATGTCTTTGCTTGACTCATATCTTAACTATAACACTTCTCTCCCTGAGTAGCATTTTCCAATAGTTCATTTATCCCCCTTTGACTCATATCTTCTATTTTTACATCACTACCTTTGATATAAGTCCATTCAATATTTTATCTTCATTAACAATTTATCAATGTTTTAAACTAAATTTCCAATGTTGTTAACTAAATTTCCCCTTTTCTTAACATCTTTAAAGTTAGTCAATATTGATTATCCATTGTCACATAGGAATAGGATGAAGTTGGGGAAAGGGTTTACCCAACCACTCGGAGCTAACATAGAATACAATTTGATCCCACAAAGAAAGGTGAGAGAGATTTGGCAGTTGGCAACTTTGTACTAACCAACACTGCAAGTTTCAACATCACCTAAGATGGCATTGTAAAATGAAAATGGAATGTGATCTAAAAAAAGTGAGAGAATTTACTATAGGTCTCTACGACATAGTCCTGTAGGAACTAGAATCGCATCCATACCTCGCACGAGCTCTAAGATATGCCCCATCAAGGATCGCAACCCTATGGGATTTAGTGACCTTTGGGGACATTTCGGTTCAGCATGCTCGAGAATGTTTGAGCAATGAAGGGGATAGGACAAGGTTGAGGATAGGGTTTACCCAGCCACCTAGAGCTAATGGAGTAGACAATTTGATCCCATGATGAAAGGTGAGAGAGATTTGGTAGTTGGCAACTTTGTACTAGCCAACACTGCAAGTTTTAGCATAACCCGAGATGGCATTGTAAAATGAAAATGGAATTTGATCTCTAAAAAGTGAGAGAGGTTATTGTAGGTCTCTGCAACATAGTCCTATAGGAACTAGAATCACATCCATACCTCACACGAGCTCTGAGATATGCCCCATCAAAGATCACATCCCTATGGCATTTAGTGACCCTTGGGGACATTCCAGTTCGGCATGCCCGAGAACATTCAAGCACCGAAGGAGATAGGATGAGGTTGAGGATCAGGTTTACCCAACCACTTGGAGCTAATGGAGTAGACAGTTTGATCCCACGATGAAAGGTGAGAGAGATTTGGCAATTGGCAACTTTGTACTAGCCAACACTGCAAGTTTTAGCATCACTTGAGATGGTGTTGTAAAATGAAAAGAGAATGTGATCTCCAAAAAGTGAGAGAGGTTATTGTAGGTCTTTGTAACATGGTCATGTAAAAACTAGAATCACATCCATACCTCACATGAGCTCTGAGATATGCCCTGTCAAAGATCACAGCCCTATGACATTTAGTGACCTTTAGGGACATTCTAGTTTGGCATGCCCAAGAATGTTTGAGTGCTAAAGTGGACATGACGAGGTTGAGGATAGGGTTTACCTAGCCACCTAGAGCTATCAGAGCAAAAAAGTTTGATCCCACAATAAAAGGTGAGAGAGATTTGGTAGTTGGCAACTTTGTACTACCCAACACTATAAGTTTTAGCATCACCCGAGATGGCATTGTAAAATGAAAATGAAATGTGATCTTCAAAAAGAGAGAGTTTATTGTAGGTCTCTACAACACAGTCTTGTAGGAATTGAAATGGCATCCATAACTCACACAAGCTCCGAGATATGCCCCATTAGAGATCATAGCTCTATGGGATTTAGTGACCCTTGGGGACATTCTAGTGTGGCATGCCTGAGAATGTTCAAGCACTGAAGTTGATAGGATGAGGTTGAGTATAGGGTTTACCTAGCCACTCAAAGCTAACAAAGTAGACAGTTCAATCCCACAACAAAAGGTGAGAGAGATTTGGTAGTTGGCAACTTTGTACTAGCCAACACTGTAAGTTTCAGCATCACTCAAGATGGCATTGTAAAATGAAAATGGAATGTGCTATCCAAAAAGTGAGAGAGGTTATTATAGGTATTTGTAACACAATCTTGTAAGAACTAGAATTGCATCCATGCCTTGTATGAGCTCAGAGATATGCTCTATCAAAGATTGCAGCCCTATGGTATTTAGTGACCCTTGGGGACATTTCGGTTCGGTGTACTTGAGAATGTTTGAGCTCTAAAGTAGATAGGAAGAGGTTGAGGATAGGGTTTACCCAGCCATCTGAAGGTAACAAAGCAGACAGTTCGATCCCACGACCTTTATTTCACTAAGTTGCAAATTTGAGCAACTTTGCACAAAAAGTGCAATTTTTACATTTTTCACTTGATTCCAATTCTATGACTTAGAAAAGGTTTAGCAACAGTAAAACCTCAAAGGAATATATTTATATAGATAGTTTTATGGTTATTTCCTAAAAGCTGCTAATGCAACTTTGCAATTTTTGCATTGACAACATTTGGGTGAATTATGCGTTTTGGCTTGGAGGGTATGGAAACTGAAAGGTGTTGATGGGAACATGCTACATAGGGTAGAAAATACCTATTAAAGCCTAAAAATATCTTAGAGTTGACTATTTGTAGGATTTCCCCATCAGGACCTAGAAGGGTCACTTGGCACATTATTACAAATTTGCTCATTTTGAGTTGTTACTTGGGTCCATCACCCTATCCTTTGCATCAAGATTGATCCTAGGTTAGGGGTGGATAGAAAAGACCTATAAAGGTATTAAATAATTTAATAAGGCTATCAAAGCCTCTAAAAGATGTAAAAGGCACTAAAAGTGCTATATTTTGTAAAATTGCCAACATTGGCAATATAAGCCAAAATGGGCTTAATCAAGTCATGTAAAAGGTCCAAATGGAGGTTTCATTTTGTTTTGAGAGTCTAAATGAGTTTAAAACCTCATTACCACATGTGGGAGACAAGTTTGGGTAGTCAAAATTGATTGCTCCAAAGGTGGATTTAGTTTTTCTCTAAACAAGTGTTTCATTTTACATTGGAAGTCATCTAATATAACCAAAGTGAAGGTGTTTGAACCATTTTGGGATTCTAAAGACATTGCAAAGTAATATTTCTAGAAAGCCCTAGGGTAAAGGGGCTAGAAAAGAAGGTTTTATAAAAACCATTGTAAAGTTGATCATGAGACCAAAAAAATAAAAGAATCTTTGCATTGGAGTCATCTCTTAAGACTATTTTGGGTCATTAGAGTTCCAAAAGTCAAGGGATTGTGAGTTGCTTTGTAAATGGCCTTAAACTAGGCCTAGTTGGTAAATTGAAATAGCCATTTTTGAGTCTTTATAATAGTTGGTATGTACTAGGTGCATGGTGCATGGTGCATGGTAATCTAGCCTTCTGGTGTTGTTAGTTTTGATTGTTTTAGATTATCACTTTCAGTTTGGTATTGGAAATATTTTGGAGTTGGAGGACAAATGATGGGGAGGATCTTGAACAAGGTTCTAGCCTCAACTACTAGAACTCACTCTAGGCTTTCTCCTAGCCTCTTAGGGTATTTCTCCTATACACTATTCCAAGGGAATATTCTCTCTATTCTCTTATTACACTAATCCTCACCAATCAACTCAAAACTCTATTTCACCATGGGGTCTCCCTAGTGCTCTCATTGCACTATTCTTCACAACTGGCTTCTAGGAGTTCATTCTTGGCTATATTGAATTCCAAGGCTTGTATTAGGTCTCATTCAATAGTTTTTAGGATCACTAAGTGGATTGGAGTATTAGGTTTCAATTCGATTTGCAAATTGCATAGTTAAGAGGGATACTAGGACTAATAACAAATTAGGCCTCCAAAACTAATTTTTGGCTTATATCTTCTTAGACCCTTAAGAAGAACTCAAACAAATTTATGATTTGGGTACCCTTTTGGCTCCCCTTGAAAATTTTTTAGGTTCATAACACCCAGGTCATCCCAATTTTCCTTTGTACATGATGGACAATAGCACATGCCATTTTTCATGTGTGGATACTCCATGAACTTGTATCAAAGCTTCTAAAATAGTGTAACTCACTAGATCTTGTTAGTGTGCAACAATCCTGATATGGTGCAATGTTAGTATTATCTATCAACCAAAAAAAATACAAACTATAGACTCACCTTCCTTACCTGGACCCATTGTAGCATTACACCATTGGATGATGGATTTTGCATCTATCAATATTGCTCCATCTTTGTACTTTAGTTCTTCATGAGACAAGGCTCTTTTAATGCATGCACCTGCACCATCATGCTCTCCCTTACCATGACCAGCATCTATGAAATTCCACATATATTGAATTCTACACAACCTATGCATCCTGCTCAACCAATAGAACATCCATGCATTCTTGAATTGAGATGCACAATTGTCTGACCAAATAATGTGTTGATGATATGATATGCCCTTGTTAGCCAAATCTACATAAAATAGTTAAAACAACCATGTACGAACTCTATAGAATGTGATCGATCATTGCTGATGTAAAAATGGCACTCCCTCAAAATCTTCCTGTCATCCTCTATACTTGTAGGTAAATGCATGAATGTTATGTGAACAAATATGGAAACTTATTGAGATGTATAATACTTTTCTTGCACCTCATTTTGTAGTTGTAGTGTGTAGTTATCTACAAAATCTACAACCGAAACAATGGTATTCAATGAAAATGTATCCTTGCACAACTTGAATTGCAAATCCAAACATCAAGCTCTATGGTTATGCTTTGCATACTCATAAATAATCTTTTCATGAAAAATCTTCATGAAATCATACACTGGAATCTTTTCAATGACTAGATCACATCTTTTATTATGTTTCCCATCTTTTATAGCATATGTCACTGTCTTAAATTTTTCATAATCTACTATTTTATTTCCAATTGCATGTGTACTATCCATATGTTGACAAGTTGATAAAAGTTGCAAAGAACCACAAAATAGGCACGTACCATCCAAGCATGATGTCTTGTAAAATTGTTGGCCATCCCCTATTTCATATAAAATGTTGGATATGAATTCCCTTAAATATCTTGGTGGCTCTTTTAAGTCACAATCCTGCAAAACAAACTAAGAATGCAAAACTATGCATATATGCCTAAAAACATCAAAATGGTTAGAAATTTCAATATATATCCTACAACAAGTTGTGCGTGTGTTATTTATCTTCACATAAAAAGGTTTACTAATCTCAAAAAATCTTTAAAACCCGATAGTTTTTGCTATGTTGAAACCTGATAGTGTTTGCTATGTTGAAACTCGATAGTGTTTTCTATGTTGAAACTTGATAGTGTTTGCTATGTTGAAACCCATGATTTCTATCGGAATAACAAAATGCATAACAGACAAAAAGCAAAAAATGGATGAAATGGGCCCCAAGGTTTGTTTTTCACCATTTTGAGATGATTTGAGATAGTGCATATGCACTATAGTGCATACACACTATGTGAAATCACATCACTCCCCATTCGCCCTACTCTCTATCCTTCCTACTCTCTCTCTCATCCCCTCTATCTCTCTCTTCTTACTCTCTCTCCCCTCTCCCATACTTTACTCTCTCTCACTCTCCCTCTCCCACCACCTACTCTCTCTACCTCTCTCACCCTCTCTCCTCTCCCATCCCTGACTCTTTAGATCTCTCACACAGACTCTTATCCCCCCTATCTCTCTCCCTCTCCCTCTCCTACTGCCTACTTTCTCTCCCCCATCTCCTATACTCTCTCTCTCTCCTCTCCCATCACCTACTTTGTCTCTCTTACACACATTCCCATTCCCCCTATCTCTCTCCCTCTCCCTCTCCCTCTCCTATTGCCTACTATCTCTCTCTCTCTCTCTCAAGTTCTCTCTCTCCCTCTCTACTCTCTCTCTCTCTCTCCCATCTTGTATGAGCTCTCTCTGACACAACTTATTCACTCTCACATTCTCTCCCATTCCCTAATCTGTCTCTCTTAAACATGCACTCCCATTCCCCATCTCTCCCCCTCTCCCACTCCCTCTCCCACTGCCTACTTTCTCTCCCCCATTCCCTACTCTCTCTCTCCTCTCCCATCCCCTACTCTCTCACACTCACACTCTCTTCCATCCCCTACTCTATCTCTCTCACACAAACACTCCCATCCCCCCTCTCTCTCTCCCTCTCCCACTGCCTACTTTCTCTCCCCCATCCCCTACTCTCTCTCTCCTCTCCCATCCCCTACTCTCTCACACTCACACTCTCTCCCATCCCCTACTCTATCTCTCTCACACACACTCCCATCCCCCCTCTCTCTTTCCCTCTCCCACCACCTACTTTCTCTCCCCCATCATCGTAATCTCTCTCTGCCACCCCCTACTCTCACACTCTCATACTCTCTCCCATCCCCTACTCTCTCTCTTTCATAGATGCACACACTCTTATCCACCCAAGTCTCTCCCTCTCCTACTGCCTACTATCTCTCTCTCTCAAGTTCTCTTTCTTCTTCTCTGCTCTCTCTCTCCCATCCCTTACTCTCAATCTCTCTCCCATCCCCTAATTTGTCTCTCTTACACACACACTCCCATCCCCCCTCTCTCTTTCCCTCTCCCACTACCTACTTTCTCTCCTCCATCACCGTACTCTCTCTCTCTGCCACCTCCTACTCTCACAGTCTCATACTCTCTCCTATCCTCTACTCTCTCTCTTTCATAGATACACACACTCTTATCATCCCACTCTTCTTCTCTCCCATCCCCTACTCTCTACATCTGTCACACACACTCACATTCCCCCTCTCTCTCTCTCCCTCTCCCTCTCCCACTCCCTCTCCCACCACCTACATTCTCTCCCCCATCCCCTACTCTCTCTCTCCTCTCCCATCCTCTACGCTCTCACACTCTCACACTCTCTCCCATCCCCTACTCTATCTCTCTTACACACACACACTCCCATCCCCCCTCTCTCTTTCCCTCTCCCACAGCCTACTTTCTCTCCTCTCCTCCATCATCATACTCTCTCTTTGCCACCCCCTACTCTCACACTCTCTCCCATCCCTACTCTCTCTCTTTTAGAGATACACACTCTTATCCCCCCACTCTTCTTCTCTCCCATCCCCTACTCTCTACATTTGTCAAAAACACTCCCATCCCCCCTATCTCTCTCCCTCTCCCTCTCCCACTCCCTCTCCTACCACCTACTATCTCTCTCTCTCAAGTTCTCTTTCTTCCTCTCTACTCTCTACTCTCTCTCTTTCTCTCTCTCCCATCCCTTACTATCACTCTCTCTCCCCCATCCCCTACTCTCTCTCACTCTCTCCCATCTTGTAATCTCACTCACTCTCTCTCTCTTTCCCATCCTGTACAAGCTCTCTTTGCCACCACCTACTCTCTCTCACACTCTCACACTCTCTCCCATCCCCTACTCTCTCTCTTACACACACACTCCCATCCTCCCTCTCTCTCTCTCCTCTCCCATTTCCTACTCTCTAGATTTTTCACGCACTCCCATCCCCCCTCGCTCCCTCTCCCACTCTCTCTTGCACTGCCTACTATCTCTCTCTATCTCAAGTACTCTCTCTCCCTCTCTACTTTCTCTCTCCCATCCCCTACTCTCGCTCTCTCTCTTCCATCCCTACTCTCTCTCACATTCTATCCCATCCCCTACTCTCTCTCCCTCTCACCCCCATCCCGTACGAGCTCTCTCTGCCACATCCTAATTTCTCTCAAAATCTCACACTCTCTCCCATCCCTTACTCTATCTCTCTTATAAATAAATACAACATTCCCATTCACCTCCCTCTCTCTCTTGTAGTCCCTGTTCCACTACCTACTCTCTCCCATCCCCTACTCTATCTCTCTTACATGCTTCCATTCCACCTCTCTCTCCCTCCCATTCCCTCTCCCACTACCTTCTATCTCTCTCTCTCTCTCTCTCTCTCTCTCTCTCTCTCTCTCTCTCTCCCATCCCTCTACCATTTTCTCTCCCTTCTCTCATTCCCTTTCTCTCTTACACACATTTCTATCCCCTCTTTCTCTCCCTCTCCCACTCCCTCTCCCATCAACTACTCTCTCTTCCATCCCCTACTCTCTCTCAAGCTACTTTGTCTTCCCCCTCTCTCATTCCATACTCTCTCTCTTTCACACACATGCACTCCCATCCTCCTCTCTCCCACTCTTCCTCTCCCATCCCGTCTACCATCACCTACTCTCTATCTCCCCCATCCCCTACTCTTAATCTCTCTCTCCCAACCTGTACTCTCTCTCACACTTCCTCTCTCTCCCATCCCCTACTTTCAATCTCTTTCCCCCATCTTGCACTCTCTCTTTTCCACCCCTACTCTCTCTCACACTTCCTCTCTCTTGCATCCTGTACTTTCTCTACCAACCCTACTCTCTCTCCCATCCTATACTCTCTTTTCCACCCCTACTCTTTTTCACTTTCTCTCTCCCTTCTCCCATCCCCTACTTTCTCTCTATCTCTCTCTCTCTCTCACACACATATAGCCATTCCCTTATCCCCCCCCACCTAGTTCTCTTATGAAATTTAGGTCTTAATAGTGCATGCACACTATAGCACACACACGCTATTGAGAAATCATGTTTTAGATAGCACGTGGGCACTATAGCATGTGCGCACTGTAGGGTGCATGTGCTATAGGATACACACACTATTGAAAGCTTATTTAAACCCAAGCCTAAGGCTTGGTTTTTCCTTGGAGATCCAACCCAAAGGTTTGGAGTTTATTAACAGGTCTGAGACATGTTTTCTAGAAAACATACCAAAAATGATTATTTTTCTTGGGTGCTCCCCTTCAAGATTCCTCATGGTTGGGTATCGATAAGATTAGGTTACATAGCATTATAGGTCTTTGTGTTAGCTATCTAACCATATAATTTATTTTTAATTTGAACTATTTGAAACCTTTCATCTATAATTTCTTTTGAATGTATGTTTATTTTTTGTTAGAAACCACCATGTACTAATTGGGCTATAGATTGTAGCTCGTTCATCAAATTTTGCAACAACTTAGTTTTTTAGAAACTAGACTCCATTCTACACACTTTGAAAAAAATAAATTTGATTTTAGATTAGTTTTTATTTATTTCTAGGGGGAGGACATAGATATTTCACATTTTTGGGATGTGTCTAGTTAAAAAATTCATTAAAAAGAAAATACACATTATAAAATTACCTTAAAAAATTGGGATAAACTACATAGTGTTAAGTAATTTTTGACTAGAGCAATTAAAGAATTTCAAAAAAAAAAGTTAAAATTTTAGGAGGGCCACACTTTGTACTATGTTATATTTTTTTGGAATAAACAGTACAACTTTTTGTGGCCCCCTTTTTTGAGGACCTAAAACTAAACCATTTTGACAAAAAAAATAGTAGTTTAGAAACTAGATTCAAAGGACTATGACTTTTTCTATTTTCATATCTTAAAATTTTGAGCATAACTATCTTCAAATTCTTGTTGAAGTTCAAAATTGCAGATTTTAGGAAAAAGGTGTCCAATTATACCCCCTTTTTGGCACCACAAACTTACCCCAATATCCAATCTGAAAGCATGCCATATCTTGGAGTACTTGAAGGGAATCTGAGTGTTGTCACCTAGAACAACCATATGCCAAGAGAAAGGTTCTACGCAGAAGGGGTGAAAGAGATAATGGATCCATCACTAGTAACATTGAGTCTATCCACAAAACCAAAAAATGTGCATAAAAGCATCTAGTTGACCATAGAAAGGGCAACGGGGGTTAGGAACACCTAAGTACCACTGCTAGGGGCTAAAAGGCAAGCCCTAGAAAAGAATATGGCAGACGAAATGTGCAATTTTAGGCTCATTAATGGCTTGCCACATAGTGAAGAACCTATGACTCCAAGTATGGTGAGAAGATTGCAAATGCCATCATTGGTTGAGAATTTCAAACATGGGTAGGTGAGGAACTATCCATTGATAGCCTAACCTAGGCTTATAGCTAGTTACCAAGGTGTCTGGATACCACTTGCAATCTTTCCTCCAAGGGCGAGAGGACTAAATGCCAACATTATGTAACAAATGTAGAGGCACCGCAAAAACTAGAAGATCAAAAGTTTGTCGATCTGGACGAGTGAGCCAAAATTACATTTTCATATCCTCCCATGACCGTAAGCTCATAATAACTCTAGAGAAAAGATATTTAGTGGTTCTTATTCCATGTTTAAAATAATTCAAAGCACTAGCCCTATGCACCTTGGGTAGCAAATAATGGTGACCACCAGAGATTATGTTGGTTCATGGAGAACCCATCTCTGAACCCATTACCAATCAAGTGAACCTAGGGCTTAATTACTTCCTAGGCTTTCCAAATACTCTTGGAAACAAAAGTGCTTTGAATCTAGATAGGTTTAGTGGTGACAAGAAGGGTCTAAAAACCAATCCCCTTCTAGGGTAGTCATTGGACCAGAAATCCCAAAGAAATGCAATGTCTTAACAAAATCTTCCAAGCTTCATTGCTAGAAAGAGCTTGAATCGCCCATTTGGCACATAGAGTAGTACCTTTCTTCTAGGTGGATAGCAAGTCTAGGCCATCTGACTCTTTGGGAAGATAGCAGAAATCCCAGGCAACTCTATGAAAGCCCTATTGAGAAGCATATGACGCCTAGAGGAAATCATGTAAGAGGTGCTCAAGTTTGAGATAAGAGGCCTTTGAAGGAGCCCAATAGGAGGAATAGTAAACATGGGTGGTGGCCAACACTTTGAAACAAATTTGGAATTTTCTCGCAAGGGAGAGAGGTTTGGTGATCCAATGCTCCAGCTTCTTCTCTATTCCTGCAAGAAAAACATTCCAGAGCTCGATGACTAAGGCTAGGAAAGCAAAAGGGGTGCCCAAAAAATGAAAAAATTCCCCATGTTGAACCCATTTCCATTGATATTTCCCAATCCAAGTAGGATGAGGAAGGGAAGACTGCCTATAGCAAAGAGTTTTATGCCACTAAATAGCAGACCCTGAAGGAAGATAGAAGGTGTCAAGACATTGCAAAGTGGAGGCGACATTCTCTTCATCCTCAATGAGAGTGAGGAAGGAGTCAAATACAAAATGCCCATTCACAAGCTGATTAGGGAAATCTAAGAGGGAAATACCATAGACCCTCCCTTATGAGATGGCATTTGGGAGAAAACAACCAAAACCTTTGGTTGCGATATAAAGAGGGTGCTAGTGGGTAGCCTTGTCAAATTGAATGATAAAGCCCAAAGGCTTATGACTGGTAGCCATCAATGGAGATGTAAGTAGAGGCATCCCTAAAAAGAATCTAGACTAACTACAGAAAAGTAGGGCCAAACCCAAGTGTTTGAAGCATTGCAAGGATGAAAGGCCACTCAATCCGATCATAAGCTTTGGAAAAATCAATCTTGAGAAAGATGACCAATTTCTTGGAATGCTAAGCCCATTCCATCCCTTCTTGCACAACAATTATATTGTCTAGGATATAATGGTATTTGATAAAACCTATTTGGTTAGGGAAAATAATCTGAGGAAGAAGATGATGGATTTTAAGAGAGAGCCTTGGCAATGATCTTGTAAGAGACGTTCAACAAAGTGATGGGCCTCCAATTTCATATATCTTTAGGGTAACCCGCCTTAGGTATGAATTTTATATTCCCCTTATTAATATTATTTCCTAGAGAGTAGGAATTGTAGGCTTCAAGGTAAACCTTATGAAGGTCTGCTGCAATCTCATCCCAAAATGTTTTTTGTAAAATTCACAAGGGGTACCACCAAAACCAAGGGCCTTATCATCCTCCATGGAGGAGATAGCTTCCTTGAGGTCCACTAAAGTGAGCTTCTACTCATAGAATGCATATTGTTCTAGAGTGAGTCATTTAGGAGTGACATCTAAACAAGCCTACAAAAGTTGATTCCAAGCTTTTGAAAGACCTTGCGCCATGAAAACTTTTTCATGTTAGTGAATGAAACCTTGGAAAATGTTAGGAAGCTCATAGAAGGAGTGTTGACCCTCCCAAATGCATTTGATCCCCACCACAAAATGGTGAGCCGTCAACACATTAAAAAATTCCTTGGAAGCTTGATCTCCAACCTCTAGCTAGTGAAGGAAAGACTTGAGTTGAGCTCCCCAAGTAATATAATTGTCTATAAGCTACTTCTAGTGGCAAAGGTTGGCAAGTCAAACTTGGAGATATGTGTCAAACAGATTCATGACTAGAGCATTAGTGGTCATACAAAGAATTTGGTAGTGGCCTCATAGGATCTCTTATAGTAAGTAGCCAACTACCTCCCACAAATGTGAAGAAACCTCATATTATGGGTGATGGCATCATTCCACCACTAAATCCACCAAGGGGAGGAATGGAACCTAGGTTCAAGATTCCAAGTTTGTAAAATATGAGAGGTGGTGGGTAGATGTGAAAACACTAAAATACTAAGTTAAAATAGAGCTTTACAATTACAAGGAGGAGTGGAATTCTAGCTAATGGAAAAGTGGATGGGAAAATGGTCAAAGAGGGTCACATCAAGGAGTAGAGCAACAAGTAGCAGACTTGTGTGAGAAAAGGAAAAAAATGACTAAGCATAAATCATAGCACAGGCCTTTTAAGAACCCTATCAGATCCCCCTTGAAAGTTAGACCATGTGTACCAGATGCCATCAATCTGATAGCAATGAACACTAGGATCAAAAAGACCCAGCTTGTTTCACATGTAAAGCTAAGCTTCTCGCTCTCTACCTGACCATAAAAAAGGTAGAAGGCCTAGTTTATCAATTGCTAGCTCAACCATATTGAAATCTCCACAAAATATCTAGGTGGTAGACAACAAAGAATCAACTAGCCACCTCCACAAGCATGAGTGCTCAACCACATTATTAGGGGCATAGAAATTGGCAATTCCAAAAGAATGATTTTGAAAAGGAAACAAAATCCATACAACTCCCTACATGGGGTCAAAATCATGGGAAATAACAAAAGGAAAAAGTCAAGGGGAGAGAAGAGTGATTACACCACTTCAACCAACTTCGTGCTGAGAAGCAAAACTAGCACCATTTGACCATATCATACAACAGGCTAAGTTAAGAAGAAACCTAAAGACTTGGACTTCTTGCAAGCACAAAACATCAATATTGCCAAGACTACATTCGGTATCCCAAATAGAATATTTTCTAGGGAGTTTGTTAGCCCCAACACATTCTAGGAGAGAAAATTCATTATAAACTAGCTTGCATATTCTCCTCATCCCCAAGCAAGGAAAAGTCATTATGCAAGAAAGTAGAGGATTCAAATGAGGGGCCACTCAAAGTGATGGCTCTTCATTTATCCCCAATGATAGAAACTATGTTCTGATCTTTAGGGCTATGAGAGTGATGGAGAGACTGAGAGGAAATCATAGAAGCTACTTGAGGCACATGAACCCAAGCAACTTTGACCTCTGACTGCTCTATCCCCTACAATGTATGGTTTGAAATAGGTGGTGGCACAACCATGGGAACCTTGGGTGCTATGGGCACGAGAAGAGCTAGGATGGTTTGGTTCTTGAGAAATGGGGATTGGCTTATTAGTGCCCTTTCCTTTCTTGACAACCATTTTCCACTCATTTTTTTAATGGCTAGAGCCAGCTTGGGTTTGTGAACCATAGAGAAATTGTCCTCAATAAGAGGACAATCATTTATCTTATGGCTAGTAGATTGATAGAGAAAGAAATTATTTTAGAGATTTAGGTAAAGCACCCTTTGGGTAAAGGTTAGTAGCACTAATCTAAATTTCCATGGATTCTTTAAGGTCCCTAGAGAGGTCTACCTCAAAGTAGACCCTCTGCTGAGGGTAAACATTGAAAAATTTGTTCAATTTCACACAAATTGCTTTGCCCATAGTTTGGGAAATTTCTAGGAAGAAAGACCAACAAGGAATGGCCAGCCTAGGGAACTCCACCAAAACTAGAACCCTAAGTTTGTGGTCATTTGAGATGTAAAAGTCTCAAGACCATCTCTACAAAAAGTAGAGATGAGAAAATTGTTCACGACCCATGGCTAAAAATGCTCTCAGTTTGGGAGGGGTTACCAAAAAAAAAAAAAAAAAACCCTTAGTGAGGCTTTAAATCCCTTCAAGGTGAATCCTTTTCGGGGTCCAGGCCTTGGTGACCCATTCACATAGTGTGCTTTTAGATGGAGTGCGACTCACAACATACCTAATAAGGGTTTGGGTTTCTAGCCATTAACAAGTAGATTCAAAAGAGTAAATATTCAAAACTAGGTTAGGAGAGGAATTACCTCATGAAATACTTTGGGGAAAAATTTTCTTGAGAGTTTTCTCAATGGGGCCATTTTCACATGCAGCAACAACTCTAGCACTAGCAACAACTGCTAGGCTAGAGAGAGCCGAGGCCATTATATCCTAAAGTAAATTTTTGCACTAAATGTGGAATGAAAAATAGTGTGGCAAAAGGGGCTTAGATGCAAATTGTATAACCCTAGCAAAGCACATTTTTCCCCTTCTTCAATTTTTAAAAGGAAAATCCACAATTTCTTGCAAAATTAACATTTTGTGCAAAAATTGCAAAATTGCCATAGCAACATTTTCAAATTTTCTTGTTTTTTATTTTTAACACTCCTAACTTGCTATTTAGGCTATCCCTTAGCAATTATATGCTAGAGACCCTTCCCTAACCTAATGACTTACCACTTAGGTTGCTCATTACCTTATGGTAAGGTATATCTTGATTTTTAGGCTATTTATGACTATTCCTAGGACATTTTGACTTCTTACACCCTAGCTATCACACCTAGGTCCAATGACCCTTATTCCTACTTACAAAATCTCTCTTGGGGGATAAAAAAACCAAAATGAAAAAGGTGAGGGCCCTATTTTTCAAGGTGCTCCTACACCATACTCCCCACCAAAGAAGCTAAGTCCTGTCTAGAGACAAAAGGTGGATATCTATGCCTTTAAGCTTGAACTAATTCTCAAGAATCCATGTAGCCTTTGAATTTGGTTTACCATGTCATCGGACAAGGTGCTCTTTATATGTGTCATGTCTAGTCTTAGTATGAATCTAAGAATACAAAATCTTTTTTGCTTGAAGCTTTGGCTTAGGGGGTAAAGCTTTTGTTTGAGTATCCTTCTGAGCTTCCTCCACATGTTGATCCATTTTAGTAAGAGGGCATTTATACCTAACCAAGTCTGCTACATGAAAAATGGGAGAAATAGCTAGATCCTCTAGTAACTCAACCTTGTAAGCATTCTTCCCAAACTTGGCCAATATTGGACATGGTCCAATCCTCCTCATTTTCAGCCTTGTAGAGCTTCCCTTGTCCATTCTTGCTTTGTTAAGTTGAACCATGACCAAGTCCCCTACACCAAACTAGACTTCTCTCTTCTTGATGTCAGCTCTAATCTTCTTGGTGTTATCAATGAGGGACTATTTTACTTGTTCATGCACTTCTTTCATAGATTGACTGAAATCTTTAGCATAACCATTGTTAAGTACTTGACCATCTAGGTTTCATAATTCACATACACCCATAAGATGTATCCCATACACAATATCAAAGGGATTCTTTCTTGTAGTTCTATTAATGTTGTCATTATAAGAAAACTCTGCTTGGTGAAGGATGAAATCCCATGTCAAACCATACTTCTTGGTTAAGCATCTTAGCAAGTTGCCAATTGTCCTATTGACCACTTTAGTATGACCATCAGTTTGAGGATGGTAGGCTGAACTAAAAGAGATATTGGTACCTAACCTTTTCCATAAGGATCTCCAAAAATGTCCCATGAATTTTCTATCCCTATTAAATACAATGCTAGTTGGCAAACCATGTATCCTCACAACTTCATTGAAAAACAAGTAGGCAATATGACTTGCATCATGAGTGACCTTGCATGGAATAAAATTACTCATTTTATTAAATCTATCCACTACCAAAATCACTCTTTTTCCTAGGTAAACCAAACACAAAATCCATACCTACACATTCCCATGGTCTGCTTGGTATTGGGAGAGGCTGATAAAGTCTTGCACTTGTAGAGGTCCACTTTTTCTCTTTGATATATGATGCATATATCAACATAAACTATGACATATCTTTGAATTTTAGGCCAATAGTAGTACCTTTAAACCAATTCTAAGGTCTTATTCAAGCCAAAATGGCCACTCAAACTTAAATTGGGTTTTCCCTGAATAAGGTTCTCTTTAATTGAACCTTTTGGCACACATAGCTACCCACCTTTGAAGAGTAATCAATTTTGCAATTATATTCTACAAACTCACCATAAAAGTGGTTAAGGTGCTCTTGACACACCTTATATGTTGCTACAAAATCTTCATCAATTTGGTAGAGTTCTTTAAAATTATCCAACCCTATGCTTCTTAATTGAATTTCTTGAACTGTAAGCAACCTCCTACTCAAGGAATCACCTACCTTATTGATCTGCCACTTCTTGTGCTTTATGGTGAAGGTATAGGATTGTAAATACTCCACCCACTCGACATGTCTATGGCTTATCTTGTCTTGAGAGTTATGAAAACTCAAATCTTGGTTATTATTGAACACTAAAAACTCCTTGGGCAAGAGATATTGCCTCCACTTCCTAAGGGATTGAACAAGTTGATAGATTTCCAAATCATAGGAAGAGTACTTTTTTTTTTTTGCATTTAACTTTTCACTAAAGAAAGCTACTAGTCAATTGCTTTCACTTAAAGCTCCTCCCATTTCTATATTACTTGCATCACATTCTACAACAAAAGGTTCATTGAAAGTAGGAAACTTAAGAATAGGCTTAGTAGCTACCTCTTTCTTTAATGTTTCAAATCCCTTATTTTTTGTTGGTGTCCACATAAACTTTTTCTTTATTCTACCTTTGATAGTATCCATCATGGGAGCACATATGCCACTGAAGTTCTTGATGAACTTTCTATAGTATTGAGCTAGGCCATGGAAACTCCTCACTTCACTAGAATTTTTAGGAGTTGACCAACTCAATATTGCTGCAACTTTTTCTTCATCCATTTTCAAATCTCCTTGTGAAAGAACAAAGCCTAGATAAACTAGTTCTTGCTTCATAAAATCACACTTGTCTAGATTGATGGTTAAGTGTTTCTATTTCAATTTAGACAATACAATTCTAATATGCTCTACGTGTTCCTCTTTACTCATGCTTAAAATAAGTATATCATCAAAATAGACTACCAAAAACTTACCTATGAAGTCCTTAAACACCTCATTCATGAGCCTCATGAATGTACTTGGAGCATTGGAAAGGCCAAATGGCATAACTAGCCATTCATAGAGTCCTTCAATGTTTTAAAAGCTATTTTCCATTCATCTTTCTCTTTTATCCTAATATGATGATAACCACTCTTAAGTTCTATCTTAGTGTAGTACTTAGCCCCTCCTAAGTAATCCATTAAGTCTTCAATCCTAGGTATGGGAAACCTATACCAGATTATGATCTTGTTTATGGCTCTAGAATTTGTGCATAATCTCCATGTTCCTCCTTTCTTAGGTGCCAAAATAGTAGGCACAACACATGGACTGATGTTTTTCATTATCAACTCTTGTACTTTCTTTGCAAGTTCTCTATTTTGCTTAGGTGTTAGCTTGTAAGGTGCTTTGTTTGGAAGAGATGCTCCTAGAACCAAGTCTATTTGATGGCTGATTTATCTTTTAGGTGATAGTACTGGTTGGTGTTCCATCTGATATAATGTCCTTGAAGTCATATATAATCTGTTGCACCTTGTGAGGTATTGCCTCCTCCTTAGCGTGTCTTTCTTCCTTGGGTTTCACCACAATGGCATAACCCACTCCCTCTTCTTTCTCAAGAGTCTTCATGAACTCTTACCCCTTCAATAGTAGCACATTAGGTCCACTTGTTTTTTAGATTCAAGTAATGACTAAATTTTATAACTTACCCCATCCTTCTTGAAATTGTATGAGTTGAGCTCACCATTATGTATGGCTTTCCTATCAAACTACCATGGTCTACCTAGTAACAAGTGGTAGGCATCCATGGTTAAAACATTACACAGAATCTTGTCTTTATAGCCTCCTATGGTGAACTTGATCCATGCTTACTCAGTCACCAAAATATGTTGCTCCTTGTTTAGCCAGGTGACCTTGTAGGGAGTGCTGTGAGGTATTTTTGGAACCTTGAGTTTAGCTATGGCTTGCTCTCAAATGATGTTATCAGTAGACCCTGAGTCTATGATAACTTTGTATACCTTTCCCATAATGTTGCATCTCACTCTAAAGAATGATCTTCTTTTCTTTGGCTCTCCTTTGACTGGTTCTTTAACCAAGATCCTCTTTATCATCAAGTTCTCCCCACTTTCATAATCCAACTAGATATCAGGTGACTTCACACTTGAAGCATCTTCATGGATGTATGCTATCTTCTTTTCTCCTTGTCATTTTGATCCCATTTTAGGACACCTATAGGAAGGATGCCCAAGTTGTTGACAATGGTAACACTTTATTGTAGCAAAGTAGGATGGACCCCTTCCTCCTTTTGATCTACCTCTACCTGAACCACCTCTTTGACTAGTTTCTCTACTTTTTTCATTTAGCTTGGACTCACCTTGGGATCTTCCTTCATTAATTCTACCTCCATAGCTTCCCCTTTGTTCTCAACCATCTCTGCCTCTTCCTCTGTTCTTTGAGGTATCATCTTTCTTTCTTTTCCCTTTCTCTTCCTCCTTTAAAGCCATTTGATAGAATTGATGGACTATTTCAGGAGTGACAAGGTAGATGTCTTCTTGGATAGACCACTTGAGTCCATTCAAATATCTTTCCAATTTGATGTTTTCATCTTCTACCACCTTGGAGCTTAAGCATAAATTTTGGAACTCTTCAATGTAAGAATGCACATCCATATCTTTTTACCTTAGATTTTGTCTCCTCCTATGCAGTTGTATTTTATAATCTTTAGGAATGTAATCTTGTCTAATTTTAGCCACCATTCCCTTCCAAGTAGCAATGGGACTTTTCCCTTCTTTTTCCCTCTCTATTTGAACAAACTTCTACTAGATTAGAGCAGTACATCTTAACCTTGATTTTGACACGTTGACTTTTTGAGCATTAGAGACACAATCACATTCAAAATGGTTCTCCATTCCTTCAATCCATTTTATGATGAGGTCTAGATCCATCTTTAAACTAAATCAAGGAATTCCTTCCAAGGCTTTGCTATTGATTGATTTTAATGCCTTGAAGAAAGGCTCTTCTGGGATAACAAGGTTTGGTGCTGGTGTTTCTTCTTCTATCTCAATCTCACTCTCTTTGGCTTCCTTCTCTTCTTTCTACTCTATCTTGTCCTTCACTTTATCTATCGTGTCTTGGACCTCACTCAAAAATTATACAAGTTGTTCCAATCTTTCTCTCAAAGACCTCTTGTCTTCCTCTTGCTGATTTTGAGGGTTTTAAAGGGTTTACAAGGTTAACTTATTGTTTGGTCTTGTTGGTGTTTGAAAATGTTACCCATTTCCAATTACCCTGATGAGAACAAGATGCATCTAGGGGCAGCTAACTCCCATTATCAACACATCCATTTAGACACCAGGCCAACTATAAGGCTATACTCCTTCTGCACTTCAGGCTCTGCAAAACCTAGGCAGGTGAACCTATAGACTCCTTATATGGTACCAGTTATCAAAGAATACACTAAATCTAATACAAAGTAGATAGAAACCCTTATTTCTCCTAATAACTTATGAAATAACATATATCTGTAGTAGCTAGATGCAAAACAATGAAATTCGTAAGATGAGTGAGGGCATTCTGTTTATAGCTCTTCAACATGAAAGGGAAATTCATTTGATTAAAGATGTTGATTTAACAAAACCTCAAAAATGCAATAGTATAACCAATGATCCTATAACTGATTAGTGCCTAATCCATTGGGCAATTCCATGAATTCAAAACATACATCTGTGACATCAGGACATATCTCATATACCCAGACATCAAATCTATCCAACCACCTTGTGATTTAGACATCAGTGTTCATTTAGGTCTCATTCTCACAAAATATCCTTCTCAAACAACCAGTAACCTTGTTTAAACATATTGAGCATTTACTTGGCCCTTTGGTCCAACAGCAAAATACATCAAACATTCAACCTGAAAGGGATGCAAATGGGTCTCAAATCTTTGTTCCAAAACCACATAAGACTTATAGATTATTGAGACAGGAGACAAGAACTAGAACAAAGCTAGTGAAATTGTTGCTCATATGTATTCATTTCCTTGACACTATACATTTGGATGAATAAAATTAAAACATGAAACAACCTAATATCTCAGAACTATCTATATTATCTCTACAATGCTGTTCACATGAGATTTTTGCTCAAGAAAGTGGTGTCACAGTCATGGAAACATGTCAAAATACTAGAACCAATGGTCTCATAGTGCAAAAACTGGAATCCCTGATGGTATCATAGCAATGAACTTCTTCTTCCCCAAAACTAGAACCCTTACAAAGTATCAGAGAAAGAAAGATATAGACAAGAAAGAAATCTCGGATCTGATCTTTACTTGATAAGTGTCCACTTGAAATTCAATCCTGTGCAACTGAGTAACCTCTTTTTTCTTTCATCCCATCTGATCTAATTTTGTCTCATCATTATCTGCAACTGATTTGCAAAATATCTCTGCTTAATGATGAAAGCTTTTTGAATCACCAAAATATCTGATTGCCCCATTAAAATTCTATTGAAGATGAGTTTTTACTGAGTAAACCTGAACAAATTCAACCCTAACTACATTTCCATTGCCTCCTACTGATATTCAGGTCATTATCTTGACAAAAAATCAAAACTGAACTTCCTGGTCTGAATATGGTTGCAATTTAGATATCTGATATAAAACCTCATTTAGCTCAAATTGACTCCAGAATTGGAAAGTTCATCTTCTCCCGATTCTGGTGATATATAACATAGCCTATCTGGCCTCTTGGAAACCTCCTGAAAGTCTATTTGAAAAATAGTCCTCTGCTATGTGGTTTGAACCATATTTTGCAAAAATTTAAAACTTTTATAAAGTTTAAACTATATGAAGTTTTCAGACTAAAAATATACATGTTGAGACCAACATGAGGGAGAAGATTAAAAGTTTAAATTTTTTCCAAATTTCCACCAATTCTATTCGGGTCAAACCTGCTGACTAGCCCGTGACACATGTCAACATGAGATTCGTCCATCTGGTCATTGTGTCAGTGACACATGTCACCTTCTTGCTAACTCGCCATGTTAACTTGTGAGCAACTTCTCCTTGGCGAGATAGTGAGAACCCTCAGATTTTCCACATGGCACGATCCGGTGCATCTCAAGATCTGCTCGCCACATCATCTTGGGCCATCCAGTCGACTACCACTTGGCGCTCTTTGATTCATCAAAAACATCTACAAGAAAGGCCCACATTACTTTTTCACTTTGGCTAGACTTTGAGGTTTTCTGGCAACCTCGCTACCTCGCTAGTTGGATTTTTTGAGATTTCCCGGCTAGCGAAGTAGTGAGGCACTGGATTTTTGAGTTCTCCGGTTGCCTAAAACTTGCTGACATCATCCATTTTTTATGCATGCATTCATTCAAAATTTGTATTTTCTCTGGCTAACATCATCAGTGGATCCCACTACATGCTCGCTGGCTTTCAAAAGCCTTCCACTTCAATTCATCTTATATGAGGCATGCTTTACTATTTAAAGACCTAAGAGTTCTTCCCCATGGAAAATGTGGGATATCAGTTTTCATGGAGGCATCTTTGACCTGCATGTTAACCCTTTAATATGCTCTTGTGAGCTTCTTTGACTGATGACAGCTCTTTCATTGATCATATAGAAGCATCTTCTCAACGTGTTTTCTCACTTAAAACATGAGGCTCCTTCCTCTTTCATGGCGTGAATTGGGCTGAAAAGATGTCACCCCTACTTTTTTTGGACTGGATGAAACCAACAATTTCCTCTCTTTAAAAGCGTGATCTCCTATTACTACTGTAGGGTCTCCTTTGGTAAGTGTAGATTTCTTTGAAAATGGATGTCCTTTTGATGTTGTCGCTTCTTGGTTTCTACTGGCGTGGGGGCCCTTTTAAAATGGGGCTTTCATCCTTAAAAAAGAACACCTTCTTTATTTGATGCTGCATGTTCTTTTTTTTTCTTTTTGGAAAATGCGTGATCTCCCTAAGTATTTGCTGTTGCTAGGCATGGATTTCTCTGATAGTGTGGGGTTTTTTTTAATGTACCTTCCTTGCAAGTGCTCTATTTCATTATGGGCACTTTTACAAACTACAACTTCTTTTAAAGGCGCGAGTCTTTCTGTGATATGGGCAGCCTGGGATTGAGATCTCATTTGCCGAATGCGTGACTACCCTACTCCCTATACTGGTGGCTTCCTTTTTCAACGTTGTGGATTCATTTGCCTCTGGTGGCATGTGAACTTCATCCTTATCATAGCTAGCTGCTTGCTTCTCAAGTGCCTCCTCTGCTACTGGACGCCAAGTTCCTCAACTATCGCTTGGGCTATTGTTCTGCTGCTGTAGCTATTTCAAAATGGTTCCTCCTGCTAAAATGTGATTGGTTTATAGTGAATCCCTCTCACTGGCACGAGTTGTTTCTCTAGAGCTGATTTCTTGTGTGGAGTTCCTTTTGGGCGTGAGCTTTGAATGCATGGACTATGGCTTGACTACTTCTTTTAAAAGTGTGGCTTATGTGGGCTTCCTTGCTTGGTGAACACTACCCCTACAAATTTGCTTAATAATCTTGGTGGTCCATGCCCCTCAAACAGAGTAAAAGCACTTGAACTTGCCCCCATATTTGATCCCTAAAACCCATAAGTAGCCCATGGGCAACACTGCACACACGAATATCAAATAAGCGCAGCTCTTCCAATAACATGGAAGCTTCTTTGAGGGATCGACAATAACTACAAGCATTGTAAATGGCAAAAATGTGATTACATTTGGTTTGATTCCCAATTCATGCATTTTATGAAACATTTTGACCCTATTCAAAATTTCTATAGACCTTTGTTTTATGTCCTCGACAATATATAGAGGAAGCCTTCTCTTGATTCCAAGGTGCTCAAAAATTTGCGGTGGCATCACATGCCTCACTAACTGTCGCTACAACTTCTAGGACATACCTAACTATTCCTCTCGAAGGCATCAATTATAGAATTATAATCGATGACAAACATTATAATCTTTGCATGGAAAACTTTAAAATCTCAACGTCTTATCATTTTGCAATAATCAGTCAGAAATGACCGAGCCCCAAAGTGGGTCTAGCCTAAAAAATTTTGTTTCTGGACAACTGAATCCTCAAACTGGCCCATTGAACTTTTAATACTCACTGGAATTGATTTCAATCATTAATTTATCATTAAAATATCATTTTATCATTTTCTACAAATTCTCATTTTTGTGCCAGGAGGTCCATTGACTGGCCTTAAAAATTGATCCAAACACCTAACCGAGCTCTAAAAATTGGCACACTAAATCTTTATTCTACACTCTTGCACCCTGTCAAATCTCGTCTCTTGAAAAATCCCAAGTCAAAAGATATTGACTATCAAAGTTGCCTTCTCAGATTTACCTGTAAGAAAACATGTCAGAAAACCATAATCTGGGTTTGGATTTGGCTTTGAAAATTGGGCAAATGAGCACATGGGGGAAAGAAAACTTGGGCGTTAAAACTCTGTCATGAGGTGAATACAAATATGCAGTTTGGGTTCATGACGAATAATAGGACGCATTTGGCAAGCACCTAAAGTTGGCTACTTAGAATTGGTAGACTGGAAATACTGACAGAAAACATTTTTACAAATGGAATTGACCTAGAAAAATGTGAAGATGGATACGTCATGACTTGCAAACTGACACACTGGGAGTATTTTCAAAGGCCAACATAGTGGTACAATCCATTTGATCTTACCCATCACGGGTTAGGAGATATAACTTCACAAACAAGGCTTCCAATCAATTTGCAAATACTGACACCAGCAAAAAATAAAAAATTGCATTTGAAATCATGCTTGAAAACTGATCAAACGGATTCGTCATGATATGAAACTTGAAACATAACAAGTCTCTGATGCCTACAATGAAATGCAATAGGAATTTCAACATTTGGATCAACTCGTCAAAAGTTATTACTTATCAAACAAGGCCTCCCAGAATTATGCACAATGTGCATCAGCATAAAAATATTAAATTGCCAACTTTGAGAGATTCAAAACCTAGTCAAATGGACTTGAAACAACTCAAAAACTGAAAAATAGGTTCTCAGGTATGGAAACTAGACACTCTCAAAGTGGAAAGTCACAAAACCTTTCTAGGTGCAAGATATTCAGATGCAAACATAGCCTCCTATCGATGTTTGACACTTGGGTGAAAAAGCAAGATTGACAATTGTTCAAAATAAGACTTCGTTGAATAGCTCAGAATGATGATTTGACCATATGGAATAGGTAGACAGGCTGAATGAAAGGTGTTAGAAACATTAAACACCAGTTATGCATTAACTCAACAGCGAGGTACATAGGCTTCATAAAGCATTCATAGGCCTGAATTTCACAACAGTGCTCAAAATTGAACATGCAAATTTGAGCGCCAACAGGTCTTTTAGGGTGCCTTAATGGATTGGCCACACCTTCTCCTTCCATAAAAGGGTTTTTCTATCACTACTTTGCAATCTCCATATTGAACTTTCAAAATTTCTCCACTACCTCTACAAGAAAAGAAGTTATGTTATCTATTTCTTCCCTAGCCAGGCATGCTCTAGCTCGCCTAGGGAAAGAGCTTAAAATTTCTCTCTAGCATTTTGAAGGGCCCTAATTTTTCCATCATATGTTACATGAGTATACTCACTATCCCCAAGAGTCCATACAATTCCTATAGTGGGATAGTGAGTTATCTCATTTCTTATGCAAGTTGCTGAAAATTGGACAATAGACTGGTTGAAAATAAAAGATTTTTAAAACTGAAAAAATATAAAGTTTCAAAACAAACTTTCTTAAATTAAAATGTTCTAAACTATCCTATCTACCATGAAAACTAGTAAAATAGACAATGACAATGTGAAAAGCCTTAAAAACTTAGAAAATCAATCTTTTTGCAAGCAAAAACCATGCTACAACATGTTGTCTGTACAAATGCCAATTACTTATTCCTATTCTAGGGTTTGGGAGCTATTTATATGTCTTATTTGGTGTTTCCATTTCATATTAGGTATTGTATCAACCTTCTTCAAGTTTTAAAAGGAAAATCCATAATTTCTTTCAAAATCAACATTTTGTGCAAAAATTACAAAATTGCCACATAACAACTTTTTCAATTTTGCTTGTTTGTTATTTTTAACACTCGTAACTTTCTATTTAGGGTATCCCTTAGCAATTATATGCTAGGGACCTTCGCTAAGCTAGTGGCTTATCCCTTAGGTTTCTTATTACCCTATGGTAAGGTATATCTTGATTTTGAGGCCATTTATGACTCTTCTTAAGACATTTTGACTTCCTACACCCTAGCTATCACACCTAGGTCCAATGATCCTTATTCCTACTTACAAAATCTCTCCTGGAGCATAATACAACCAAAATGAAAAATTTGAGGGCCCTATGTTTCAAGGTGCCCCTACACTAGTTATTTAATTAACAGGTCCCCTACTTTGGCAATTGTTGAGAAGAAACCCATGCAAGAATGATGTAACAAGAAGCTTACTTTGAGACATCTCAAAGTCTTTGGTTGTGAGGTATATTCTCATGTGTTAAGTATAAAATGGTCAAATTCAAAGAACAATTTAGTTAAGTGTATCTTCATTGGTGATGGTTTTAGTGTAAAAGGATCAAAGCTTTGGGATCTAGTTGTAGAGAATGTTCTCTACAATTGAAGTGTTATATTTCATTAGCAGAAACCTTCCATAGTTAATTTTTAGACAAAGAAGGAAGAGAAGAAGAAAATGGAAATAGTTCGTGTTCCTACTACCTCTAAGGAAGAAGAATTATGAACTCCTAATAGACCTAAGAATAAGGAGAGCTTAAGAAGCTCTAAAATTTAAGAAGAAGAGAAAGAACTTGAATCTCAAACTTTGAGGAGGTCTAATCATAATATGAAATGACCTAATATATTTGGTTATTCACCCAAGAAGTTTCAATATTCTTTGTTGGAATCCAATTATATATTTTCTTCAATTTCTAGCACTGATGAGCCTAGGATTTTTAGAGAGGTTAATGGTATGGATTATGCAAATTCTAGGATGCAAGACATGAATAAAGAGATGGCAACATTAAATAGGAATACTCCATGGGATTTGGTACCTTTTCCCAAAGGAGAAAAGCCTATTGGATATAAATGGGAGTTCAAGATGGAAGTCGGTCCAAATGGAAGTATTGAGAAGTATAAGGGATGTTTGGTTATTAAGGGATATTTTTAGGTGGAGGGAATGGATTATGCTGAAATATTTGGTCCTGTAGAAAAGTTGACATCAATTTTCAATTATTGTTATCACTTCTAGCAGCTTATGATTTTTAAGTTGAGAGAATGGATGTTAATGCAACATTTCTTCATGGTGATTTGAAGGAGGAAATTTATATGTCATAGCCAAAGCACTTGATTGAAAAATGTAAAGAAACTTGTGTTTTCAAGTTGAAGAAATTTGTATATGGCTTGAATTAGTCTCTTGTAATGTGGTGTCAAAATTTTGGCACCTAAGTGTTGTCCTTGGAATTTCTAAGATATAAACTTGAACATTGTGTTTATTATAAATCTGAATAAGGTCACATCTTTATCATAGTCTTGTATGTGGATGATGTGTTGTTTATTAGGAATGGTTAAAAAATAATTTCAGATTTGAAGTCTCCATTAGAAGCATAGTTTAAGATGAAATATCTACATGTAGCTAGATATATTCTTGGGAATGAGATCATTAGAGATAGAGATAGATTAATGCATCAGATGAGCTAGAGAAAGTATGTTAACTTTGTGTTGGAGAAATTCAACATGATATCTTGTAGGAAGTTAGTTGTTCTAGTGTTATAGGGAATACAAATTTCTATAGATGATTGTCCAAAATATCCTATAGAGATGGAGGACATGTTTTGAGTACCTTATGCAAGTGTTGTTGGTAGCTTGATGTATGCTATGGTATGTACACGACCAAACATGGCCCAAGAAGTGGAAGTCCTTAGTTGATATATGGCTAATCCTAGTAGGGTGCATTGGGTAGTTAAGAGAGTGTTTAGATATTTGAAAAGGACATATAAGTATTGCTTGTGATTTCATGGTAACTCTTATGTATCTCAATGTTTAATTTTTATTCATGGATATGTCAATTTAGTTTGGAAGGGTGACATTAACAATAGAATATACACTACTGGATATATTTTCATGATGTTTAGTGGTGCACTTAGTTGGATGTGTGGGCAATAGATTGTAACTTCTTTGTCCAGTGTCCACTATGGAAGTGGAGTACATGATAGCTACTCATTCTTGTAAAGATGTCATTTGACTTAAGAGATTAATTTTTGATATTGGTTTTGATGCATGACATAGTACTATCTATTTTGACAGTAGAAGTGTCATTTGTATGGCAAAGAATACTACTTTCCATGCCAAAAAAAGGCATATTGATGTATGATATCATTTTTGTTCGTGATATGGTAGAAGATGGAAAGCTGAAGTTAGAAAAGGTTGCGACTTTGGAGAATGTTGTAAATGCATTGACAAGCTAGTAACTAGTGAAAAATTTAGATGTTTTGTTGGTTCTATGGGTCTTAGGGCCTATGTTGTGATATAGTAACTCCTATAAGGTTTATTTTCAAGTGGTATATTATTGGGATAAGGTGACTTATCCTTACCATGATTTATTGTTTTATTTATGCTTTCTTAGAAATTTGTTAAATGAAGTTGGATTCTTCCACAAGAAAAGAATTGGAGCGGAAAAATAGAAATCTTCTATTTTTGGGCAATTTATTCTCTTGTACTTTGTTTTTATGCAAGGGTTGTGGATAAGGAAGTGTCTAAACTAATTTGTAGATGCATTGAATCTAGATACTTTAGAAATAGGTTCCTTTTATAATAAAACTCTATAAGTACAAGGTATTGTTGTAGAGAATCATGAAAGAGAGAGAGAACATTATTTTAAGAGTGTTGTTATGCTACCAAAATTATTCTAAATTTGATATCACAGCTGAATGGTCTTTGTTTTTCCAGAGAAGAGTTTCCCATGTATATCTTGTGTTCTATGTTTATGTGTTGAATCTTTTTGTATCTATTCATTTAGCTTGTGATTGTTTAATAATTTGTGAGATAAATTTTAGCATCATCTTTCTTATTAAATTTTACATTTGGAAGCATTTTTGCACTTAGGCTTCCTTTTAGTTACAATGAAAACAAGAACATGTTTACAAGAAATGAAATGATTGCAACGTATGAAAATAGTTTTACTACAAATGATAATGATGGTTTCATTTTTATGCCCTCAAAATCTAGTGGTGGTGGGATATTGACAAGCTCTGATAATTACTGAGATTGTTGTGACTGGGAACACCTAGTTAACATTCACCTTGGTTACACTTAACATAATATGCATGTGAGCCTATGAAAGATGATGATGATGAGTCACCATCTACTTATTTTTCAAGAAGTGATAGAAAGTCTTATGTGCACATGCACTTAGAAATTTTGTTATCAAGATGGTACCTACAACTACTAGATTGTTATGGAAAACTTGTGATGAAGTTGACACCTATAACTATTATGAAAAAGGTGTGAAAAAGATGGTTCCTAAAAATCCTTGGACTATCATGTAAAACTTGTGATGACGATGTCACCTCCTAATACTAGTATGCCATGGAAAAATTGTGATGAAGATAACACTTACACTTAGTAGACCAATTATTAACATGTTTCATTATTTCAAGATCTACACTAAATTATCTATCAATGTTGAGCATCAATTTTTCTTTGACCTCAGCAACAAATCCAATAATTTGTCTCATCATTCGAGAAGAATATTGGTGTAGGTTTCCCTATTTTTTATGGTGCTACACCCTTGGCTTAATTTATAATGCAAGAGTATCTTGGGTGTAAGTTCAATCTTGCATCACCCAAAAATATCTTATTTTTAGTCTTTTCTATTTTAATAAGGACTAGTAGATAGGGTGGTTACTATTTATGGGAACTTGCTATTTTTAGTAAGTTTTTCATATGAGCTCAGAATGTTCTCATTTTATATATGAAGGTTCATTTTAGAGATATAGGCCTCCCATAAAAATTTCATTGCTCCAACTTAAGTATCAAGGAAGTTATTGTGAATTTTCAATGGAAAATTTCTAGAAAAATCTTCAGGCTCACCATTGGAGGCCTTAGAGGATGAGGTCTAAAAACTCAATGAAATGGCACTACCATAGTTTTGAGGCTATAGATTAGGAGCTAGCATTTCCAAAAAGTGGTTATAATAGCTAATCAAAGAAACGATTCATGAGTTATGGCCTTTTGAAGTTGGGCTACCCAAAATTTCTAAAATAATGATAAAAAATGTATTTTTCCAACTCTATATGTTTTGTTAGGATCTGTTGGCCCTAGGTATTAAATTTGAGCATTTAGAACCTTCCTGGGAAGCATAAAAATGACTATTTAAGAAAGGCCTAAACATTGTCTAGGGGGTTCTAGGTGATAGTTAACAACTTGTCTTGGAAATTATTATACTGAAGGCACCTATGTGGGTTAGCATATTATATTTGTGAATTCTATAATTTTGTATTTGCATTGCAAATAAGAAGTCCACATTTTGTTCTTGCATGTTCTATTGTTTCTTTTTTTCTATTATGAGTTTATGGTATTAAAGGGAGCACCTTGCATGAAGTGGTATCAAAGCTAGAGTTCTTGAGTATGTGGATAGATCACTGATTGTGAGGCAGTTTGCACCAAGACCATGATTTGGGCTAAGTTTTTAGACAAATTATCGATTGTGAGGTAGTTTGCACTAGGGCTTTAACAAAAGCACAAAAATGCCTCCATAAAGAGAGCATGGTGGAAGAGTTATTGGTGTTACACCTAAGGGTTTTTGAGCCCTCCAAAGGAAAATGCAAGCATTGGAAGAACAAATGGAAAGAGGAATAAATCTTCCTATAAGAGATGAAAGCAAGGATGAGGATGAAGTAGAAGAAAATGTCAAAGCATAGGCCATTCTAAATCTAGAGGAAGAGAGGCTGTTTAGGGTCATGTCCAAGATTGGAAAAAGGCCTAAGTTTGAGGTTCTCACATTTTTAGGAAATCGTAACCAAGAAGATTTGATCAATTGGATAAATGAACTAGAGGATTACTTTGAGTATGAAGATATTGAAGATCCAGATAGGGTCAAGTTTGTGAAGAAAAAACTGAAGGGACATGCAAAGATCTAGTGGCAAGAGGTTCAGTTGGAGTGAAATAGAAAGGGAAAGGACAAAATCACTAGATGAGATTGAATGATAGCTAAAATGAAGTGAAAATTCATTCCTATGGATTATGAGCTTGATCTTTTGAAGAAGATGTAAGGAATGAAGCAAGTAGAAAAATCTATTCAAGAGTATATCGAAGAGTTCTACTAAGTTCTCATTATAACTAGCCATGTAGAAGTTGATAAGGAGAAAGTCTCCTGTTATCTTAATGGGTTCAGGCCAAGCATTTAGGATGAGATGAGTCTGGTTCAGATGAATAGTATTGAGGAGGAATACCAATTTTTCCTAAGAGTTGAGGAGAAACTGAGCAAGAAGTTTGACAATAAGAATAATGGAAGAGGTCGTGGTGGAAGATCTGGTAGATGATCTTATGGAGGCCATACTGATGATCAAGAGAACAAGGATGAGACTAGATGTAGTAATTATAACCAAAGGGGAAACAATTCCAATAATTTCCATGATCAGAACAATACAAATCAGAGAGGAAGAGGTAGATGACAAGGATCTGGAAGAGGAGGCTTCCATGGGAAATTTTTTCACTATGGATAAGAAGGGCATAGAGCATTTGAATGTACCCAACACCAAGGAAGGATAGATCAAAGAATTGAAGGCCTGGCTAGAGTTGCACATGTTGTTGAAGATGCCATATCCTCACAATGTGAAGATAAGTGTTGTGATATGATCATTGATGGTGGAGGTACTAACAATCTAGTGTCAAAAATGATGGTCACTAAGTTGAAGTTGAAGAGATAGAAACACCTGTGTCTATACCATATTACTTGGGTGCAAGATGGCCACAAGGTCATGGTTAATGAGTAGTGCTCAGTGAAGTTCAAGATTAAAAGCTACCAGGATGAGGCACTACGTGATATCATACCTATGGACATATGTCATATGTTGTTGGGTATGTTGTGGCAGTTTGATAGGCATGTTGTACATGATGGGCAAGAAAATACCTACACTCTAACTAAGGATGGAGTAAACCATAAGTTGAAGCCATTGAAGGATAAAAAAGAAAAGGTATGTAGTGCTGCCAGAATATGTTTTGTTGATGGAAAAGAGTTTCTTAAAGGTATGAAACATGAGAATATGTGTTTTTCTATAGTTCCTAAAGATAGTAAAGAAGAAGTAGAGGAGGTACCTACAGAAATTACAGATATGTTGGAAGAGTATTCTGATATTGTATCAGATAATGTACCTAATGGATTTCCCCAAATGGGGAAGATCAATCACGATATGGATTTGGTTCTAGAAGCCAGTTTTTCAAACAAGGCAGTGCACAAAATGACACCAACAGAAAGTGAAGAGTTGACTAGGCAAGTTCATGAGTTGTTGCAAATAGGGTTGATTCGGGAGAGTCTAAGTCCATGTGTTGTATTGGAATAGTATTAGCACCAAAGGAGAATGGAGAATGGAGGATGTGTATAGATTCTCATGCTATCAACAAGATCACCAACAAGTGTAGATTTTCTTTGCTGAGGATGGATGATATTATGGATTGTTTGAGTGTAGCTCAGTATTTCACAAAGATAGATCTAAAGAGTGTGTACCACCAAATTCATATCAGAGAAGGTGATGAGTGGAAGATTTCTTTCGAGACAAGGGAAGGACTATATGAGTGGTTAGTAATGCCTTTTGGGCTAACCAATGCACCAAGCACTTTCATGAAGCTCATGAATGAGGTACTAAAGGAGTTTCTGGGTAAGTTTGTCATTTTTTACCTAGATGATATATTGATCTTTAGTAAGACATTGGAGGAGCATTTGATTCATATTTGCAAGGTGTTTGATAAGTTGAGGGAAGAAAAGTTGTTGATAAACGAAGAGAAGTAGAATTTTGTAAAGAAAGAGTTGGTGTATCTGAGATTTGTAGTCTTAGGAGAAGGTCTAAAAATGGACCTAGAGAAAGTGAATGCTATCCTTGAGTGGCCTACTCCAAGGAGTGTGAAAGAGGTAAGATCTTTTCATGGACTGGCTATATTTTACAGAATGTTCATAAGAAGTTTTAGTAATATTTGTGGACCCTTGACTGAAACAATGAGAGGGGATAGGAAAGAGTTTAAGTGGACTATAGGAGTAGATAAGAGCTTTAATCTATTGAAATAGAAAGTTACTGAGAAACCTATTTTAGCACTTTCTAATTTTAACAAGGTGTTTCAAGTAGACTATGATGCTAATGGTACTACAATAGGAGCTATTTTGAGCTAGGAAGGTAGACCTATTGCTTATTTTAGTGAGAAGTTGAATGATGTAAAAAGAAAATATTATGTTTATGATCAAGAATTTTATGCGATAGTTCAAGAATTGAAGAAGTGGAGACACTATCTTCTTCCTAAGGAGTTTGTTTTGTATATTGATCATCAAGCTTTACAATATTTGAATAGTAAAGGAAAATTGAACCAAAGGCATTTAAAATGGGTTGAGTTTTTGTAGAGTTATACATTTTTTTTGAAACGCAAGAGTTGGAAGTCTAACAAAGTCATAGATGCTCGTAGTAGAAGAAAAATTTTGCTAACAAAAATGCAAATAGAGGTGGTTGAGTTTAAAGAACTCAGTACTTTGTATCAAAATTATCTTAATTTTGGTGAAGCATGGAAGGCTTGTACAGAACCTGTTACACTTGATAGGATAAAGTCGTTGGATTTCATGATCTAGGATAATATGTTGCTCAAAGGAAGCTAGTTGTGCATTCCTAGAAGTTCAACGAGAGAGAATCTCATCAAGGAGCAGCATAGTGGATGATTGGCTATGTTGGGTGATGCGACGCGCTCCCCTGCCCATAGGTGGTTAATTATGTGGTGTTCCATGTTCACTAATAGTCATGGCTTTTGGTGCAACGGCAAATGGGCCCTACAATTGGTATCAGAGCCTGGTTTTGGCTTGGTCATGGGTTCAAATCTCCCCGGTGCCTTCTCGACTCGCGTAAGCACCTGGTATGCGCATCGAGGGGGAGATTGTTGGGTGATGCGACGCGCTCCCCTACCCACAGGTGGTTAATTATGTGGTGTTCCATGTTCACTAATAGTCATGGCTTTTGGTGCAACAGTAAATGGGCCCTACAGGCTAGACATTTAGGAAGAGGTAAAACTATAGCCTTGGTTGCTGAAAATTATTACTGGCCATAGTTACGTCAAGTTGTGATGAAGTTTGTACAAACTTGTCGAGTATGTCAGATGTTGAAAGGAATTAAGTAGAATACGAGGATGTATCAGACATTACCTATACTAGAGAAGCCATGGGAGTGTAAGAATTTTTCTTAGGGAAAAATTCATTGAAGATGAAGGAACTCAAGCACAAGCACAGTAGTAGACAAAAAGAGTATAATAAGAATAATGATATGATATTCAATCAATGTGAAAGTACATTAGGAGTGCTTGTATATAAAGGCCTTTGGAATGCTTCTAGAATGCCTAGGAATCAACAACATGATAAGTCATACAACTAGGCACATATCCACTAGGTGTGGATTATCCTCCATTAAACACAAGAAGTAGGTGCGATAATGAGAGGATAAGCCTATAAAGATGTAGCATGCAAAATTATGTTGTAGACACCATGTGCTAAAATAGGAAGGCAAATAACTATGTTTTCTAGATGATAACTCAGTTAATTATGCAAACTCTAATGTTGCAGACACCATGTGATGAATTAGAGTTGCTTACTCCAGTGTTGTCAACATGACAACTAATAAGAGTACACAATCTCCTAAGTGTCTCACTTAAGAAATAATAAAATAATACATTAACCTAAGTAAACTTAAGTAAAGTTTAATAAGAAAATACTTATTTACACCAATAGGGAGCATGTCAGCATGGATTTTGTTCTTGGATTACTGAGGACACAATGTGGGCATGATTCTATTTTTGTGGTGGTTGACAAGTTTTCAAAGATGGCACATTTTATTCCTTGCAAGAAGACTAGTGATGTTGTTCATATAGTAGAGTTTTTTTGAGAAAAGTGGGGAGACTACATGGTCTACCAAAGAGTATAGTTTCATATCAAGATACCAAATTTGGTGGGTATTTTTGGTGTACATTGTGGAAGAAGTTGAAGACAGATTTGAAGTTGAGTTCATCACATCATCCATAGACTAATGGGCAAACATAAGCTGTGAATCGTAGTTTGGGAAACTTGTTGAGATGCTTGATTGGAGATAAAACAAAAGGATGGGATATGATTTTACCATAGGCAGAATTTGCATATAATAATTTGATCAATAGGAGTACTAGTAAATCACCATTCCAAATTGTATATGAGAGTAGTCTTAGAAATACTTCCAAATTGAGGCAATTGGATAAAGGAGAGATAAGTAGTGTTGAAGCAGAAGATTTTGTTGAACACTTGAAAAACATCCATGAGGACTTGAGGAAGCATACCATAAAGATGAATACATAGTATAAGGCTAAGGAAGATGTGAAAAGTTGGTATAAAAAAATTTAGATTAGAGATGACATCTTGATTCATTTGAGGAAGGAGCATTTTCTAATGGGTACATATACTAAGTTGAAGATGAAGAAGTTTGGCCCGTGCAACACACTAAAAAGGCATGATTTTGAAAATGCTTATGAAGTGGAGCTACCTGCTGAATTGAATATTTCACCAGTTTTAATATTTCAGATTTGACAGAGTACTATGAAGGAGGTGATGGAGATGAAGTTGCAAAAGTGCAGTGGAGTATTCTAATGGCTAGTTTGGCTACAAAGGAGATTGAGGAGATACTGAACAATCATGTTGGAAAAACTACCAAAAACAGAACTTATGAGGAATATCTAGTCAAATGGAAAGGGTGACTAGTAGAGTATTCATCATGGCTAGTAAGGGAGGAGGTTAACCATCTTAGTTTTCCTTTGTATGCTTGAGACGTGACGGAGTCACTTCTCAAATCACCCTTGGCTTAATTTCTGATGCAAGAGCATCCTAGGTGTGAGGGCAATGTTGCATCACCCAAAAAATCTTATTTTTAGTCTTTTATATTTTAATAAAGACTAGGAGACAAGGTGGTTAATATTTATGGGAACCTACTATTTTTAGTAAGTTTTTCATATGAACTTGGAATGTTCTCATTTTCTATAGGAAGGTTCATTTTAGAGATATAAGCCTACCATAAAAATCTTATTGCTCTAGTTTAAGTATTAGGGAAGCTATTATATATTTTCGGTGGAATAATTTGTAGAAAAATGTTCAAGCTCACTATTGGAGGCCTTAGAGTGCCTAGATGAGGTCTGAAAACTCAACAAAAGGGTGCTAGTGCAATTTTGAGCCTATAGATCAGGAGCTAGCATTTCCAAAAAGTGGTTATAATAGCCAATCAGAGCAACCGTTTGTGAGTTATTGCCTTCTGAAGTTGGGCTACCCAAAATTTCTAAAATACCTATTAAAAATATATTTGGTCAACTCTATATGTTTTTTTAGGGTTTGTCAGCCCTAGGTATTAAATTTGAGCATCTAGAACCTTCTCGGGCAGCATAAAACTGACTATTTAAGAAAGGCTCGAACATTGTCTAGGGGGCTTTGGGTGATAGTTCACAACCTATCTTGCAAATTATTGTATTGAAGGCACCCGTGTGGGTTAGCATATTTTATTTATGAATTCTATAATTCTATATTTGTAGTGTAAATAAGAAGTCCATTTTTTTTCTCACATTTGTTATTGTTTCTTTGTTTCTATTATGAGTTTATGGTATTAAGGGGAGCACCTTGCATCAATTTCAAACCCTTCTTCTTCCTATTCTTGACATACAAACAAAACTCATCACTGAATTTTCCTACATGATAAAAATAAAAGAGAAATTTGAGTAAAATGAATTGACATAGCTCAAATCCTTCATAGGAAGTCTCTGTCATTTCTTTAGAAGATTATTTATCTTTTGGTTCAACCACAAGATTCTCTCTCCTGTATCTTGA
This sequence comes from Cupressus sempervirens, assembly GCA_028749045.1. Taxonomy (NCBI): domain Eukaryota; kingdom Viridiplantae; phylum Streptophyta; class Pinopsida; order Cupressales; family Cupressaceae; genus Cupressus; species Cupressus sempervirens. The sequence goes on along the minus strand of CM053791.1, from coordinate 601,324,718 downwards.
CCTTACATTATATTGTTGCATTGCAATTAAGTCTACCATGTAAGGGTCACCATTTTGATGAACAAAAAACTAAATGAATCCAAGACCCATAGTTTGTGTTCCAGAAGTTAAACCTTCCTTGATAGAATTGGTATTTGAATCTTTGTATAAAAACACTATGCATCTTCCCTCCATCACACTCTTTCTTTGTTTACAACCCATTGTGCATCATCCTTCTAAACATTTATATGTTGAAATTAATGCAATATTAGGTAGTTTCTTCATTGATTGGGCATAATTAGGCCTATTAGGCCTCTAAATAATTGAGTATATTTTTACATAGAAATAACACTATCACGTTAATTCTAGCATGACAACTTAGTCATACAAGGAATAACATGATCGTGTTTTGTAAACCAAAATGTGATATCACATTTGGTCTGGGGAATAGGAACAATTAACTACCTAAAGGATTGTGTTGATGTTTTCCCTCCATTTTTTGTTGGTTTAGACATTTTTTCAACTTGTAAGATCAAGTCTCATCTTTGATTTTCTTAGGTTTGCAAATGGTCAAGTGGGTATCTATAAAATTACCACAATAATCTCAAACATTTTATTACCTTTCTAATCATATAATTTTTTCAATTTTTGGACAAGATTAGTAGTGTGAAGTTGATTATTCTATATTAGTGTCTTGAAAATCCTCTCAGATATATGTCTACCATTTTTTGAATAACTTTTGATCTACCTAACCAAATGGGAAACAAATTACATATTGTTGTTCTAAATTTGATTCTATACACTTAAATTTTTTTATTGATTTTAGATTATTTTGATGCAAGTTATGCCTAGTGCATGAACATGTACCATAATTTAAAGATGGGTTCAATTCAAAAAATCACACCAAAAAAACTACTGGTTAGAAAATTATAAAAAAATACACAACTTCTGGATCTCACTCATACTAGGATCATCCTAGGAAGGTTTTTTAAAAATACTAAATATAACTACATGTTTCATTGAGTAAATGGAAAAAACTATGTTATTTTTTTCATTAACAAATAGGAATAGTTTTTAGTGTGCATGGGATTTGACCCTCTTAATCTTATCCATTTTAAAAAACCCTTAGTATTTTAGAGCCCAGATTTAGCCTACTGCCATTTTTTGTTTTACACATTTTCTCATTTTGAGTTCCTAACCCTCAAATGGGACTTCGAATATTAGATTTAACTAATTTCCAAAAAAAGGTGTCCACTTATACTCCCTTTTTGCACACCATCTTGGTGCACTTATCCTTTACCAAACATCCTGCATATTTTTCTAGCCAGGAGAGTTGAATTCATTAATCTAATAGGACTAATCCCAAGACCACCCCACTTCTTAGGTTAACAAACATTCTCTGAAGAAACTAAAGATCATATCTTCTATATTCAACCACAAAGTAGGGAAAATGCCTCTGAATGATCTCTATAGCCTAAAAAAACTTGATAGGGATTTTTTTTTAAAAAGTTAAAACAAAAATTTGAATTTTTTTTTTATTGTAACCTTCCAGAGTTGTAATATGCCAGCCTAGCTAAGAAAGGTCTCCTTCTGACCAACCAATTTCCTATAAAATCTTTCCACTATAGACTCAAGAGGTTTGAGAACAAGAGGGGGGTGGAGGTAAGAAGCAAGGAAACTTCCTACGAAAAAGCCCAACGTCCAAGAAATTACTAGTTTCCTATCCTTTGAAGAATTAGTAAAATACTAAGTACCATTATCCTAATTGATAAGTTTACTATTAGTAGAAGTGTAATTATTAAGAATATTTTTAAAAAGCTTAGCTTCTCAGATTGAAGAATGAGCCATAATAATATTAGCATCTACAAATTATTCACAAGAGTTGCAAGAGTGATCTATAGAATAAGGTTTAAGACCAAGACTTTTCAAAGAATGATCTCTCACTTTGGAATGAAATAATCAACCTAGGGTTCCATCCATTATGGAAGATAAACTGGTAGATATATGATCTCCTTTTCTTAAATCCCTAGTAGGTTAGAAGAATCTAGAAGAATACTTGTTCACAACAACAATGGAAGCGGAAGTACTAATGTTCTAGCTAACCAGTTGAATGAATCTTTCTCCAAACTCAAAAGTTTGAGAACATTACATAAAAACATTAATCAACATGATCATACACCTCCAATGGGTCTCTCTTTTGAAATAACCCTTAGTTATTACAATTTTAAACTAAATGAATAATTTCATGCACCTTAATTATTCTAAGATTTTGGTACTACATATAACTACATTTTGTAAAGGGAAATTTATATAGGAAAGAATAGCTAGAAATCTCATTATGGGAACTTTGGAGAAAATTTTGTAAACAAGATTACATAAGCTTATTGGTCATAAAGAATCCATATAATTAACCCCTAGGTTTTTGGGGACGAGGAGACAGAAAGTAATATTAAGTTATTTGATCATATATATAGATCTAAGTAATTTCTTGATAAAACTGGAAACATCAATACCTACAAATGACCAAAAGGCCTCAAAGAGAAATATAGGAAACTCATAAAGGATAGGGGGTTTTTTTCCTTCAAAAGAGAAAATAAACCTTTTGATCTCCTTAGAGTTAGGGATGATAAATAGTATTTTATTAGTTCCTTCATCAAGAAGAGAGGGAATAGTAGCAAGAAGGCTCTCCTAATTCTTCAAAATTATTTTACCATCCCAAGAAAATAGTGAAGTGAAGTACTCAAACATTGTGTTAGAAATGTCTTTATCATTAACAATCATTTTTTCTTTTGATCTAATATGTGATATTCTACTAGGATCTTAATGCTAAAAATTTTTCATAAAAATAATCTAGTTTTTCTATCTCCATATTTGAGGCAAAAAGATCTAGATATTTTCCTCGTATAAACTTCTTGACAATTATATCATGATATCTAACAAGAATATGTTTCCCTTGATCTACATCATGTATGATATCCTCTTCCCTTTGAATAGCCAACTAGATTTAAATAATGTCAAATTTTATGGAGGCTTTTAATTGGATGGTGTCATCAAAAACCTATTTATTCTAGATTCTAATGTTATTCTTAACATATCCAATTTTCTTCACCATCTTAAAAATAGTAATTTCTTCCACCTTAAGCTTCCAACAAGCCTTCATACTACTCAAAATATGTGAATGTTGAAGCCGCATTTAAAAAAAATATGAAATGGAGATTTCTTTTAGTTATCATTCAGTCAACAATGAAGGATATAGGAAAGTTACCCAAACCATCTTTAGTAATAGAAAAAGAAAGAAAAAAAACTCTCTATTTTATCAATCAAAAGAGATGAGGGACTTTTCTAGACAAAATTGAATGATCTCTCAACCCATACGATCATTAGATTGGGTAAAGTTAATATCTTGAAGATCCATATCTATAAGATCTTGTTGATTGATAAATTTCATCAAATCAATTATACCATCTAGCTATTTTAGAGAGATGTCCCCACCTACCTTTTCTATTTCCTTGAGAGTATAATTGAGATATCCCATAACCATCCAAGGGTACAACAAGAAAATAACATTGATTACTTTGCATCCTTCTCCAAATCTAGGCTATTTCTACTTTAGTATTTAATTGATAAATATTGGAGAGAACCCACGATAAAGTATCCCTAATGTGATTGAATATGTTGCTAATAAGGTTTTCTTAGGAAAAAACACATCCCGCTAAATATAACTCTAATTACATAAGACAACTACCCCACTTGAGGCACCCTTAGAACTATAATCAACAACTTTACAATTTTTAATGCAAATAACTTTTTCCTCTTATTCTTTGGTCATCTTAGTTTCTTGAAAATGTAAAACATTAGGCTTATGATCCTTAATAAAATTTGTAATAATTTATTGTTTATGAGTGACACTAAGAGCCCTTATATTCCATGAAATAATCTTAATTGTATACCTTAAAGATTTTGAGTTGTTTCCCATTCACAATGTTTTGTTTGATGACACTATCCTTGAGCTCCTTTTTTAAATATTTTATCTAGATCTCTCTTCTTAGTTCCAACATCACCCTTTATACTACTTCTTGTAACATATCTTTGACTATTGACAATGGTTTCTTTCATTTATTTATGTTACCCACCTTAGGCCAAGGAGGAATGCCTCTATGGTCAGATAAAAAACCATCCACTTCCCTATTTGAGGGTTATGCTCCCCAAATTCTAGAAAAGATAATTTTTGGAATCAAAGCTATTTCACCATCAATAGTTTTTTTTCTTTACAAGAGGGAAAGCTAAAAGAACCCTCTATAATATTACAATTTTGAGCATCCTCAATAGAGTTTTCAAACCACTATTCAAGAAAATGCTTTTGACAATTCTTTTCTCAACATTGGGTATCCTCAATCATTTTGAGGATGACATAATCAAAAACCACTTCAAGGCTAGAAGAAAAATATGAAGGCTTTACTTGTTTAAACACTTCAATTTCATAAATTTCCCCATCTTCCAATTGTTTCTCTTGTGAGTTCCTCTATTCCCTTTAATGGAATTTATCCATGTTGAGTTTCTGGACTAGAATTGATGGCATTTTTGGGGAATCCAACATGATATTATATAAATTCATATGAGATTTATCCTCATCTTCTTTTTTCTAGCTATTATCCATGCTCTTTTAGATGAAAGATCCATCCTCCCTTTCATGGACATCATGAGTGTTCTTTCTCATATCCGACTAGGAAGGAACCCCTCACTCCTTTTTTTGCATTTCAACCATATTATCCTTGTATCTTTCTTTTTCATCTAGAATTATTTCTTAGGAGGATCCTAGGTTATTATTTGACTTGTTAATTTTAACCTCCTTCTTCCTTGACATCTTAGATGTCTTTGGGATAATCTTAGCTAAGTACCCCATCTTGCTTCAAAAAAAGTAAGAATTTAGAAAATATTCAAACACTATTTCTTGTTACTACTTCCCCATCTTTGATTTAGTGTTTTCCACCAAGGGAAGATTATCAAGCCTACAAACATTGACACAAATCTTGGAAAAGGCTAATATTTTCCAAGAGGTGGCATGTGATAATGGATAAGAGTTTCCCAAAAGAATAAGCCAAATTGTTGGAAACTTCATTATTCCAAAAATATTGAGAGAGGCCTACAAGTTCCACCAAAACTATAGAAGAGGAGAAAAAATCATTATAATTCCATTCTAGAAACTACTTATAAAAGGCCACTACCATCATACTAAATGTCGAGGGGCACCCACATAATACATAATCCCAACAATCCTTTTTAGAGAGAAAAAAGAAAAGGTAACCTTTAGGAAGACAAGAAATGTCAACCTAACCTTTAGTTTCCATTTGTTCCTAAGAAAAGACTAGATGACCTCAATATTGGGTCTAGCACTTTAGGATTTTTCTCACCAAAATAAAATTAATAATAGAGATTGTGTGATCAATTAGTAGACTAGGACCAAAATAAAGAGGTCACCATTTTGACAACCTTTCCTCATAACCACATTTGGGAAAGAGGATTTCCCATAGGAATTGACACCAAATAGAGTTAACCACCTCTTACGATCATCCTGTGCCTCCTTCTTAGAATTCTCCAAAAGAAGATAGGAAAAATTGTCCCCTAAAACCAAGAGGAAAAGGAGGGTTTATTTTCTAGTAGGAATGCAACACCTTTTCTAGCATTTGACTCATTTGTATTCAAAGTTCCATCAAATGCATCTTGTTCTTACCCTTGCTAGAAAGATACCATAACTACAAAACTAGTGTTGGATGCTGGAATTCCCCCATTATTGGTATTCCCACTCAAAGAATCCATTCAAAATTTCACCTCAATGATAAAAGACCATCAATGTTACCATGAGTAATCTAAGGAACTAGATCTAATATTATTTTTTATTAGTAATGAAGATTTATTATATTAAAGTAGAAAAAAAAATGATAACATAAATATTATTTGTGTTAGAAATAGAAAATATAGAGAGGTGAGGGGGAGGTGGGGGGAGGGTGGGGGTGAATCAATATTCCACAAAAATTTTCCACAACTAAATATTTTTAATTTCATATGAATGTAAACCAACAATGTTGAATAGTAAATAAAAATATACGCAAAGAGAACTCATAACACCATATTTTTTAACTAGGGAAACCTTGGCCAAGGGAAAACCCTGGTGGGGATGGTACACACAAAGTCATCCACTAAACAGAAGAATTGTGTTAAGGATATTGACCCTCTTAGGAGTCTATGAAGTAAACATGTCTCGGTCCTTGTTAGAGGACTAGGTCCTATTAAAAGCCTCAACCCTATTAGGAGTTTCTTTAACCCTGTTAGGAGTTGGTATTACAAATTCAAAATGTATGCAAGATGAGCCCACTACACAAAGAAGAAATTATACAATGTAGTTCTAATATATAAAAGGAATCGATACAAAAAACTATTTTTATTATCTATTGTACTTCAAAATATTTTTATTATACATCATATTTTAGCAAAATATGGTTATCATAACATCTGCATAACATTCACATATTATATATCACATCATCACAAAACTTTGCATATCATGATCTTTCCTTTATACCCTTATATTTTACAAAACATTCCCTATCATCCTTCAAGCTTTTGCATGCTTCACATAATATTAAAATAACTCTTTCCCTCTTAGGGTTAATATCTAGGATGCTCTCCCTAACTAGTTAAGTAATTATTTTGTCAACAAATTAATTCCTTAATCTATAAATACCAAATTGCTAATATAATTTTTTCTACTCTGTTCACTACCTTTATTGGTGAACATATCATATCTTTCTCTATATTGTCTATACCATATTGTACCCTTGCACATGTCATCATGACATTCTGTAGCATCTATCTTCAGTTGTGCACATGTTGAATATCACTTTATAGACTGTGCATACACAAACTATTTATGTACTACCAATGAACTGTCTTATACATAGACAATATACTATTTCCAACTGTGACATATTTATCTATGCATTATGCCATCTCTCCCTGAGATAAATGTTTCCATAAATGACAACCTTAACTTATTCTACTTAGACATATTTCCAACAATCTCCCCATTTGGCATTGATGGAAACATATGGGAAAATTTGCTAAGTCCCAAAATGTTATAAAAAACTTTATTCAAAAAATTGGCTTTCAAAAGTTTACAAAACTTCAAAATTCAAAATTTGTGGATCAAACAATTATAACCATCTTTCCTTATAACTCCATATACTATACAATACTACTCCACCTTAATATATTACTATCACTCCCCCTTACATTATACTCTATAAAATCTCATACAATTTTTTGTACATATCTCCCCCTTTGGCATCAATGAAAAAGTTGTTAAAAATCATTTACATGTCAAGATTTGGTTGTATGCCTCTATACTAGGTTGTTAACCAAGAGATACAATCTGCAAAACTTACTATCAAGCTTTTGAGATTATTCTCCCATGTGTCTTTCACTCCCTCTGATATGTTGAGGAGAGTGCATAACCCATAAGATGCAATCTCAATTGCATTCAAGTATGAGTACATGATCTTATCAAAGGATCTCTTTGCTGCTAGAAACTCCTCTACTTGCTACTCAATTGTGCTTGAGTAAAAGCACAAACATGTGTCACCCTTTTGTAAAGGAAAAGTCTAACAAAAGTATACTTGGTCACCTTCAATAATATAAAACTGGTATTATTATTAAGAATTTGAAAATGATGTAAACTAATGAAATTTGTAGAAATTGATAAATTTTAGAATTATATTTTTCAACAATTATTTGGAATAAAACTTGATATATTTTCATAACTTTTATAGAGAATTTTTTAGTTGCTAAACAATGTTGAAAATTAAAGGTCTAGTTCCCACCACAAAACTATATGGAAATAAGCTTATTTCCCTTTTTTCTTATACTATGTTATATATAACATATATATCTAGAACATTCAAAAATAAAAATTGACTTTAGACCTATATTTTATCTTTTATAATGATTCAAATTTCAACTTGCTTGAAATCGATAGTTTTCATCTCCCGCCACATTTTTCAAAATAAATATATTTTGACTAGAATAATAATTATGTATTCTAGAAGAGGACTCTCTCCTCTAGAATGTCATATAAGTTTCAATTTTTTGTATATGATTTAATATATTTTTCTTTCTCAAAATTAACATCTTTTCGAGTGTTAAAATATGTGCTTGTAAATTATTTTAATTATAATATACTATATCTAATTAAAACACTATAAACTCTATATGATATTTTTAGCTCTATAAAATGGTGTTTATAAGTTATTAAAAAAAATCATTAAAAATAGTAAAAGTTATTGAATTGTTAGTTTTTTGAAAAATTATATTTCTTTAGTAATATGATACAAATTAGTATAAAGTATGCATTTAATAGACATTTCCAATTGGAAAAGTGTGACACCATGTATAACTTAGCTAGAATGAATTTATTTAGATCATATGTTTGAACAAAATTTATTTTTAGATAGAAATACTCAAATTCTGGACCGTTCTGATCAGTCAACCTAAAAGGTGACACAAATTTTTACTTTTACCCACCTACTTTTAGTGACAGGTGTTCTCTTAGAAGTGAGAACCTTGTAGTAATTTTTTTACTTCTAGCAAACGTATTTCATCATAAGTCTTGTTCATCTATCTTTTAATCTCTTCAATTTTAGCACCAAGTTGGCTAAGCTAATTCACTAATGCCTTGAATTCATCATACTTTTTCCATAGCTCCTCATCAATGTCCTTGGTGAAATTGTATGACCTGGCATATTTGGCATATAATTCATTTCCTTAAAGCTCACATGTTCTCATCTCCTTGATGCAAGCATCAAGATCTCCCAGGTCATTCTTGATGTTCTAATATACAATACCAAACATCTGAGAATCATGCTTCACTTACACTTGAGTTGTTGGTACTTTTGATAAATTGGTGAATTTATCATCAAATTCTTGAATTACTACCTTAGATCTATCTTCTAGATCAAGATCTGATGACATTACTATCACCATGCTTTGTAACTTTTCAATTAAATCCATAAGAGTTTTTTGTAAGCTCTTCAATTTCTTGTTCTTATTGATTATCTTGTTGAGAGATGATATCAATTTTTTTTTTTTATCATCATCTAAACATGTTAGTGCTATGAGGATGAGAGATGTGCTAGGTTGATTTCCTTCTTATCACCCTCTTCTTTCTTCTTCCTTTGTTCTTCCAAATTCTTCGTCTCCTTTTCTTCCTTTCATTTTTTTTCTTCTTTGTATGTTTCTTCTTTTGAGATGGCAGCACTAGAGATATTGCCAACAATCTATGGCCCATGATCCTTGAAAGAATCTTCAATGGTGTGAACTATAACCTTGGTGGCACCAATTTGCATGGTGTTAGTTCCAATTGTGATCTAGGATGATGTTGTTACTGCTTTATTTAGATCTCCCATAATTTGTACAACTGCCTTCTCAGTTTCTTCATTGACTTCTTGATAGTCACCTCCCATTATTAGTATGGTTTTATTCTTTTTTCTAAGATATGGCTGTAGACTTTTCATTAAACTGGTCAGATGTTCATCACTAACCATTTGGCACAACTGGCTAAGATGATTTTGTCTAATTTTTCATCTTTTTCAGCAACTCTCTTTCTCCTATTTTCTAGCCTCTCCTAGAAATCTTTAGGACTCTCATCTTTCACATCCTCAAATTTTTTATTGGAAAAAATGATATCTCTTATAACCACATTTTATATCTCTAGCCTATCAATGACAGTATACAAATGATTAAACTTGTTTAACTGCACAAAATTTTCATCATTTATGATTGCATTATTTACCTTTACTATTTTGGGCTCATAGGCCTTCCTTCCTATTTGTGCACTCTCTAGTTCCTTCTTAGTACTCTTCTAGAGACTCTAAATGACCTCACATCTTCTTGTTTGGTAGCTTCACTTCAGCATGTTTGACGGATTACCTCTTGGTTTAAATTACTTCTACCTCTTTCTCCTTTGACTCCTTAGCGAGTGCAATGGCCAGTGTGATGAGTGCTTCCTATTGTGAAATTACTACATAGGAAGCACTAGGTGCTACAATATGAGATGCAACCACTATGACTCCATTAGTTAGTCTAAAAGATGCCAAAGGTGGAATGTACATCATCCCTTGCTAATCAAATTGCTTCATTCCAGCTTGCTCCTATGATTTCTTCATGACAACTTCTACCTTCCTCTTGGTAGATTTCTCCAATTGTGTTTGATTAGCTCATTGTACCACCTCTTCACATTTCATAATCTATCAAACTCTTTATCTTTGTCCATTCAAGGATAGCTTGGGCATATCCTTCTATTTTTGCTTTTGTTGTTTCGTATCCCAATGGTTCAAAATACAACATCCTCAGTTCAACTACTTCTATGTATGTGAAGTTGGTATCTATCATAAAGAAAATATCCTCCTTGTACTTGTCTGACATAGAGGGTGTGATTCTAAATCTTTCCCTCATCTCTGCCTGATGATTTTTTATTAGCAGATTTGCACTGTCATTCACCTTCTTGTTGGTGTAAATACATATTTATTATTTACATTTACTTAAGTTTACTTAGGTTAATGCATTATTTTAGTATATTGCATTATTTTATTATTTATTTTGTGAGACACTTAGGAGTTTGTGTACCTTTTTTATTTGTCATGTTGACAACATAGTTATTCATACTCCCTTTTTAGCACATGTTGTCTACAACATTAATTTGTTTGTTACACCCTTATAGGCTTATCCTCTCATCATCGCACTTATTTCCTTGCTTAATGGAGGATAACCCGTACTTAGTGGACATGTGCCTAATTGTATGACTTATCATGTAGCTAATTCTTAGGCATTCTAGATGCATCTTAAAGGCCTTTATATATAGACACTCCTAGTGTACTTTAGTGCATATTGAATTGAATACATTGTTATTCCGATCATACTCCTTTCTAGTCTATAGTTGTTGTTGTGTTTGAGTTCTTAGTTCTTGGGTGAATTTTTCCCTAAGGCAAATTTTTTACATGGTACCAAAGCTTGGAGAAATTCTCTTCACATAGTTGTTCAAGACCATTGTTGCTTCAACACCTCAACCTAAATTTGGAGTACTGTAGAAATTGAGAGCATCTAGAGCCAAAATGAACCTCATCATTGCATTCATAATGTCAATTCGGTGCAAATCAGCTATAAATTTGGCTACCCTAGCCCAAAGTAGATCGTGAGGAAATTTTTTTTTGTAAATCAGCATCTTGAGGCCCTGATTTGCAACTCAAGTATGGTCATTTGTAGATCTCATTAATTATTTTTTGGATCTATAATTTAATTAATTCTCTACAATTATTTTTTGAATTCATCTTTGTCAAAAAAAAATTTACACCTAGTCAGTGTAGTAGAGAATTTTTTTTGTAGAACCAAGCAATCACACCCCAACCTTGCAATTGGGAAGAATGTTTTGTTTAATCATAGGCATATTCCTTATTATTTATTTGTCAAGCTTCTTTACATAATCTGGCATCATAACCTAATCAAACTAGCAAGCAAATCCAATAGTTAGTCACTAGAACTCGACAAAGGCATCACCCACTGACAGCCTTTGTTATTTCAACTTTCTAGAGTTTTGTTTTAAAATAGTGAGCTAGGCTTTCCCACGATGAATTTGGGATAAAACCCACACACTCTTGATGACATGTTTTTAAACTATGATATGCAAACCTCTGTTTCTGGCATACACAATTTTCTTGGTGCCTGCAAAAACAACTCATGACCTCCTGACATGTGGCAGCCTCTGAAGGTGCCACATAGCCACTGCCAAGGCTTGCTGCACATTCCACATGGCATTATTAAAACCTACCATGACCAAAACTATAGGCCAGCTAAGATACAATCCACATCAAGCCCTATTGGCACCACCTGCCTAGTCAGCATGGACATGTGTTAGCTCATGTCACTTGCTGACTCAGCCAGCCATAGCTTTCAACCACATCAGCCTATGCCACATGTCAAGACACATCATCTACCACATGTATCAGTGTGTACCCTACCATGTGTTTTTTTTCATACAACCAACTCACATTCCATATCGCCATGTGTCATTCGTATAGTATAGTATGCATAGTCAGTTGCCACGTCACCAGGTGAGCTATTTTTGTTGACATCAACATTTCCTGAGGTTAAATTTGACAGCCGTCTGACTATGAAAACTAGGTATTTTATAACTACTATGATGTCTATTTGACCATCAAATTTAAACATGTTATTTTCCTCCTAGACCCCTCTCTAGATTGCTTTTTAATTTGGTAGCCTAACTTTGCGAGCTCATAACTTGGTCATCTGGACTCCAAATTAAGTTCAATTTTTTTTCATTTTGGGTAAAATGTCCTAAAATTTTTAGTGGTTTTGTTTTCTTCTAGTTTTGGTTCAAGGATTTGTCATAAGTTACATCTTTTGGCAACTTTACCTCTTTAATCTTGTATTTTGCAACTTCAAACACTCTGTACGAGCTCATCTAGATACTTTTATATGTTTCATTTTTTTTGAAAGTGTGTTATTATTTGTCTACTTTCTAGATCTATAGTCATATTCTAGGGTTGTGTGGACAAAAAATTCACTTTCAAAACTAGGGATTTTTTTGCATTGTAATGCTTTGATTACTTTTTATAATTGTTGTACATCTGAGCTACAATGGTTAGTGATAGATTTGGGCCTCAAAAGGTAGTTATAAAAAGAAAAATTAGAAGTCCACTTTGTACATTTTGACAAGTGGCCTATTGTACACGCATTACATATAAAGTGCCAAAAGCATTTTTTTTTTTTTTTTTTGGGGGGGGGGGTTGTCTTTTCATTGACTAAAAATTGGGGGTGTGTACTGTGTTCATGTGTCTCTCTCGTATGCTCTTTTCATTTTCTACATCATGGGTTCACCTAAATATCCACTTCCAACTTCACATAATTATTCTACATAGAAAGATATTGCATGGAGTAGATTAATGAAAAAAGGTTTAAGTCATTATGTTGATGGTACAATTCCCAAATGCACTGATGCTAAAGAACTGATTAATTGGAAACAACAAGACCAATAGGTTTTAGGAATTATTAGGAATTATGTACATAGAGATCTCTTCTTCCACATTTCCAGTTTCAAGGAATCCAAACCTGCATGGGACAAACTTGAATCATTGTATGGTGAAGTGTATGAGGAAAAGGGATTTCAGATTGAGGATGATCTACTTCTCTTGGATCCAAAGAACTTTGACACAATTCAAGATTACATCAACAAAGCCAATGACTATAGAGTACTACTTAAAGATTGTAGAAATCCCATGAAAGAATACAAGTTGATTCATCACATCCTAAAGAGGCTATCTTTAGAGTATGCTTCATTTGTTTCGAGTTATAATACTCATAGGTTGACCATGGGAAGTGCTTACCAAAAGCCTACATTTGATGCATTTGTAGAGATGTTAATTTTTGAACAATATCACTTGATAGATTTGGGACTTCTCACAACATCAAAGACCAAAGCCTTGGTGGCTAGTGATGAGAATCAATCAAGTCAAGGAGGAAAAAGTTCTAACAACAACAACAACAAGTAGTGGAAGCAAAAATCACAATCCGAGACACAATAATCCTCCTCACAGCAAGGAAATTCTTCTTCAAACAAGAAGGGAAGTAATGAAAAGAAAGACAAACTTTTTTGTGCATATTGCACAAAGCCAAATCATGATGAGCATCATTGCAAGACTAAAAGAATCAATGAGTTGGAAAACCTACTCAAGAAGAACAAAATTCAAGTGCCAAGTACTTCTAAGGATTCAAATCCAACATCTTCAAAGGGAAAAGGGAAAGCACTTATGGAAAATACAAGTTTTTCTTCAAAATGGATCCTTGACTCAGGTGCCTCCTATCATATGGCTTCTTTAAAGGGAGACTTTTCTTCATTGAAGTAGTCACAGGTACCACACATTTTCGTGGGAGATGATACCAAAATGGAAGTTGAAGGAAAATGACATGTGGAAATGGAAAATGGGGAATTCTATGCTCCAAACCTTAGCTCCAATATCCTCTCAGTTTACCAAATCACTCACCTTGGAGATAGTCATAAAGTTGACTTCCTTCCAAATTTAGTTATGGCATGCAATCTTAGAGATGATTCATTGGTTTTAGTGGGGAAATTCAATCATGAAAAAAGGCTTGATTCCTTCTCCCACTTTGTACCTAATTCTCCTTCTCAATCATTGTTGACTCACTCTAATTCAAAAATAAAATTATGGCACGAGTGGTTTGATCATCTTGCCTTTTGCCATCCTCAACAACTTTGCTCCAAACACATGGTCAAAGGTCTATCTAAGATCAACTTTTTTAAGGGTGAGTGTTCATCATGTTCAGTGGATATGCATCTCAAGGAGAATTATGATAAAGGGAAGTCTTCAAGAGCTCCAGTTGTTCTTCAATTGGTTCACATGGTTTTAGCAAGTCCTTTTGCAATGACTTCAGTTAGCCAAAGTTGCTACATCCTTACTTTTGTTGATGACTTTTCACGATTCATATGGGTCTACTTCCTTCATCAAAAGAATGAAGTGGTTGATAAGCTTCAAGCCTTCAAGATTCATGTTGAATAGAAATCTAGGAAAACCATTAAGGTTCTACGGATGGACAACAAAAGTAGATATATGGATAGAAGATATAAAGACTTTTGCAAAATTAAGGGAATTGATCTTCAAAATCCACCAGAATTCAGTCTATAGAAGATAAAAGAAAAGTCTCTTGATCCAACACTTGAAGTTGAGGCCATTAGTAGTGCTACTCACATACTTAATAGGTCTCCTCATAATGCCTTAGATGGAAAAACTCCTTTTGAGGCATGGTACAGAAAAAAACTAGTTGTGAGTCACTTCAAAGTCTTTAGTTGTCCAGCATGGGTAAACATATCTTCTAGGGGATGCAAGGCACCTACACCTAGGCCTTGTAATTTCACTGGATATGAAGAAAATGTTAAGGCTTGTAGACTTATAGATCTAGAGACTGATGATATCTTTGTGGAGAAGGATGTACACTTTGAGGAAAGTTCACCTAGCTTATCCTCTAATCCTCTCCGCACTTCATACACTATGGAAACTGATAGTGACACCAGTGATAGTGCTTCAATAGATTTAGACATGTGGGGTTCTATCAATAGTTATAGCAAGAGGTCATGACATTAGCATAGTCCACATGCTTATATTGCTATAGTGATAGGTCCAACACAATAGGGTACACATCATCTTCTAGCTCCAGCAACATAGGATGACTACATGGCAGACATTGCAAGTTTGTTCATGAAGTCACACACCATAGATTTAGGAGATAGCCTTGATGATTTACATCTTCTCTTTGATGAAGATAATTCTTCTACAGTTGGTGTGAGGGCTCACTCTGACCCTCATGACCATTCTCCACATGATCAATCTTTACAAGTTGGCGTGATTGTGGATCCTTATGAACAATAGTTGTTAGAGGTTTTTTATTAGTTGAGGAGACAAATGGTTCATTGGAATAGGTTCAATAGACATCCTTTCCAGATCTACATTCATTCTTTTCAGTAGTTTTGGAAGGGGTGACCATCAACATTGACACATAGATACTTGAATGGGTTTCAATGCCACCATACATCTTCAGGATTGTACCTTTGCCATTGTTTCTTCCAAAGTGGAGAAACAACATTCTACACTCATGGACTAGCTTTTTCCTTAGAGTAGATCTCATTGACAGGCATTCTTCCTCTCTGGGGGGGGACTACCTTGTCTCTCTTCCTCTTCTTTCTTATGGGGGGGACATTTTCCTCTTCTGAGGTCTTGTTCTTCTCATTCTTCAATATTGTATATATTGGATGTATGTTGTAACAAGGGGGTTTTGATTATTCCATCCAGCCATGCATCCCTATTCATCTCTCTTTTTGGGGGATGGTTTTTCCCATGAGGTTTTCCCTCTTTCTCCACTTTATGAGAGATTTCATTTCATTATGTACATGGGTACCTAATATGGCATAGTAGTTGGGACCCATTATGCATTTCATCTTAGTTTTCATAAGCTTAAGGGCATTCCCCTAAGTTGCACTTAAGGGGGGGGACTTAAGTTTACTTAGGTTAATGCATTACTTTATTATATTGCATCATTTTATTATTTATTTTGTTAGGCACTTAGGAGTTTGTGTACCTTTTTAAGTTGTCATGTTGACAACATAGAAGTACGCAACTCTAATTTAGCACATGGTGTCTATAACACTAGATTTTGCATCATTCACTGAGTTTTCATGTTGAAAACATAGTTATTTGTACTCCACTTTTAGCACATCTTGTCTACAACATTAATTTGCATGTTGCACCCTTGTAAGTTTATCCTCTCCTCATCGCACTTATTTTTGTGGTTAATGGAGGATAACCCATATCTATTGGACATGTGTTTGATTGTATGACTTATCATGTAATTGATTCTTAGGCATTCTAGATGCATCTTAGAGGCATTTATATAAAGGCACTCCTAGTGTACTTTAGTGCATATTGAATTGAATACATTATTATTCTGATCATACTCCTTTTTGGTCTACAATTGTGCTTGTGTTTGAGTTCTTAGTTCTTGGGTAAATTTTTCCCCAAGGCAAATTCTTACACTTCTAAATAAGGTTTTTGTTATATTTTTCAAAAATATTTTCCATTGTACTTCTATCACAACTTACTATTCTAAATGTCTGCATGAAAGAAAATCTTTTGATCAAATGAAAGAACATATGTGTAATCAAAGATTGAAATCTAAACTAATTGCTCTTTACTTTCTTTATCCTTTCTAGGTTCTCTATCAACTGCACTCTCAAAATTTTAAACAATTTGACCTTCTCTATGTCAACATAGATTTATAGGTAGGTAAAAGCACACACCTGTGTCACCCTTTCATAAAAGAAAATGCTAACAAAAGTATAACTATTCACCTTCATTGACATAAAATTGGTAGTATTATTTTGAATTTGGAAATGAAGTCAACTAATAAAATGTGTTAAAATGGATGAATTTTAGAACTATTAGTTTTAATTATTATTTGGAATAAGGATTGATATATTTTCCTAATTTTAATACATAATTTTTTAGGTGCTAAAAAATGTTGAAAATTAGGGGTCTAGTTCCTAGCACAAAACTATATGCAAATAAACTTATTTCCCTTAGATCTCAAACTATGTTATAGATAACATATATATCTGCAACAATCAAAAATAAAAATTATCTTTAGAACTATATTTTCTCTTTTATAAGGATTGAAATTTCAACTCACCTAAAATCGATAGTTTTCATCTCCCAACACATTTTTCAGAACAAATCTATTCTAACTAGGAGAAAAATTAAACATTCTAGAAGATGACTATCTCCTCTAGAATATCATATAATTTTTTGATTTTTTGATATAGTTTAAAAAAAAAAAAATTTCTCAAAACTGACATATTTTCGAGTGTTAAAATATGTGGTTGTGGAAGTTTTTAATTTCAATATACTATATCTAATTAAAACACTATAAAATCTACATGAGAATATTCTTGACTCTTAGCTCTATAAAATGGTGTTTATATATTATTAAAAATATATCATAAAAACTAGTAAGAGTTAGTTAAACATCACTTTTCTAAAATAATTTTATTTCTTTAGTAATTGGATACAAGCTAGTATAAAATATGCATTTAATAGACATTTCCAATTGGAAAAGTGTGAGACCATATATAACTTAGCTAGAATGAATTTATCTAGATCATATGTTTGAAAAAAATGAATTTTGAATACAAATACTCAAATTCAATCATTCTAATAAGTTAGCCTAAAAGGTGACACAACTTTGTACTTTTACATAGGCTGCCTGTATATAATGAACAACCATGTCATCCTCTGTAGAACTATAACACATTCTTACAACAATGATTCCAATCGAGAATCTATTATCATGATGCTTATTTTTTATTATAATAATTCCTCTTCCCTTATAGACTGACTTAGTATTGTCAAGCATTAACTTCTTGAGACTCTTCTCATTGACTGGTATGTTGACTTCATTACACAATATGGTTGCCTCATGAATCAAGTTAGCACATATTTCTACCATATTATCTTCTAACCAGAACTTGCCATCATGAATTTTTCTTAAGATTGTCTTGGTCCATTTTTCATTATCAAACTCATAGTAGAAAAGAAACTTTACGAGGTCATTATCCTTAAAATTCTTAAATCCTTGTTTTTAGCTCATATCCTAATTGTAGCTATTATCAAATTCCTTGGATATGTGATCCTTCCTGCATTCTCAAACTTACTTCTCAAATAGCTACTAACATCTTCTAAGTGTGTGACATTTTTTGGCATTCTTGAAAATGTAGAACTAGAGTCATCACTAACTCTCTTGACAGGGTTAACCTTGAATTTAGGTCTTGGTTCATCTTACACATTATGAATCAAAGACTTATCCATCTTTATGACTAAATTCTTGACACAAATATTAGATTTAGAAATTAAATACCTTGATTAAATATGTACCTAGAGATTTCTATTCTTTTCACTTAAAAACTATTTGAATCTCCTTCAATTCATTGTCAAATCACTCTTGACTGCTCCTTAACTCTTCACAAAATTGAATGATACCCATAATCATGCTCACATGACTTATATCTTTTTGTAATGGTCTTGACATTAATTGTGCAACTACTCAATCCATAAAAGTTGCTCTCTTTTAACTAGTACACTTGTTTTCATTTACACAGCTTCACATGATCTTCAAATGACTTGCAATATTAGCCAAAGCTTCCTTATGATTTGTTCTTCCTTCTCACAACTTTTCAACACTTCAAATAATAAAATAGGATTACATATATGAATTTATTTGAAGTGTTACACACACACACATATGAATCATACTTTAATACAAAATATAATGACATGAGAATTAAATAAAATGGTCCTCAAATGATTATATTTAGTTGTGGTTATTGTTGCTCTCTTTTATAACAACAACACTATTGTGAATAAAGCTACTTATAACCCTCAAGATTCACAAGGGTAATGAAGCTTTATCTCCATGATTGGGTGATAGAAGTAGTAGGATAGATCACGTCCTTTATTAAATTAGTTAATAATATTAGAAAATGTTACTCTTGATTTCCTCTATCAACCAATCAATCAAGGTAGCCTGTGTTGGGTAACTCATGGAATGCTAGAGACAAAAAAATTATTTGTACAACCTACCCAAAAGCTAAAAAATAGAAAAATAATATTATATATTGTAATGTTCTATTTAATTGTCTTTGTTGACATTTTTGTTTGTTATATGTTAGGTAGGATTGTTGTGTTAGTGATTGTTGATGTAAATAACTATTTACTTATTACACTTACTTAAGTTTTACTTAGGTTAATGCATTATTTAATTATTTTACATTATTTTATTATTATTTTAGGTGAGACACTTAGGAGTTTGTGTACTCTCATTGAGTTATGCAACTCTAATTATGCACATGGTGTCTACAACACAGGAGTATGCATCATTCACTAAGTTTTCATGATAACAACACAGTTATCCACACTCCTTATTTAGCACATGTTGTCTACACCACTGATTTGCATGCTATACCATTGTAGGCTTATCCTCACATCATCACACTTAATCTCGTAATCAATGGAGGATAACCCATATCTGGTGGACATGTGCTTGGTTGTATGACATATCATGATGCTAACTTCTATGCATTCTAGAAGCTCTACTGAGGCCTTTATATTTAGGCACTCCTAATGTAATCTTAATGAGTTATTGAATGTATATCATCATTCTGATCATACTCTATCTATTTTGGTCTACTGTGTGCTTGTGTTGAGTTCTTTAGTTCTTGGGTGAATTCTGGCCTAAGCCAAATTCTTACATGGTATCAAAGCTAAGGGAGATTCTCTACACATAGTCATTCGAGACCATTTATGCTTTAGCACCTTGACACAAATATAGAGGATTCATATAAATTCAAAGCATCTAGAGCCAGATCTGACCTCACCATTGCATTCAAAGCATTGATTCGATGAAGATTGACTATAAATTTGCCTACATTTGGTGAAAGTTGATCGTGAGGCAAATTTTTTTTGCAAATCAGAACTTGGAGGCCTCAATTTGAAATTCAAGTATGATCTAATTGATTTGATTATTTAAATTTTGGATCTGCATGCATCTCTACAATTTTGGGCATTTTTTTCAAATTTTATTTTTGGATTAATTAATTGCACATGAGGAGAAATCTTTTTTGTCGAATTAGGCAGTGACACCCTAGTTTGGCTCTATTATTTGTTGTGGTGGATATATTTTATTGTTGCAAGGTTATATTATAATTTTTGGGCAATTATTTACATTTGTGCCCAGACCGTACTGCTACAAATTTCTCCCACTAGGCAAACTTACAAACATACCCTCAAACTACCCATAGCCGAGCATAATTTTTGGCAACTACACTCAAATCTTGATGGCATATCTCCCTCAAGGTGGCCCTTTGGTTTGTTCACTATGGAAGTTTCATTTTAAACAGTGCATTGAGATTACATCCCATGCATTTGGGATAAATTCCCAATAATATAGCATCATTAAAGGAGTTCCAACAATGATATTATGAAATCTAACTTCGCTGCTCACATCATCGGTAGCAATTTAAATCTCTAACAGCGCAGTAATCAAGGGATATGCAATAGATTTTAAATAACCACGTGGCTTGCAACAGTACACATAATTTTGACACAGCACCCAATCAGAAGTTACCAGTGAGCATTGATTCATCACCCACATCAGCAGCCACCTTGTATTTCAGTTAGCAAATTGTATAGTGACTGGATCTACCAAATCATTTATCAATTCAAATGCCATGCATAGGACACATCAACATATTTCATACGTATCCATAGGAAATTCCTTGGTTGCAGTGGGGAAAGTGAATGATCACAAGATGTTATACTCTTTCTCTCATTTTGTGCCCAAGACTCCTTCAAGGGCCTTGTTATCACAATATAATTCAAACATGCAATTATGGCATGAGCGGTATGGTCATCTTGACTACTGCTACCTTTAGTAACTTTACACATACCATATGGTGAAAGGTCTACCTCAAATCAGCTTTTCTAAGGGTGAATATTCAATAGATTCAGTGGATATGCATTCAGAGGGGAAGTTACAAAGAGGGAAGTCTTCTAGAGAAACTGGTGTTCTACAAATGGTTCACATGGTATTAGTAGGTCCTTTTGCATCTAGACAGGGTCACTACATACTTACCTTAGTTGATGACTTTTCAAGGTTCACTTGGGTCTATTTCTACATAACAAGCATGAAGTGTTGGAAAATTTTCTAGACTTCAAGGCTTATGTAGAACGAAAATATAGAAAGGCCATCAAAGTACTCCAAATGGACAATGGAAACATGGATATGAACAAAAGATGTAAGGACTTTTGCAAACATGAGGGAATTGATCTTCAGACTCTTCTAGCATTCAGTCCGCATAAGACAAATGTTGCATCTTTGAGGATCTGCACTCTTAAGTCAATGGAAAGTTGCATGATTCATGCCAAGTCTCTAGATCCATCATTAGAAGTTGAAGCAATCTCCAGTGTCACTCACATCCTTAATCGTTCTCCTCATCCAGCCTTAGAGGGTAAAACTCCTTTTGAGGCATGGTGTGGCAGAAAAACTATTGTGACACACTTCAAAATCTTTGGTTGTTCTGCATGGGCAAAGATATCTTCCAGGGGATGCAAGGCATAGTCACCTCAACCTTGTACATTCATTGGTTATGAAGGCAGTGTGAAGGCATATAGACCTCTAGATCCTGAGACACATCAGATATTTATGGAGAAGGATGTACATTTTGAGGAAAGTTCTCCAAGCTTGTCCTCTACTCCTCTTCGCACATCATATAGTGTGGGTACTGATAGTGATTTCAAGGATAGTGCTTCAACAACTTTAGACATCTGGGGTTCTATCAATAGTTACAGTGAGAGGTCACTTCATTAGTTTAGTCCACATGCATACATCGCCATAGTGATAGGTCCAGAACATCAAGGTACATCAAGTCTTCCAGATACAGGTTCAGTGATAGATTTGGGGGATAGTATTCATGATCTGCCTCTTCTTCTTGATGTATAATTACCTTCTTTAGTTGTCATGAGGGTTCCAGAATCTCTTGTTCATTCTCTACATGATCTATCATCATAGATTGAAGTGATTGTGGATACTTATGATCAACAGTTGCAGCAAGGTTCTTCATCAATTGCAGAGTTAGACAGTTCTTTGGGATAGGTTCTTCAGCCGGATGAGCAGGTTTCAGAGACATCACTTATCCATGGGCTTCTTTCCACACATAGCAAAACCATCTCAGTTGTACCCTTGGCATTGTTTCTTCCTAAAGGGAGGAACGCCATTCTGCAGTCTTGAATTACCTTCTTCATCGGAGCAGACACTATTTGGCATTCTTCTTTGGTGGGGGGGGGGAGCCTATCCTGTCTCTCTACCTCTTTTCATCATTCTCTTATGTATACACTAGATGTATGTTATCATGGGGAGGTTTTGATTACTCCATCCATCCATGCATCCCTATTTATCTCTCTTTTTGAGGGATGGTTTTTGCCATGAGGTTTTCCCTCTTTCCCCGCTTTATGGGAGATTGCATAATATTATGTACATGGGTACCTAACATGGCCTAGTAGCTGGGACCCATATTGCATTCATCCTAGATTTTGTAAGGTTAAGGGCATTCCCCTAAGTTTCACTTAAGAGGGGGTCTTGGTGTAAATAAGTATTTATTTATTACACTTACTTAAGTTTTACTTAGGTTAATGCATTATTTTATTATTTTAGGTGAGACACTTAGGAGTTTGTGTACTCTCATTGAGTTACGCAACTCTAATTATGCACATGGTGTCTACAACATAGGAGTATGCATCATTCACTAAGTTGTCATGATGACAACACAGTTATCTGCACTACTCATTTAGCACATGTTGTCTACACCACCGGTTTGCATGCTACACCATTGTAGTCTTATCCTCACATCGTTGTACTTAATCCCATGCTTAATGGAGGATAACCCATATCTGGTGGACATGTGCTTGGTTGTATGACATATCATGATGCTAACTTCTATGCATTCTAGAAGCTCTCCTGAGGCCTTTATATTTAGGCACTCCTAGTGTACTCTTAACCAATTATTGAATGAATATCATCGTTCTGATCATACTCTATATATTTTGGTCTATTGTGTGCTTGTGTTGATTTCTTTAGTTCTTGGGTGAATTCTAGCCTGAGCCAAATTCTCACATGGTATCAGAAAGTCAATTTTGATGAATATGCTAAACTATTGGATGATGAAGAAAAGAAGTTGAAATTAATTGGGATTCTCAAAACACCTCAGTCCAAAGCATTGGTGGCCAATGAGGGTTCTCAAAATTTAGTTGGACACTCTTCAAATAAAGGAAAGGGTAAGAAGAAGTGGAAGAAAGACAAATTAGAGGATGTAGAAAATACAACACCACAATCCAATCAACAAGGCAAGTCCTCAAATTGCAACAAGAAAGGGGACAACAATAAGGAGAAGAAGAAGTGTGTTTATTGCAAGAAATTGGGTCATGAAGAGAATGAGTGTTATCTCAAAAAGATTGATGAATTAACCAACATCATGAAGAAACATAATGTTCCATTGCCTAATGCTCATAAGGATAAATGATCGTCTTTAGCTTCAAAGGGCAAAGGTCAAGCACTCATGGCCAATTCAAACTCTTCAAAGGAATGGATATTTGACTCTGGTGCCTCATATCATATGGGTTCTTCAAAGGAGGATTTTTCTTCAATGAAGTAGTCCAAGGTACCACACATCTTCATGGGGAATGATAGTGAAATGGAAGTTGAAGGAAAAGGAAACGTGGAGATGGAAAATGGAGAGTTTCAAGAGGTTCTCTATGTTCCAAACCTAAGTTTGTATCTCCTTTCAATATACCAAATCACTCACCTTGGAGATGGACATAGAGTTGAGTTCCTTCTAGACTCAATTCAGGTGCATAGTCTTAAAGATGATTCCTTGGTTACAGTGGGGGAAGTGAATGATCACAAGAGGTTGTACTTTTTGATCATGAAATTTCTATTATCAATCTATAATTTCATGTCATATATTTGGCTTAACACAATCTTTATCCATTCAACTTTGCATACCTTTGGAAAATCTAGGGAATGAGTTAACCCTTTCTTAGCCACGACCTTGTTTTCATGCCTCAAACTCCCATTTTCACACAACATATCATAGACATTTCTTAGCTCAAAATTGCACATTTCTCCAATTTTGCACATATAACACAATCTGACATTGTGTACCATGATAACTTTGGGTGTAATTTAAAACAACACTCATGGAAAATCTCTTGTTAACACATTGTATGGATATGCTTTGAACTTTGATGGAGGGGATGCATCATTATGAATAATTTTTGCATTGTTATCTCTCAATCCCTCATTCTAACTAGTAGATGCAGATGATTCCATATTTGCACTCTAGGGTTTCAAAATCAAACAAATTTACAACTCAACTTAAATAAATTCTCACAACTCACTCATTAAGTCAACATCACACAATTGAATCTCTTTGCATCTTGACACAAATCTCTCTGCAAACCAACTGAATTCTTTACTCTATAAACTCCAAAACTTGGTGAGTGGAAATGATTTTCAAAATCCAGTAAATAGGTTAAAACAATTGAATTGAGTCTTCATTAAATGCTTCATATGATTATTAGGTATACATTGAGTGTATAAAAACCATTGTGGTTTACTCAATGAAACTTGATACATAAACATCTTTCAAATTCTCTTAGGTAGTATTAAGACTTGGTTCATATTGACATACTAAACTGGCACTTAGTCTCTACCAAATTTTCAACTCAGTACCTCAAGTATTCTCATCTCAAATGTTAACTTCTATCCTTATGCATCCTCAATCATGTTTATTTGGACTTTCATACATACAATATTAGGAGTCAGTGTATGATATATTGATTTAAAACATAGTTCCATACATACCTTATCATATAGTTTGATGTGGGAAAATCAGCTAATCCACTGAGTTTAATGATCACAATTTCTACATTTTCATTATTGCCTTCATCTAACTTCTTTCTCCTTGTTTAATTTATTTTCACTCCTTACTTCTTCAACATTAACCTTTTACTTTCCATTGTTCTCCTAAATACTTGGTGTTTTTGCTCAGTCCAAAAAGTCCCTACCTAGATGATCGACCTTCTAATAATTGAAACATACCAGTCCAAATTTCCTCCACTTACCAAATCTTCTTCTAAGATGTATCCTAGCATAATTTTCTGCAATGTGTCCATACTTTCCACAATATTGATAATTTAACCACATATTTTAATCCCAATTTAAGGTAATACCTTTCTTAGACCATCCACTATCAATTATCCAATCAGATTTCTTTTCAATCTGGGAAACTAGAGCTCTTTCTTCTCTAATTTCTCTATCAAGATCATCTTCCTTGATAGCCACAAATCCTAATTCATCATCACTTTCACTTTGACCTCTCTCATCATAATCTTCATCTTCATTTGCATACAAATAGTTTCTATCTCTTCTAGGTTTGAGTTTTCCTTTATACGTTTTCTCTCTTTTAGGATATTTAGATGTATAATGACCAAATTCATCACAAGTACAATGTTGCTTTGCCTTGACCTTTAATAGTCCAATTTCTCTTATCTTAATATTTGCAATCTTCTGACCTGTGTCCATATTTCTGACATGTAAAACAATAACCTTTAAATTTAGAAGTAGTTAGTGCCTTGTTGACCTTTAATCTACACTCATCTACTTGATGACCTTGTTTGTTGCAAGTGAAATAATAACCATTGAATTTAGGTTTAGGGTTTGACTGACCAATCTTTCTCCTACAAATATTTTTTGTATGGCCTAGTTTTCAACACCCATAGCATGTAGGCTTCTTGTTCTTTGGCTTTGTATTCACATTTCTTATTTATCCTTGATTTGATGATTCCTATTTCTTGGAACCTGATAGGAACTCAACATAGCCTAGTATAGAAGTGTCACGAGGTATCCTTGGTGCATTGATCTATTCATCCATAAAGCTCATAGCTTCTTTAGGTTTATTTAGCCTCTCAAAAAATTCCTTTTTAGATTTTAACTAATTCACCAACCTATCATTCTCAAATTAAAAATTTTTAATCTCCAACTCTTTTTCTTGCAATCTCATGATTTGTACTTAGTAACTGATTGAGTATATCAAACCTATTATGGGTTATCTTCTTTACTTCTTTTATCCTTTCATTAAGTCTTGTAATGAACTATTTCTTTTTTTCATCAACCATTTCCTTGTCATCTTCAATTGTTTCTTTATCTTCCTGAACCTTTTTATTTTGTTTGATTACTTCACATAGCCTTACTACTTGAATTTCATGTTCTCTTTTCAATTCTCTAACTTCCTCATTCAAGGCATTTTTCCTCCCTGACATATCTTCTATTACTACACTAGATTCACTAGATCTTTCTTCATCAAATATTTCTTCAATAATCTCTTCTTTGTATTGGGTGTCATTTTCTTGTATTTCCATTTCTTATCTTCTCTTCAAGAATTTCCTTAACATCTCTTTTGTGGACTTGACTTGTTCATAAATGTGTTGAGCATCAATCTTCTAGTTCACAATGATCTTTTCCAATTTGTAGGCTTCCATCTTCCAAATCTTTTTACTCCCAAGTGGTTAGACTTTTTCCAAGAGTACACTACTTTGATATAATTTGTTGGAAATATAATAGGGAAAGTGAGACACTGAGATGGGGAATAGAGGTAGGTGAATTGAGATCTATAAAAACTCATTCACTTCAATCATGAAATATATATGATATCACCACATAAAACCCTCATTGAAACCTTTACCCCATATCAATGTTACCATTCACATTAACATAATATCAAATCTAGTGCCTAACTTCATAAATGTAAACTCATAAATACATAACACAATAACAAATAGATTTGTTAATATGGAGACCCTTGAGGGTGAAGGTAAAATTATGGTGGGGATGACACCCAAAAAATATTCACTACTGAAACAATAAAGTCGCGCCTATTATGGCTACAATGATTTGATCACTTCTCATGACCTACCCAGTGAGGGGTATACCCTATTAAAGGCTAAAATAAATTATAGGTTCTACCTTTGTTTAAATAATTTTAGATTACAAAGAGGTGAGTACTCTGTTGGGAGATTTACATAAGCATGTTAAAGCTACTTTGTTAAGAGATTTAATCTTTGAAACACATGTTAGAATGTTTAGTACTTGATCCTTTGGTTAGCACTTTGATGCTTGATAACATATCTCCTCTATTTAATATGATATCAATTCACTATGATAGATCTTCTTCTTCTCTTCTAAAAACTCTTCACTACACTACTTGGTCTCTACGCTCCGATTCACCTCTAAAACTCTGCATGCAATCAGAATATTCACACATACATTCTCATACACCCACACACATGAACTAGGTCATAGATCCTACTTAAATAGATATTTAGGTGAATCTTCTAGGTCCAAATCATCAATCTAGAGTCAATCATTTTGTAGCATAGTCCTTGCATTTTTCTGATTGGTGGATTGCCCTAGCTAAGGATGAATGATCTTCCTTTGAATTTATAATCACTTCCTTGATTACAATTAGATTAAATTGTTCTTTTCTATTTTAATCTTGTATTAAGTTAGGTGAGCTCATAAATTAGGAGAAACTATATAATCTTCAATATTATCATTAGGAGGATATTGTGATTCATCCTTTTGACTCCAAC
Organism: Cupressus sempervirens; assembly: GCA_028749045.1. Lineage (NCBI taxonomy): Eukaryota > Viridiplantae > Streptophyta > Pinopsida > Cupressales > Cupressaceae > Cupressus > Cupressus sempervirens. The sequence continues at coordinate 601,296,849 of CM053791.1, read as the reverse complement.
TACTCCTAAGATATGTCATGTGGTTAATTCCAACTTGGAAACCACCCTTCCAGATTGTAGGTGGATGGTAGGTGGTTTATTCCATCAAGAATCTACTTCCTCCTGTAATCACCTAAAAATGGTCATCTAGACTATTAGCCCCCTTTTCAACATTTTGTCTAAATTAATTTAATCACTTACCTAAGCCAAATTGCTAATAATCAATTTATTTGATTATAACCTATAGTTTGACTATGCTATCCTAAGTTCATTATTTGATTAAAAGAACATGTCCCCTTTTAATTAAATAAAAGACCCCATTCTTCTAACCCACTTAAAGTGCACACATAAAGTCTTTTTTCTATTTTGCAATTAAAAGAAAAGGCTTTGTGACTTTTGTCTTATATGACAAGTCAACTTATATTCTATTGGTTGATTTGTGTGTGCACATGGATCACTCCTCTTTTCAAATTCCACCGTTGATCATCCACCATCTTCATCTTGATCTCTACCGTCCATACATCTTTAAAAGGGAGAGAGCTTTCCCCCTCAATCAATCCATCTTTTGAACATTGTTATGCTGCAGGTTTTCTAACAGGTTTTCTTTGGAGCTTTGTGGAGAACTTCTCTTCCTTGTCTACATTCTCTCATCCATGGCATTTTAGCTTAGATTCATGTTGCATGTTAGTTTAGCTTCTATTTTGCAATAATCTCTCACATAGCTTAATATTTGGATTGTAACACTCTCATTCATATTTTAGCATAGCTGCATTTGACATTCTCATTCTAGCTTAATCTTCATTTGCATTGCATCCTTGAGGAACTCCTTGGGGCATTTGCATTCTTGCATCTTGTCTTTGGAACCTCCCATTGCATGGTTTACTAGCAAGAAGAGTATCTCTAAGGCTCATCTGAGAGCCTTTTTATTCTTGAAATATACTCTCTTGCACTCCATGGATAGGGAGCTCTAAGCCGGCATCTAAGCATTCCAACTCATGGAATTGTTTGGATAGAAGGGTTTAGAGTGGGACACTTTCGAGTGTACATTTTTGGCGCCCACCGTGGGGCTTGAATCAAATTTTCAGCTCCATTTGCTTTCATTTCTTATCTCTGGTTTTTTACAGCATCATATTGGGTCTAATCAAATGCTTTTGTAGAATTTTCACTTTGGTTTTAAGGCCAAGCCATAAGTAAATTGGTTTGAAGGCCAAAAACTTAGTTGGTTTAAAGATTTGATCATATCTTTTAAACCGCTTAGAATTTGGTACTCAAATTTTGTTTGCGGGTTGGGTATATGCTCAAAATGTCTCAGTCCAATTTTCAGAGCATTTTGATGTGATTTTCGGAAGTTATGATATTTTCTTTATTTTTCATAAAAAGCCGTTTTTGATCGCAAATCAGCACATTTTTTGAAAAAACTTACATTTTCAGAAATCTTTTTGAATTCTAATGGGGGTTTTTTCTTTGTGTTTCGAATTTTGAGATCGTATTAATGATAAAAAATTTGATTTGATAAATTTGGCCTGTTTTGACAAAATCAATCTCTAGGGAGAAAATGAAGAGATTTTTTAAAATTTCTTGCATTTTTGGAAAGCTCTCTGATTTTTAACAGGGGTCTCTTTTTTTCATTTTCATTTTTGGATACGAAATCATAGCAAAAAAGTCCAATCTTGTTGACTAGGTCAAAACCAAAGAGTAAAAATGAAAGCATTTGTGATTAACTTGCACTTTCTTTGCATGTACTTGGTTGGAGGATAAATTAGATTTTTGAAGCAACTCACCACTTTTTATTGCAGATTTTTATGTTATTTCACACTAATTTTTGTTGCTAACAAGTTGTGATTTCAGGTTTCCATCCTTGTGAAAAAAATTGAAACATTGCATAAAAAGAACGCATGTCAAAGCTTCAAATGCACAAGGGCTACTAACGATTGTTTGCAGGGCTGCCCAAAGCATAAAAACCCAAATTTCTTGCTTTTTTGTTTTCATGTGTTGCATTGAATAATTGTTCATTTTTCATAGGCACATAAAACTTGTGATTGGAGTCTTTTGGTAATAGGAGAGTATGCTCTTCACCCTTGTGGTGAATCAGAAATCTTGACTTGTCATTTGGTTTCAAAAGCAAGGGGTAACTGAATCTTCTTGGTGTGTTTGGGAGAAAATGATTGGAATAGGAGAGTATGCTCTTCACCCTTGTGGTGAACCAGAAATCTTGACTTCCAAAATTTGATCCACTTTGTGTAGTTAGAATCCTTTAGAGGGCCTGCTCTCGGACAACCTGAGAGGAACGACCCAAGTGGGGACAAGCAAATTACCCGGCTCTTACAACCCACTATAAACTCAAGGCTATCAAGGACACAAAACCTTGGTAGACATAGTGTTTATCTTCACTTAGTGTGATCGCTTATGGGATTTCGACCATAGGGAGATCACTAGGCAAGAATGCTTAAGGTACTCTTGTGATCGCGAGATCGGTTACTCATCGCAAGGTGAGGTGTCCCGTAATTGGGAGCAAGAGGAATACTATGAACGGAAGCCCTATCTAAACACCCTAAGTTAATAACTACCTTTTTTAGCCGCTCAACTTCTTGGTGCAAGGATTGATCCTAGTGGACTACCCGGATCACCCCAAGATTTACACTCACCATATGTGTTCCCTTGGTTATGCTTATGGCATTTCCATGACAAAGCCAATATCTCTTGTGGGAAACCACTTGGTGTGAGGCAAAGGAGCATCAAGTGTGGGCCAAGTTGTTGAGTAATGAACAATGACTTCTAGGTAGATATTGCTTGATGTGTTCTCGAATGTGGTATACCTGTGAAAATCTTTTGAACATACACATGATGATAATTCTAGAAAATTCTTTTGAGACGTCACATATGCTTGTATCATGCAAGGTTGCTTTGTCCCTTGCTTGATTGTTTGAAGAATACTCCATGTGTCACTATCTTGCTTGGAAAGAAATTGCTTTTGAACATCAAACTTGCTATGCTATCAACTATTGTCAAACTTTGTCAACCAAGTCAAAACATCAAATGCAAACATTTTTCTTGTGTTGCTTGCTAAGGGGAGTCTCATCATTTGACTTTGATTTGCTATGTCTCTAGTTCTTGAACATGCTTAAAGTGAATTTTTGGTCTTAGTGCTCCTGGTCTTTCTATCTTCATGGTTTATGCATGCTTGCTAGTTATCCTTTTGCTAAAATGGTTACCTTGATTTCTTGACTACACTCTTGGGTTGGGAAAGTTGTTCACTTGTCACCCTACTTGCTCTATTTATTTGGCTATTTGGGCATCTTGCCTAACTATTGACTTGAGTCATTCATGTCGTAAGTTTCTTGGACATATTGTTTGACAAGTCGCTTTAATCTCTCTCTACTATCTTGGCAAGTGAACACTCTACCTCTCTAGTTTGGACATCAAGTTATCTTGTGTCACCCTATTAGCTTCCTCTAGTCTCCTTCATGCTTGATTATCTATCTACCACTATGGAATTCAAAGCTTGTGCTACCAAACCTCAACCGAATCTAGATGATCATGATATCCTCCATGTCACTAAAGAGTTTCAAGATCTATATGTGCAATACAAAGAACTAGAAGCAACAAATGATCTTTCTTACCTTCATCTCTCTAAGCGCATGATGGAAATGAAGTCTAAACTTGAGAAAAGGTTGGAGAAGAAGATTGCATCATTACATGAATCTTCCTTAAGGTCTTTACATGCATGTGAGTCACCTTCTTTGAGGTCATCCTCTTCTTCTAGGTCTACATGCTCTACTTCAAGACATCAAATGTCTTCATCTTCTAGATCTAAAGACCTCTTTAGAGAACAAGCAAGTAATACCTCCTTTGAGCCTATGCTAAGATTTCATGATGGACCTATCTTTGACCAAGATAATGATGAAGACATGGATGCATACCATTCACATGAGAAACAAAAAAAGGATCTGAGACATATTTTTGATAGAACTTTTGCTCCCTTGGAAGATTCTTATGATGACACTTTGCAAAAACTTCTTGGCAATAAGATCATCATGTTACCTAAGTCTAGCTCGCATGGAAATCCATTCTTGGATACCTATTGTGCCTATCATCGATCTAATGAGCATAGTACTTCAGATTGCATTGAGCTAAAACATAAAATCCAAGATCTTATTGATAATGGAATTATTGATACCTCTGATGATTCGTGCAATGAGGATACTTTTCTTAAGCAAGATTACATTAATGAACCTATGTCTAGTAACATTGGATCTCCCAACACTTCAAATCATTTCAAAATGCCTCTATCAAATAAAGAACCTAATGCTTTACACATTGACTACGTGTATCCTCAAGGGCTACCTCTAAAAGAAACTCAAGCTAACCTTCATTTGGCTGCAAACCTTTTCCATGCTACTAATCCTAAACATCCTCAACCTTCATGCACTACTATGCCTAATCCAAGCACTACTCCATTCACTCTTCATTCTCCCTTGTCCTTAGAAGTGGCTCCATGTCAAGAGGACTTTGAAAAAGAAAAAGCGCTAAATGTCAAGAAAGATCAAGATCAAGCACCCGTTCATCTCTTTCAAGATTTTTCCATTCCATATTCTATATCTTATCCACCTCCTAAGTATGATGAAGACACAACTTCCATTATCTCCCTTGAGCTTACTGAAAATTATGAGAAAAGTTCTCTTCATATGCTATCCAAAGCTACTTGTCAAGATCAAAGTGTCCCCTCGTGTTCTACTTCTCCACATCCACTTAAAAATTGTGCTCAAGCTTCAAGTGCTACTATTAAAAATGTTGTTCCTATCAAAGGTACTCATGAGTCTATTGATGGCTTTGACCATGTTGCTCACTCTAAAGATGTTGATATCCCTTCCCACTATCCCTTTGCATCTTCTAAATCTATCCTTGGTCCTTATCCATCTAAGCTAAAGCATTCAAACCTTCCATCCATATTGGGGCCTTATGTTCCTACATCTCCTACATTCACTCCTAGCTCATTCCCTAGCTCTCCTATAATACCTCAAGATCAACAAAGACACTCATCCTTGATGACTTTTCACCCATCTATCCATCTAAACCAGTCATATCAGCCTTATTCATTCACAAATCCCAAGTCCTTTGGAAGTGAGAATAAACATAAGAATCGATTGAAAAAGAAAGATCACGATGTCCCATCTAATCGACATGTGAATGCTAAGAAGGAGAAAGCAAAAAAGAGACCACAAACGTCCACTATTAAGAAAGCTAAATCAAAGCAAATGTGGGTTCCTAAATCCATCATTGAAGAAATGCACTCTCAAGCACCCAAAGAACAAGGAAAATCTAAAGCTATGTGGATTCCCAAGTCTCTTTTTAAAGACTTGAATATTGAAAATACTTCAAAGTTGGCATTCAAGCTTCCAAAGGCTTCCATTCCATCTTCTTCCAAAAATCTTTCTAAAAAGCTTCCAAAGGCTTCCACTCCACTTTTTTCCAAATATCTTCTACCAGCTCATACATCTAAATCTCAAGCTATTTCATCCATGATTCCTCCATTGTTCCAATACCCTTCAAGGTGTGTGTCAATGTTGATCTTGTCCAATATTTTAGCTACCCACATGAAATCCTCTAAAGCTTACACCTCCTTTCTATACATGAACTCTTATCGTCCATATACTCTTCCTACTACCATTTCTCTTTCATCACCCTATCAACATCTTTGAGCATACCTTTCTATGGTCTTGTCTTATCATGGCTTATCTTTCCTATAGGAGCACTATCTACATTCAAAAACCTTGAGCTCTTTCTTAAAATTCAAAAAAAAGAAAAAAAAAAAGAAAATGTGCCTTGGTGAAAACCACTTTTTGTGGCACCTTGGTAGCAAAAGTAAAAATAAATGCATCCTATGGTGAAAACTACTTCTTGTGGCACCTTGGATAAGTACCATGATGAAAACCTAGTAAATAGGCATCATGTGTAATTCTTCCATCATCCATCTATCCCCTCTTCTCTCTTTGATCTTGACAATTTTGAGCTATCTTTGCATATTGGCTATCTTATCCACTAGATTTTCTATTGTGCTCTCCCATTCACTCATAGCCTCTATCTTGAGCTTTATTCTTATTGCTCTATCCCATTGCTATACTATCTAGTTGACCCCTTGGTCTTGATCATAATAAATGAAACATGGTTCTCATAGGTCTCTTGACATGGCTACTCTTTTGGACTACACACTTCATGCTATCTCACTTGTTGGCTTCATTACTTATCCTACATGCTATCTTTCTCATTACTTCCATTGCTTATCCAAAACATGCTTCATATTACTATTTCACCTCTTTCCCTAGCTTGAGTTCTCTTGAGGAGTCAGTCCTCGAGGATCACTTTCACTTGCTTCACATTCCTTACTTATGCATTATTGCGTATCCATTGGCTCATTGCTCCATCATATCCTATACCTTGCTATACATTAGGAGAAAATGATGTGATCTTGCTCGAGAACTAGTGATCTCTAAATTATTCTATAAATTTCAAAAAATCATATATGATGCTGAAAAAATCCTAAAAATCAGAAAATGTCCTGAAAAAAAGATCTTCTTAGTGAAAGCCTAGCAATAGGCACTTTGATGTATCACCAAAAAAATCAAAAATTCAAAAATACAAAAAATTGAAAAAGTCCTGAAAAAATCTGTCAAGTGGTGAAAACCTGGCAACATGCGCTACTTGAAACCCTTGCACCTATGTCTATTAGTCTCAATCACCTATTTTGCTACACATTTCCTAGCTTGGAATTGTTTCTTGTCCTCATCTTGGGGGCATAGCTACTTAGCCTTTTTGAGGTATTCTTGTGCATTTGGGTTTCTTTGACAACTCAAAAAATAGTGTTTCTCAACACTTCCCCCACCTTGACATCAAGTGTTTTTCAACACTTCTCAGATAGTTTACCTACGGTCTTCGATGTCGTGATATTTCTCACTATCAGAATCAAGTCTGGAAGAAATGGCCAAGTGACTTAAACACACACACTTTAACACCTAAATGACTGATCTATGCTGATCTTTATCTACTTTGTGTGTTGTCTATGACGATTTATTTACTATATGTTCCATTCCTAATAGTCTTTCAAGGATGTCATTGACTAGAAGACTGGGGGCATGGGGCATGTTTTCTTGATTTCTGCTTGTGGGTATACTTTTTTTTTCTATAGTGTTGTAAGCATTTGTGCTTGTCCTATTCAACACATTGACTTACAAATGTATCATCCTTGACTGTTTTGCAAGATCGCACTCAAGGTTTATCCTGGCACTTATGCCTTGATACAAGTGTAATCTTGCTAAATTAAACTTAGGGAATCTAATCGTATAGTTATCTTGACTTACATGTCTTTGATGCTTAGATTGGATTTCCACATACCTATCTGATATCGATCATATTCATATCCTCATAGTTATACTAGTGATGGTTGTATGATCTCATGATGTCCCTAATAAATGCTCAATGATGAAATTAAGAGTCTAAATGTTATGCGCTTCTTGCTGGTAAACCACTTTGCATATTAGCTTGCATTTTAGGTTCATTTTCTAGCTTAGTCTTGCATTCTTGCATATGGGGAGAGCTCTCTCTTCATCTTTTTGTGGACATATCGGCTAACTCCTTTCATATATTTCTTTACTTTCTTCTTGTTCATGTCTTTTCACCTTCTTAATCTTTCACTTCATCTCTTTTCTATCTTGTCATCACATTATATAAAGTTTTGACCTCTTAAATAATTTTGACGTCCTAGATTTATTTTCGGGATCAAAATCCAAATTCGAGTTCATCTTGATGGTCAAAATTGTCTTTTAAAATTCTACTTTCTTCTGAGCAGTTAGCTGACCTTTTGAGGTCTAATCTCTGAATCATCACTGGGGCATATTCATTTCTTCATGTCTTCATCATTTCCATACTTCATATCTACTTCAATTCACTGTTTCATGTCTAAAATCACCTTTCTACTCGTTTTGACCTAATTTTTATGTTATATCCTTCAAGGTCAACTCTAGTCAAACTGGGGCATTTTATCAGTTTTTTTATATAGTCATTCTTGGGTTCTAATCATCTATCTGTCATCTTGGACATTGCTATATTCTAATTTTCTCATTTCTAGCTAGTTTTTGCACCCCCTTACCTCATTTCAATTTCAATCCCGAGGGGGCAGAAATACTTTATCACTGCTTAGGAGCATTTGTTTGATCTTCTCACTTGCTCTCACTCTATCTGCTTTTCTAAGTGTTAGTATTCTTCTTGAATTCTAACATCATCTCTTCCTAGTGTTCAGTACTACTGCTATCAGGCTGTGCATTTAGGACTTGCTATCTATTTCTGCATTTCACTCTTCGGAATTAGACATCTATATCTATCATCGCCTACTTGGCTTCGATTTTCTTTGACATAATGTGTTCTCAGATCGATCACGCATTAGTCAAAGAGGGGCAAATGTAATCACCTAAAAATGGTCATCTAGACTATTAGCCCCCTTTTCAACATTTTGTCTAAATTAATTTAATCACTTACCTAAGCCAAATTGCTAATAATCAATTTATTTGATTATAACCTATAGTTTTACTATGCTATCCTAAGTTCATTATTTGATTAAAAGAACATGTCCCCTTTTAATTAAATAAAAGACCCCATTCTTCTAACCCACTTAAAGTGCACACATAAAGTCTTTTTTCTATTTTGCAATTAAAAGAAAAGGCTTTGTGACTTTTGTCTTATATGACAAGTCAACTTATATTCTATTGGTTGATTTGTGTGTGCACATGGATCACTCCTCTTTTCAAATTCCACCGTTGATCATCCACCATCTTCATCTTGATCTCTACCGTCCATACATCTTTAAAAGGGAGAGAGCTTTCCCCCTCAATCAATCCATCTTTTGAACATTGTTATGCTGCAGGTTTTCTAACAGGTTTTCTTTGGAGCTTTGTGGAGAACTTCTCTTCCTTGTCTACATTCTCTCATCCATGGCATTTTAGCTTAGATTCATGTTGCATGTTAGTTTAGCTTCTATTTTGCAATAATCTCTCACATAGCTTAATATTTGGATTGTAACACTCTCATTCATATTTTAGCATAGCTGCATTTGACATTCTCATTCTAGCTTAATCTTCATTTGCATTGCATCCTTGAGGAACTCCTTGGGACATTTGCATTCTTGCATCTTGTCTTTGGAACCTCCCATTGCATGGTTTACTAGCAAGAAGAGTATCTCTAAGGCTCATCTGAGAGCCTTTTTATTCTTGAAATATACTCTCTTGCACTCCATGGATAGGGAGCTCTAAGCCGGCATCTAAGCATTCCAACTCATGGAATTGTTTGGATAGAAGGGTTTAGAGTGGGACACTTTCGAGTGTACACCTCCAAGTTGAGACACTTATCTCAATCTAGTCCAAGTATCCTCTCAACTCTTTCCTATATAAACATGCTAGCTCTTATGTATTACATATTACACAATATTGATTCTATTATGCCTTTGAGCATTTACATCAGAGATTGTTCTTGTATTCTTATTCTAACAATTTTATTTCCCCTTGATTAATCTATTTCTTTCATTAGATTCTAGTTTTTATTTATTTTATAAATATTCTAACATGGTATAAGAAAAATTTTGAAAGAGTAGATTACTTTTATTAGAGGTCTTGGTAAATCCTGTATGCTTTTCTCTTATATTTTTATATTAATTGGAGAATTGGACAGGATTTATGAAGACACAATAATCCCTCTTTTGCACATATGTATTTTTTCTTAATTTGTTAATTGCAACACTCTAGTGGATTCATAGAACCATTATGATAGTTTTATTGCATCTAGAAGGTTCAAAAAAGTTAAAATTAACTTTTATTTCATCCAAATTAGAGTCAATTTGCATCAATTACAAACACATGCTTGGAGCTCAAATCTAGAGTAGGTCATGCAAAATAGAGCATTTTTAGGCCAAATAGACCCTTCCATTGTGTGTAGAATGTTTGAGAGATAATTTTTCATTAATAATACGTCCTATTTTGGTGGGAACAAAAAAATTCCCATAGTGTTGGCACACAAAACAAGGCTAGAATAGATGTTTGAAAAACTAAATAAAATATATTTTTCAAAAAAGGTGGCCAACCACTTCAAATGGGAGCCTCAACCATTTTGCAATGTGAGCTGCCCACATTTCAGCCTACCAACCACACACCTTGACCAATGTGGTAACCTTTTAACTGACCAAATTAATAAGCCAATAAATAGGGCCCACATGTAGTCATATGTTGCAATGGTTGACCACTAGCCATTACTTTTTATTTTTAAGTGTTGTGCTGCTCTATTTAAAGTTCTTGAAACCCACTTTGCCCATGCATGTGGGATATTTATTTTATACAAATGGCTCGACTACACTATCTTAAATTTGATATGTGTATGACCATCATCATAAGTGATTTCTTCTTCATGTGACATCTAATTTGGCTATCAAATTTAAACTCATTTTTTTTGGTTTACCCTTATTCAATTACATTTTTATTTTAGTAGTCTAAGTTTGAATGGCCATAACTTGTTCATCTAGACTCAAAATTAGATGCAATGTTTTAAAATTTGGGGTAGAGATTTCCAAATAATTTAGTGGTGGTATGATTTTGGAGTTTTGGATGTATATAATAATCCAATATTTCATGCTTCCATGATTTTACCTATGTAATCCTACTTTTTGTAACTTTTGGAGCATCGTACGAGCTCATACAAACATATTTTGGAGTGCCATTTTTTTTTAAAGTGCATGATTTTTTGGGAAGAATCCAAATATTCTATAATAAGGTAGTCTTATTTGGAAGAAATTTTTACTTTCATCCTTTCGCCAAAATTGGCACTTGTAATGGTTTGGATTCATAAAAATCCTTTGTCTAGAATGAATACATCTTCATTTCCTTTAGATTGGAAGTTTTAATTGCAAAATCAAGTCCACTTTGATCCATATTTTTCAAAAGTGGAAATTTTATATGCACTAAATTATAAAGTGCCAAAATAATTTCATCTTACAGGGTGATTTTTGATCTAGTAAAGGCAGGGGGGAGTGGTATTTTTGTTTGTGCTCTCTTGTGTATACCTTTCTTCTCATTCATTCTGCACAACAATCTTTATTTTTGCACTAAAATGGATCAATGAACAATAAATTTACTCACATGCTATGACTACTATGAGTGGAAGTCTAAAATGACAATCTATTTTTAGAAGTTAGGGTTGTATAGAGTAATAATGGGTTTCAAAATTGAACCAACACTACTTGTAGAAAAGTCTAAATGACACAACAAATGTGATGAAGCATATGATACCTTGTGCATGTCTATATCTCAAGATCTTATCTTTCATTTGGAATCATCTAAAAATCCTAATAATGTTTGGACAGTATTAGAAGGATTATTTGGAAAGCAAGATGAATTGAGAGGGCATTAATTAGAGAATGAATTGATAGGATTAAATCCATGTAAATTTGATACTAATCAAGACTTCTTCATTAAGTTGAAATCTTTTAGATTATAGTTAAAAGAATATGGAATTGAGAAGAAAAATTCACATCTACTCCTAAGTATTCTTTCCAAACTTGGTCCTACATATTCTATGTTTGTCTCTTCCTTCTATGCTACTAAAAGTCTTAGGAAACAACTACACAATGCCTTATGCTAATGAGTTTTCAAATGAACCCAAAAAAGAGTAGGATAAGTTGATCCATAAGGGCATGATCAAGACATCTAAGTCTCATGCCTTGACTACAAATTAGGGAACAAAAGAGCAAAGAGGGAAAACTAAGAAAGAAAATAAACAAAAGTAACAAGCATAAAAAAAGCAAGAAAATAAATTTTCTACTCCAAGAGTAGTAAATGACACATCTTCTTCAAAAGGAAATAAGCCCAAGAAGGAGAGAAAAACATGTTCCTATTGTGAGAAATTTGGTCATGATGAACATAAATGTTTGAAGAAGCAAATTGATCATTTGTCCCATCTTGTTGAAAGGAACAATATCAAAGTGCCTGATTAAGTCAAGTCAAATTCATCCCAAGAATCTTCCAAGGAATCAAGAAAAGGAAATAAAAAGGGTAAGGCCATAATAGTTCTTGCCTCTCAAAAAAATTTAATGGATTATTGATTTAGGTGCATCACACCTCATGGATTCATCAAAATAGTGTTTTTCCTAATTGGAGTCTTGTTTTATGTCATCCTTTCTCTTGAGTGATGAAACTCCTACTAAAGTGCATGGGAGAGAGTTTGTTGACACGAGTGAAGGGAAATTTCATAATGTTCTTTGTCTTCCATATTTGTCAACTAATCTCCTATCTATTTATTAGATCACTCACATAAGATCTGACAAGTGGGTTCAGTTTACTATAGATATAGTGGTTATTAGTGAGATGAGAAATGGGTCAACAATTACAATGGGAAATGAAGAACATCAATCAATATTGTATCAATTCTCTTACTTTTTTCTTGATTCACCTTCACTTGCATTACTCACTCACTTTGATGAAGTGATTCATATGTGGCATCAATGGTTTGGCCACTTGAACTATTGCTACTTGCAACAACTCATTCAACATCATTTGGTTACATAGTTTCCTTATATTTAATTTTCTAATGGATTTTTTCAAGAATGCATTCTTGGAAAATATCCTCAAGAAAAAATTGATAAAGGCAAAGCATGGAGAGCCACACAACTTTTGGAGCTAGTACATAGTGATTTAACAGGACCATTTCCATATCCTTCTTTTAGAAAAGCCAATTATGTTTTAACATTCAATTGTGATCTTTCCCAATACACATTTATATATTTTCTCAAAAAAAATTCTGAAGTCTTTGAGCATTTCCAAGAATTCAAAGCTTTTGTAGAGGCAAAAACTAGTAAGTTCATCAAGGTCATGCACACAAATAATGGTGGGGAATATGTGAACCAAAGGTTTGAGAAATTTTGTATCTCAAAAGGAATTTATCTTCAACACACGATTCCCTATAGTCCAAAACAAAATAGATTTGTAGAAAAGACAAATAAATCCTTAAAGGAAATGGCTAATAGTATGATCCACTCCAAATCATTAGCACATCAATATTGGGCTGAGGCCATAAACTATGCATGTTACATTAAAATCAAGTTCCTCATCAAGCTATAGAGAGGGTAACTCCTTTTGAAGCTTGCACTAGTCAAAAACCTATAGTTAAACACTTTCAATTGTTTGGGTCTTTGACATGGGCCCATATTCTAGCAGAGAAACACAAGAAATGGTCCACAAAGTAGGCCCTACATATTTTTTTGGTATCTAGATGGTGTCAAAGGCTATATGCTTCTTAATCCCATTACACATTAGCTTTTCATTGAGAGGAGTGTTTGCTTTGAGGAAAATACCTCCAATTCTTCATGATTCATTCCTTTGGAGACATTATGATTGCATGATGATAGTTCTTCTAAAGTTCTTGATCCTCCTATTCTAGATGAGGAATCTTCTTCTACTTTAAATGATGATGATGGGGATCCATCTTCCTCTAATCATGATTTAGAGAATAATTCTGCTCTATATTCTCCACACACTCTAGATATTGGGCCTCGTTAGGATTGATAGATGTTAGAATCAACATGCAATTGGGTTGGTGAGCCTTTAGATGAAAGAAGAAAAAGGTATTAGTTCAAGCAAGCTCCACATCTCTTTATTGCTACAACTTCTGGCATTCTTGAGTAGCATACTACTATTGACAATTAGCTATATGTAGATATGTAAATATTGTCATTAATGATAACACATGATGTACATGCTTGTAGTAAACCTTGGAAATCAAGATACTTAGATTTTTGGTACTCTAAACATTGTCTTAGTATGAGAATGGTTTATAGCAGTGTATTATTTTGTATGCAAGCTATTGCTGATATCATATTATGACTAGCAAGGTTACATGAAGGAAGAATGAAGTGAGAAGGACATGTGATTAGTATTGTGTATAGGAATACTAACTCTAACACTTGTTATTTAAGTTTTAGTAATGCAAATATGTGTTTATTAGGTAGGAACATAGAACAACACTTGAAGTATACCTTGTTTATACGATGCTATTTTTGAGAGAGAAGATATATGGAAATAGTATACATGTTGATGATGTTTTGTATAACCTTGGAAATCAATACATACAGTATAGAAAAGAGATATTTAGGATTTACAAAACAATAGAATGAAAGGTAAAGGAATTATTTTGTTTATAAAATAATTACTTGACCAATTAGGGACAACATCATAGATATTTTCTCTAAACTTTGGGAAAGTTTATTTTGGTCCTAGCCAATCTAGTAGCAATTTGTGAAAAGGCATGGTATTTATGCAAAGACATATTATGAAATTATTTGGAAGTGATATACCAAAGATATTAATGTGAAATTTTGTATCTTATGCAAAAGCAAGTTTTTGATAACCTAATTTTGTGATCCAAGATTGAGCTGAGGTCAAAGATTAGATTAAAAAAGGTATAAAATCTATATTTATGTATTTGAGGAACTTAGGGGATAAATTACTTGTTTGGGCAGTTAGCTCTTCTTATAAATGAAAGTGCATGTTTAGGCAGTAATCTCTTCTTGCATCCATTGTACCACAACTCCTAATAGGGTTGTAATCATCTAACAAGGATTCAATGTCTCCTAATCAAGACTCTTATATATTGAATGTGTTTATAGACTCCTAATAAGGTCCATCCTCTTATTATATATATATATATATATATATATATATATATATATATATATATATATATATATATATATATATATATATATATATATAAGTATATCTTTGTGGACATCATTTCCACTAGAGTTTTTGCTTAGCTAGGGTTTCCCTAATTAACAAAATATGGTGTTATGAGTTCCCTTTATGCATGTTTACTCTTATATGAGTTCCCTTTATGTATGTTCCCTAATTAATTAGTATATATATATATATATATATATATATTAGTATATCTTTGTGGACATCATTTCCACTAGAGTTTTTGCTTAGCTAGGGTTTCCCTAATTAACAAAATATGGTGTAATGAGTTCCCTTTATGCATGTTTACTCTTATTGTTCATCATTACTTATTTAATTTCTTATGGATGGTTCAAAGTAATAAAAAATATCTAGTTGGTAACAAAAGTTTGTAGAATAATGATTCACTCCCTCTTAGTATTCCCCATTTCTAACAATTGGTATCAAAGCATAGTTGCTTAGAAGAGCCCTAACAAGTTGAGTAAGATAACTATGGATATGGAATAGTTGATGAAGGACCTTGAAGAGGCATTTGAACAAATTGATCCCCTTACTGAAGAAAGACATAAATTTAAAAATAGATATGAAGACTCCAAAGTGTACATTGGTCAACTGAAGGACAAGATTGAACATCTCAAATCCAAGCCTGAATCTATTGAATCTAAAATTAGTGATGATGAATATGGAAAGCTAAAGAAAGATTACAAGATCTTGAAGCATGAATTGAAGATTAAAAATCTAAAGTTGAGTTTGAGGAATGATCCCAACAAAGTTGAATCTGATTTAAAGATTAAAAATTCAAATCTTAGAGCCAATCTATTAAAGAAGACATCTAAACTTGAAGCACTAAAAGTAGATCATGAAGAACTTAAAAAGTACAATACTATTGTGAAAGGTGAACTAACTTAGAGCAAGCTACAACTTGAAAAACTGTATTCTAGTAGAGAAAATCTTGATGAATAAATGTCAATGCAAAGACCTACAAATGATAAGCCTAGTCTTGATTACCTATTTAAAATGTCTATGAAGAAACTTGGAAGTGGATTAGATCTGAAATAAAATGATAAATCTGATGATAAGATTGAATCCAATCAATCTTCTAATAAATCTAAAGAAGTTGGCCAAGACAAGGAAAGTGAGAAATTGGATGAACCTAAGAAAATTGAATCTCCTAAAGAAACCAAGTATGAATTTTGAGGTAAGTGTTTTTCATGTAATGAAATAGGTCATATGAAAAGAGATTGTGCAAATAATTCATTTAATCATGTTCTGAATTTTTATTTTCAGAATTTTAATGGCATTGGTCATAAAGAAATTAATTGTAAGAAACCTAAATATGATAATGATAAAAGGAATAGTAGTACGTATGGGAATACTAACCCTGCAGATAGAAGAAGATCAAAATGAGAGGACATTAAGACAAAGAAGACCTTATAAAGAAAGAAAATAAATTGTGTGTTATAGGTGTAACAACTTTGGACACATAACCTAGAATTGTCAAGCACCTATTAATCAATAGAATCCTAGAAGCAAAACCCTAGTATGTCAGTTATGCAACAACTTCAGACATATAGAGAAGTACTGTAGAATGGATAGAAGGAATAATGGAAGAAACTTTAGAAATAGAAGGAAAAATGAAATAAACTTTGGAAATGACAAAAAGAATCATGAAAGGAACTTCAGGACTAAGAAAGATAATGAAGGTCAAATAAATGTAGTTAGTGAACTTCGAGAAGAACTTGATGGGACATTTGTATAGGGATTAACTATTGAATCCAAGGACAAGTTAGATAATGAAAAAAAAAGAAAGACTAAAGTTAGTAATCTAGTTTGATTCAACCAAGTTGAATTAAGATTGTTTATAACAACAAAATTTGAAATTTCATTTAGAGATTGAACTATGAGTAGCAAGGTTGAGAAAAGAGACATATTTAGATGAGTTTAGAATGTAGCTAAGCTTGCTTGTAATTTGGAGCTTATCAAAAGAAGTTACGAAGGAAATAAGAGTTCATGTTACAATAGAGAAAGCTTATTCTATGACAGAAGATGAAATCTATTTTTTCATAGTAAATTTCATGGAGCAAATATTTGTAGAGCATTTTCATGATGAAAGGAAGTGATGGTTAACCTTGGGTAGCATTTGAAGATTAGACCGATGATTTTGAGTAGATATTTGATTTTAGAATGAAATTAATAGCTTTTTGCATTTTAGCAAAGTATATAATTAATGTAGCTCATGTTAGATAAATAAATAGATTATGAACTTGATTATTTTCACATTGTGATCATCTCAAAAGCTTAGATCACTCAGAAGAGATTTGTTGAAGTGATTTCAAGAAAAACCCTACTTCAAAAAAGGTATTTTATCATTTTTCACATAAAATTTCTTTGATAAATTTCTATTTGTTGAAATAATGGATGTGAAAATAGCTCACAATGTTAAGAATATTGAGAGACCCAAATTGAAGGTTGTCCTTGTGAAATCCTTAGAAGGAAACCTTAGTTCGGCTCTATCAACAACTCTAAACAATGTAGTTTACTTGGAAGACATTGGAAGTTACTTGTCTAGCAAGTTTGGAACTATTAGAGGTGAATTTATGAACAAGGATATGGAATTTTTTTTCAACCATGATATGACTATAAATCCCAGATTTGAACATCTAAAAGATTTAGATTTATTTTGATACTACTTCTACTATGAACTTAATAACAAAGAATGGACTCAAATTATATTTAGCAAAATTCATAATGGGAAGTTTTGGATGGGAGATAATTTATTTGACATATTTTCTAACCTTATTCATGAGGTTACTAGTCTTACCAAACAAGGTAGTATACCTTTTGGTGAGAAATTAGTCAAGAAGAAAGTTGAACTCAATACTAGAGTAGTTTATAATGGCAAGGCAATGGTGATCAACACCATTAGACAACATGATGTGAGATTCTTGAGTAGAATCATTGCATATTCTATTTGTGCAAGTTCTAAGAGTGATGAGTTATCAACATAGTTTATCTATGCAGCCTACAAGATTTGTATTGAGAAAGAACAAGTAAATTTGAGTGAGATTTTGAGAATACAACTCCATTGCAAATCTAGAAAAAATTAAGACAATTAAGAATGGTGTATTCAAATTTTAGTCACTAATCAATCATATTTTCTTTCTTGTACTTAAAAGATTTCCATTTCTATCAGTTATAGAGACTATAAGTAGTGAAATATGTACTATGGATAAGATAATAGATGTATGTAGAAGGCATCCTATAGATAAAATCTTGCAAAGTGGCAATTTTATTATGAGAACATTCTAGAATGAAATGAAACAAAGATTCATAATTACACTAGCAATTGTTGATAGATTTAAGGACAACATATGCTTTGTGGTAGATACAGATCTAACTTATATTGAAGTAGTAGAACCAAGGGAAACATTTCTTGAACCCTTAGGTTATGAATTGAGTGATGATGTAGCTATTGGTTACATTGATCTATTGTTGAACTTTGTAAAGGATAGAGTCTCATAAAGATTTGGAACATATGAAGAGATAACTTAGTTAGCTTATTAGGTATCTTTAGAAAAGGAATCTCATAATAAGATTGAGACTATGGTGAAGAAAGAATTGATTGAGGCTAGTATGATAGAAAGAGAATCACAAGCAGTTAAACAAACAATATCTGGACTTAAAAAAATTGACGAACTAGGTGTGATGTATGTGCCACCTCTATTAGTTGGTCAAGCATCAGGTATATCCATTATAGTGATTCCTATAGAGAAAAGTATCCCATATGTGTTGTATCAACCAAGCAACCATGTGAACCCAAAAGAGAGTCTAAAAGGCTAGTAAAAGTTGAGACTCACAAATAAAAAAGAGACAAGCAATAGGCTAATAGACTTGAGAAAATGAAAAAAACATTGTTGGCAATTACAGATTCTAGTGAGGAAGAAGAGGAGGAAGAAGAAGTTAACAACCTAAGAATGTTATTGCTTTTAAGAAGTCAACATCTAAAACAAGGCAACCTTGGAAATTAAAAATACAAAAAATTAACACAACTATTGCTAATGAGGGGAAATTTGTGCAAATGAATAAGTTTTATAATTTGTATAGTGATATTGAGAAAGAGCAGTTTGATATCTCTACTATGAGATCTATGATTCTTAACAATTTGAAACTTGAGGACATTGAAGGAACTATGAATCAAAAAGTCTATGATAGACTTATAGAAAAGAAGGCACTAGTTCGTGAAGAAGACATGGAACTTTAGAATTTCATGATAAGAAAATTGTGCAAAACTAATGATGAAGAAGAAATCAAGAAATTAATGAACAATCTAGCACCTTACAAAGTAAGATGAGGCCATTTTTTTATGGGAGGTGAGAAGAATGTCATAAGAAATGAAACAATTACAACCGCCGATAAAATGATGTTTTAGCTAAAGACAACACCTACCATTATAGAGAAAACTTCAAAACTATCAGTAAGTGGTGATAAAATGCAAATTGATCAAAAAAATATCACTATTAATATTGAGGATGATCCTTTTGCGAGTTGTGATTTACTTGAGTCCCATTCCGAAAACATTCTAGATCAAGTCGATCACAACTTGCAAAAGGAGACAACAGAGAAGAAACAAAAGGAAGATGAGACTAAAGCATCTAGCTCATCCACTCCACTATCTCTTGCCAACCTTACAAGTGATGATGATGATGAATCTGACTTGATCTCATCTTTCTCCAAGTTGATTGAGAAGAACATGAAAGTCAAGAGTCTACAAAGGACATTAATGGAGGTGACCGATAGATTGCATAGAACATTAGTAGCCAAACATACAAAAGCAGACCCTGAATAGAGAGTCAAAGCAACAGTAAAATCTTTTGATAATGAGTTTATAGATTTGTTAACTATTGCAGAGTCTAAGGCTCAAATTTCTCATGATGCTAATATTTTTAACACTTTTTGTTAGAACATAAATAATGATTTGCTAAGTCTTGATACTTATATCAAGGAAATCCAAAGATGTCAACAAGATGGCAAGGTATTATACATTAAATGTAATTTATCTCACAAATTGACTAAAGATTTAGATAATAAGATTTAAGGAAATCCAAGTGAGCTAGAATCTCTAACAAGTCAATCACAACAACCCTCTAGTAGAGTTGATGATTTTGAATGACAAGTTGCTGGTGTTCAGATTGACATCAAGAAAATGTAACTTGAAAAAGATAAAAAATTTGAGAAGATTATCAAATTTTAGAGAATCTATAGCTTTGAAACTATTAATGATTGAGAGAAAATTGAAGGAATGTGTTAAAGGAAAGGACACTTATTCCAATTTCATATATTTTGACCTTAATGTGGTTGAGATTGCATCATATGCCTTATGTGCAGTTCTCACTACTATTGAAGTAGTCAAGGACACAAGGGAGAAAGGTATGGGCATTCTAAAGGAAAATTTTGATGATTGCATAAAGATGATATTTGCATGAGGCATCGAGATAGAAGTTTTGACAAATTTTGATAGTAGTTAAACATAATTTTTTGACAATTTTTGGACATTCCAACCTTTGTCATTGATGTCAAAGGGGAGAAGTTGAATGAGAAAATTATAAGAAAGTTATGCTTTTGTAGTCATATCAAAAGGGGTAGCATTTGTAATAAATGAAGATGAAGCATTTGTGATAGATGGTAAGTGTAGTAATGTTGTTAGTTTTGGTAAAGTTTTTTGATACTTAGCTAATTTTCCCTACTTTGCTAGGACAATTGACTATATGTAGATATTTAAATATTATCATTAATGGCAACAAAGGATGTACATACTTGTAGTAAACCTCAAAAATAAAGATACTTAGCTTTTTGGTACTTTGAAAATTGTCAAAGTATGAAAATGGTTTATGTGTATTGTATTATTTTGCATGCAACCTATTGCCAAAATCATAATATGACTAGCAAGGTTAAATGGAGGAAGAATGAAGTGAGTAGAACATGTGGCTAACATTGCTTGTATGAATACTAACTCTGACACTTGTTATTTAAGTTCTTCTGAATGTAGTTATGTGTTTGTTAGATAGGAAAAAAGAACAACATTTGAAGTAGAACTTGTTTATATGATTTTTTTTTTGAGAGAGGAGATATATGGAAATAGTATACATGTCGATGATGATGTGTATAACCATGGACATCAGTACAGCTAGTATGGAAAAGATATATTTAAGATTTATAGAACAATGGAATGAAAGGTACAGGAATTATTTTGTTTACAATATAATTACTTGACCAATTAGGGATGACATCCTAGACATTTACTCTAAGTTGGAAAATTTTATTTTGGTCCTAGCTAACCTAGCAGCAATTTGTGAAAAGGCATGCTATTTATGCAAATGCATCTTGCAAAATTATTTTGGAAGTGATATATGAAAGATATTAATGCAAAGTTTTGCATCTTATGCAAAAGTGAGTTTTTGATAACCTGATTTTGTGATTTGAGGTCGAGCTAAGCTTAGAGATCAGCTAAAAGAAGGTACAACATCTATATTTCTATATTTGAGGAACTTAGAGGATAAATTACTTTTTTGGGCAGTGAGCACTTCTTGCATCCATTATACCACAACTCCTAATTGGGTTGGAATCTCCTAAAAAGGATTCAAAGTCTCCTAATAGGAACTCTTATGTACTAAATGTGTTTATAGACTCCTAAAAGTGTTCATCATCTAACAAGGAATATATATCAATATATCTTTGTGGGTATCATTTGCACTGGGGTTTTCCCTTGTCTAGGGTTTCCCTAGTTAACAAAATATGTTGTTATGAGTTCTCTTTATGAATGGTTACTCTCACTATTCAACATTACTTGTTTAATTTTCTTATGCATGGTTCAAATTAATAAAAAATATCCAATTGGTAACAAAATTTTGTAGAATACTAATTCATACCCCCTCTTAGTATTCCCTATTTTTAACAACTACTATACAACATGGGTTTAGTTCCTTAGAGATGAATCGTACTTGGGATTTAGTCCCTCTTCCCAAGGAAAAAAAACTTGTTTGGTGCAAGTGAATCTATCGAAAAAAATTTGGAGTAGATGTGTTAGTTGATAAGTATTATAAAGCCCACCTACTTGCCAAAAGATTCTCTTAGGTTCATAGAATTGACTTCTCAAAAACCTTTGAACCAGTTACAAAGATGAATTCTATCCTACTTATCCTTTCCATTTTTACATCCCATCATTAGGCAGTTCATCAGATGGATGTGAAGAGCATTTCTTCATGGTGACCTTCAAGAAGAGATCTATATAGAGAAACCATAAGGGTTCACTGAGGATCCTACACTTGTTTTCTACCTTTGAAAGTCCCTATATGGCCTTAAATAAGCTCTGTGAAGATAGAATCCTTCCTTCTATCATTTGAGTTCAATCAGTGTCATTCTCATCCAAATGTCTACATCTTGTAGTGGGATTATACTCTCACCTTCCTTGTCCTCTATTTTTATGACTTGTTGATCATAGGGAGTTACTCATTTCATATGATATTAAAAAAAGCCCTTCATGATTGATTCTTAATATCTGAATTTGATCTTATTCATTACATCTAAGGGATTGAGATTTCTCAATCAAATTCTGGTATATTTATTGGCTAGCCTAAGTATGCTCTTGATATTCTCTCCACCTTTGACATGGCCAACTACAAGTCTACACCGATTCCATTTCTCTCATAGGTCAAACTTGAGGCTTCTTTTTCTTCACCCTTGGTTGATGCTACCTTGTGTCATCAATTGGTTGGTAGCCACATATACTTGACTCACACAAGGCATGATGTTTCATATGTTGTGGGAATGGTTTCTAGGTTTATGTAGGAACCACATGAGCTACATTGTAAAGTAGCTAAGAGGATTCTTCATTACATCCAAGGTACTCACAATTATGGGATTCATTATGCAGTGGGTGTGAATATTGACTTTGTGGGCTATACAGACTCATATTGGGTAGGCAATTCTCAAGATCATAAGTCTACTTTTGGGTATTGCTTCTCTCTTAGTTTTGGTCCAATTTCTTGGTCAAACAAGAAGCGGTGACTTCTTTAGGATCTTTATTTATTTTCCATTGATATTATACCATATATATATATGATCTATAATTGCAAAATTACATCTTTTTCATAAATTAATAAGAGCTAACTCATCCTTTAAATCTATTTTTTCAATAGTATTCTTATAAATAGGTATAGACTAGAGATATTTGATAAAAGTTAATCTCCAATTATGTTTATCACTTTATATATAAGAATCTATTAGAGATACAACATAGCTAGATCATCAAGTATGTGTATGATCATGATATGTCAAACTATAGCCTTAGGTGGCAATGAAAATTAGCAAATCAACATTAGTCAAATTGACATAAAATTTTGAAAAATTTATGAACCTTATATCAAAACATTTTAACAATAGAATTTGTAGGAAATTTAATAGAGTTTCTAAAATACTAGCCCTTTCCTGAAAAATAATAATTTGATTGGTCAAAAGTTTGTATTTCAATGCAATAGTATAAATATTTAAAGAAAAAGTAAGACATAGGTGCATGTCTAACAACCTTATAAGTTTTTGCTATAACACTTTTTACTATAAAAAAGTCACATGTTTGATCACCTTAACTCATTCAAAAAAATTTAAAGTTGAAAATTGTTTATTTAATCCTTATAGTAGGTAAAGCATAGAATGTGACACCTCTCTTAGATTTTAAAAAGGTTATACTATTTGAAAGTTATAGTTATTTTTCAATCAGTATGTCAATCAACTCTTTATAGGTAAATCCATTAGGAAATAAGAAATAATTACTTATTGAACTCATATTTTGAGAATAAATATATCACTAGAAAGTTGAGAATGTACTTAAGAAACCTTTTCATTTCATCAAGTTGAGGTGGAAAGTGGTTTTCTTTTATATCGCCACTTTTTGGCTCCTCGTGATCTAGAACATACTCTATCATGAAAAAAATAAATATTTTACCATTTTGAACCAAAAGAGTCATACATCACTTTATCTAAACATAATTTGGAAAGAATAGCTAATAAATATCTTCATTTAAAGATAAAAAAGACTATTTCTTAACTGTATTTAATCAAAATTAAGCACTAAAGCTATAAGATAAAGCAATGAAACATGTCAAAGAGAAGGAAGAGGAGGGACAAATTAAAAAGGGGAAATTGAAAAGAACAAAAAAGAGACTAAAATCTAAAGGAGCCATGGAAAGAAAATGGAAGGAGAGGGAAGATAGGAGGCCAACTAGAGGAAAGGGGATAGAGAGAGAGGCAAAAGGATGCACAAATATAGATTAGAAATGAGGGAGAAAAGAAAAGAAAAAGAAAAAGAAAAATGGGGTATGTGCATGTGGGGGTTTGTAAAAGGAAAAGGGAAAGATAAATAAAAGAGAAAGAAAAATAGAAGAGAGAAAAAAGGCGAAAAAAAAGAGGGGGGAAAGAGAGCATCGAGAGGGTGGAAAAAATTAAGAAAAACACAAATGTGAAAGGACAAACAAAACAAATACCTAGGATGGAAAGAAAATCCAAAGCAAAGGAAGAGAAAATTAGTAGAGAGCCAAAGGGGAATAAAAAAGAAGACACTTCATAACCTAATATTAGAAGCCAAGAAAGTAGGATCTTTGTAAGCTTCTATGTTAACAAATAAATAAGACTTAGAAATCAAAAGAAAATCTTGCAAGTGTGAAGTATGTCAAACTAGAATCCAATATCTAATAACTGTAATAAATAGATATTCATTACTAGGAATAATAAGAATATTTGACCTTAAAATTGTTATTAATAATAGTGAGATATTGTTTTAATAATCCTTTAAAAAGTATTAACAAAAAATCTAATAATTTTTTATTTTGATATCTCCAAAATAAAAGATTATTCAAATGATAAGATTTTAAGCTATATACATACTAGTAAAAGAGCTTTAAGATATCAAAGTTCTAAACCTAGATTACCCAAATGATTTCCCTTCATCTACAAAATCATCATCACTATGGTCAACCTCATTATTGTGGTTTCACACCACACACCCCATTTTGGTCTCAAAATGGGGAACCCCTCTTTTCAAGTGTTAGATCCCTTTTGAGGCACCTAGTCAAGCACCTCAATGGATCAGGATCTCCCTCTAAGTATAAACCATTTTAGGGTGTCTAGATAGTTGAGTTTGAGCAGAACCAAAGGGTTGATTAGGTAAAAAAATTATATCTAACTGTAAAAAGTGAAAGTGCACACCATGTGTGCATGTGCAGCCATGTAGAGTGTGCAACATGTACACTCACCTCAGACCTGGAAGATGCACATGCACACATGTGCATTCAGATACCTTTAGAGGTGCACACCCTAGCTCTCCCTACCTATAAATAAGGCCCAACCTCTTTGTAGTCACTTGTTCACCTTGAGATCTCTAAAGTGCACCTTCACACCATTGGATACTTTTCATCTCCATAGGATCACACATCTGCACCTACGTCAAAGCCTTTTTAAAGATAAAATTGAGTTGTGCACCCTCCAAATGTGTGAATTATGCACATAATATAGTAAAGAGTCCCCTTCTTCACATAAAAATGTGCATGTTATGCACATATGCCATGTGTGCAACATGTAAATTTTAGATTATGCATTTTCACAAAGTCCCGCTAGATAAAAATTGAGCACCTTGCATTGGTACAAAATTGAGGTGTGCACCCTCCAAATGTGTGCATTATGCACATAATCTAGTAAAGAGTCCCCTTATTCACATCAAAATTTGCATGTTATGCACATATGCCATGTGTGCAACATGTAAATTTTAGATTATGCATTTTCGCAAAGTCCCACTAGATAAAAATTGTGCACCTTGCATAGGTGCACCATGTGCACAAGGTACACACATGCACATTTTAGACATTTGTAGTCCTTTTCAATAAGTTTCTTTTGTTTAAATCATTTTCTACTAGTCAGGTCATCTTTTTAAGGTTGCATTAGGTTCTTGTCATTAATAATGTTGATTATTCTTTCTCTTTTGTGTAGAAAAATGGCATCATCTTCATCTTCTATGGCTGAAAATATTGCACCTAAACCAATTTCCTTCAAATATTAAGGAGTGCCCAAGAAATTTAGATTCATAGATAAACACTTTGAAATATGATAGATAGAACTAAGACATATCGATTGGAATTCCATCCTATTATTGTGCAATATGCCCAAGGAAAGATAAGCTATGCTACCTTTGTTATGTTGGATACAATTGATTAATTGTCTATTGTCTTTGATGTTACAAAAATGTCATTTCATTATTAGTCAGTGTATGCCAAGCTCACTTGGGTAATGAAGATAGTTTTCTATGTTGACCAAGCATTCCTAAGTTTGCTAGGCTAAGAAGACAATGTCTACCAAGTTCACTCGAGCATTGAAGGAAAGTTTGTAAAAGATGAGTATTAAATGAGCTCACTCAGTTAATGAAGGAAAAGTTGGATGGAACCAATGTTAACTAAACTCACTTGATTACCAAAGGAACTTTGTGAATATACAATGTTAATTGAGTTCTCTTGGTTAACATAGGAAAATCATTTTTGAGTTAGTGTCTACCGAGCTGGGTCAACTAACAAAGGATTTTCTTATTTTGGCATATCAAGCTTAATTGTTTTTTTGCCAACTGAGATGATGAAAATTAATTCTATCTGACTTCACAATAGAAAATATATAAGTATAAGGTCAAGTTGATATTTAGAGAGTGTGTGTGGATGGAAGATTTAATGATGATAAGAAAAAACAAATTAGAAGGATAAAAAGAATATCCTTGTGGAGTAGAAAAGATATGTTTGATCAGAAAGGATCACGTAAAGCCAGAATCAAGATTTGTAATCAGAAATTTGGTGCATTCAAATCAGGTCATCTCATTGTTACTCTCTAACATTGTAATAGTGATCTAAATCTCTTAACAGAGTTAGCTTAATAGCTATTTGTAAATCCTCTAACAAGGTGGCAATTCTCTTGAATTTTCTAAAGACCTCTAACAAGGCCACTCCTAATAGGGTAATTAAATCCTCTAACAGGGTCACACCTAATAGTGTGTTCTGTAACCTTTAACAGGTTCTAGCTCCTAACAGGACTCACTTCAAAAGAGTGAAAATAGTAACTAGTTACAATTGGTAGTTTTCCTAAATTGGGTTTCCACGTTAAATCCTAGTGTCAAATGTGTTCATGCTATTTTATTTTATGTTTTTGAACTAACTTAATGTAATGGTAATCATAGATAAAATTTAAAGATTTGCATAATTAGTACTTATCGAGTTACAACATTTTATGTATGTTTACCGAGCTTTAGCAGTATTCAATATTTATTTTAGTGGTAACTGATTCACCCCTCCCCTCTCAATTAATCCTCTTATATTTTCAACAATTTGTATCAAAGCTTTTGGTGTTTGTAGAGAAGGTTTCAAGAACCTAAGATAAAGATCAGGATGTCTTACAAAAGAGAGATTCCCAAGCTCAACAAAGATAATTTTTTAGCATGGCAAGGACTTGTGAGGTTCTATCTGGCTACTATTAGTGATTCAAGGTAAAAATATCTTGATGTTGAATACAAGAATCCCACTGGAACATTATCAATTTAAGATATTGTTGAAAAGAAGAATCATAACATCATGATGATTGATATTGCATTTGCTCTTAGTTATTCTAAATTTGATGAAGTCAAAGATTACAAAACAACTCATGAGATGTGGACCAAACTAAAAAATCATTTATGGAGGAGATGAAAATGTAAGAAGAGCTAAGGCTAAAATTCTTAGAGATCATTTTGATTAGATGAAAATGAGAGAAGATGAGAACATTGCAAAATATGTGGAAATAATCAAAGCATCTGGAGGAGATATTGAAGAAAAAATAGTTGTAAGCAAGGTACTTAGAACTCTTCTTCCTATTTATGCAATTAGAGTGTCTAATATTCAAGAAATAAGATGTGATCCAAATAATAAAATATCTTTGGATGCTCTAGTTGGAAGATTGACAGCTTTTGAGTTAGATAACTTTGATAACTATGTTCCTAGTTCAAAAGTTATTGAGTTTGCATTTGAAGCTAAACTCTCACTCAAGAAAAAGAGTAAGAAATCAAAGTATGATCAATTAGAAAGTGAAGAAGAAGAATCAAAAGAGATTTTAGATAGTGATCTTGAAGTTGTTGAAGCCCTACTTGTAAGAAAGTATTCCAAAGGTAGAGGAAAGTACAAAGTAAAGCTCCTCTAATCTATTTTTCTTATGAAGAAGTTGGTCATATTACTACAAGGTGTCCAAATAGAGAAAAAAAAATATGGAAAGAAAAGAAATAAGCACAAAGCAAAGAAGGATTTCAAGAACTTCAAGGAAAAAGGTAAGAAATCTTATTTTATAGCGAAACATTTTGATAACAGTGAAGATGAAATGGTATATATTATTGTATAGGATGAATCTGATGATGAAGGAGATAATATGGAACTTATCTCTCATGTAAGAAAAAATGATACATTCATTATTGACACTGGCTATTCAAATCATATGATTGGAGATAAAACAAAGAATGAGCACATGGAATATTATGATGGAGGTAGTGTAAGCTTTGGAAACAACGAACCTTGTAAACTAAAAGAAAAACGATGTATTTATTTAACTAAAGAACTTGTGTGTGACAATGCTTATTGTGTTGAAGGATTAAAGCATAGTCTATTGAGTGTGGCACAATTGAATAACATTGGATTCAAGATAGAATTTATGGATGGAAAAGGAAATCTAGTAGGATCTAGCAAGCAAACAAAAGGTAATCTATTTTATCTTGATCTCAGTGAATGCCCATATTTTATTGCTCAAGTAGAAAAAAGTTGGTTATGGCACAAAAGACTATGTCATATAAACTTTGATAATCTAGTTAAGATAAGAAAACATAGAATATTAGGAGGTATTCCTGGTTTGAAGAAACCTAATATGGGTTTATACAATAATTACCAAATTAATAAGATGGGAAACACTAGTTTCAAAAGAAAAAACTATTAATCAGAAGAAGTCTTAGAAATTGTGCATACTAACTTATGTGGACCTATTGGAATAGAGAGTTATAGTGGAGATAAGTTTTTCATTCTTTTTGATCACTATTCTAGAATGATGACTATAATGCATCTAAAAGAAAAATTAGAAGCTTTTCAAAAGTTCAAGTGGTATTTGGCAAGAGTAGAAAAAGAAAATGGAAAGAGATCGAAATGTTTAAGATTAGACAAAGGTGGTGAATTCATCTCCAATGAATTCAATAATTTTTGCATTGAAAGAGGAATTAATACACAAGTATCAGCCCCTGGTACACCTCAGTAGAATGGTATAGCTAAAAGAAGGAATAGATCCATCATGGATTGTGCAAGAACATTGATGATAGAAAATAATGTTGCAATCAAATACTGGAGGAAGCTATTAGCACTACAATTCATACCTTGAATAGAGTTTAGTTGAAGAAAGATTCAAATCAAACTTCTTATGGACTATGGTATGGTTACAAACCTAATGTGAGTTACTTGAAAGTATCTGGTAGCAAATGTTATATTTTGAAAGGATCTAGAAAAGAAAAATTTGATGTAAAAGGTAATGAAGGAATATTTCTAGGATACTCTTGTAGAAGTAAAGAATACAAATGTTTGAATTTTTCTACTCATAAAATCATACAAATTGCACATGCGAGAATTGATGATTTTGCATAAAAGAGTGAAGAGGAAAGAAACAAAGGGCCAAAGGATTGTAGAAGATTTGTTTACTATGAACCTGATACCCTGCCAAACTTATCTAAAAGAAAGGAGGCTTCACCTCTTGAGTCCCCAAAATCTCCAATAGTTGTTGAGTTGTAGATAGTGCAACCCGAGTCATAGTCTAAAGGACTTGAGTCACAGTCAGAAGCTACCAAGCTAGTTAAAACTAAGTCTGATGGACCTGAGTCACAACCAGTAGGACCCAAGCTTGATACTAAAGTTCATGATGAAAACTATGGAACTCATTTCAAATCCAAAGAATGTATGTTAGCAAGATATGCCAAAAGACATCATGCACCTAATAAGATCATTGGAGACAAATATGATGGAACGATGAAAAGAAACAAGTTAAAAGGTACATGTTTACTTGTTGAATTTGAACCAAGAAATTGTAAAGATGCATTAGATAATGAAAGCTTATTATTTTTCCAAGCTAATAAGGCAATGTCTACCAAGTTCACTTGGGCATCAAAGGAAAGTCTGTAGAAGATGCGTGTTAACCAAGCTCCCTCCATTAATGAAGGAAAAGATGGATGGAACTAGTGTTAACCAAACTCACTTGGTTACCAAAGGAAATTTGTGAATATACTGTGTTCACCGATTTCACTTGGTTAACATAGGAAAATCATTTCTAAGTTAGTCTATATCAAGCTAGGTTATCTAACGAAAGATTTTCTTATTTTGGCATATTAAGCTTAACTAATTTATCAATTGGTTCTAGCCAACTGAGATGATAAATATTAATTCTAACTAATTTCACAATAGAAAAGATATGATATAAGGTAAAGTTGAGATTTAGAGAGTGTGCATGGATGGAAGATTTAATGATGATAAGAAGAAGTGAATTAGAAGGATAAGTAGAATATCCTTGTGGAGTAGAAAAGATATATTCGATCAGGAAGGATCAAGTAAAGCTAGAATCAAGATCTATAATCAGCAATTCAGTTGCATTCAAATTAGGTCATCTCATTATTACTCTCTAATCATTGTAGTAGTGATCTAAATCTCTTAACAAAGTTGGCTTAACAGCTATTTGTAAATCCTCTAACAAGGTGGCAGTTCTGTAGAATTGTCTAAAGACATCTGACAATGCCACTCCTAATAGGGTGATTAAATCCTCTAACAGGGTCACACCTAATAGTGTGTTTTGTAACCTTTAAGAGGGTTGGCTCCTAATAGGGCTCAATTTAGAAGAGTGAAAATAGTAACAATTTATAGTTGGTGGTTTTTCCAAATTAGGTTTCTATGTTAAATCCTAGTGTCAAATGTGTTCATGCTATTTTGTTTTATGTGTTTGCAACTAAGTTGAAGTAATGGTAATCACAAATAACATTTAAATATTTTCATAATCAGTACTTACCAAGTTATAACATTTTATGTATGTATGTTGAGCTTCAACAGTATTCAATTTTTAGAGTTTATTTGTACTAACATCTAAGTGATCTAGGATTTATTTTAGTGGTAATTGATTCACCCCTCCCCTCTTAGTTACTCCTCTTATATTTCCAAGATGTTTATTAGACACAAACTAGTGAAGACATCTTCTCATGTGGTATCTGTCTACTCATTAAAACTAATTATGACCCTAAGACACCATTATGTAACAAAAGAGAAAGTAGTTAAAAGTGTGATAGGGGAAATTATCTTGGACATCATGCCTCAAAACATTGAGAAGGTCTTCCATTTACCTCAAGTAGATCAATATTTATAGATCACTAATGACATGGCAAATAGGTGGTACATAGAGAATGAGTCAAAGACAAAAGAGATGGTACAAGGGAAGTACATTATTGATAGATCACCATTAAGTGAGATAGGTTGAAAGGTCAACATGGCCTAAGGTTATATGATAGATGGCATTGGCTACTCTATAGTTCTTTTAAGTAGAGCCATGGGCCTCCTTGTAATAGGTCATCTAGAAACCTAGATAGTAAATTTCATAGAGACCATGAGAGTGAAGAAGATGCCTAGCAATTGGGCTATAATTCTTGGTGACAATCTGGATAAACAATGCATTTTAGTGAATAATGACCCACATTTCTATATGATATGTTGTGTTGTATATCTTCTAGTAGCGAGACCAACAAATTACCCTAGGTTGGTTAGGAAGAGAAGTATGCAGGATGAAAATGCCTGGCCATACATAATCTATCCCCAACTTGTGAAGAAGAAGCTTTATGTCAAGAGCCCTAAATATAGGTTGGTCAATGATGGATTCATTTTTTCTATCATTTAGTTTATACAAGGATAATATGCCAAAATGATTATAGTTCAATCAACAACTTGAATATCAAAGATTGAACCTTATTTCATCTAGTTCAAAACATTTTCCTATATTTGAGTAGTGGGTGCTTTCTTGTGCCCAAAGAATCTTCCTAGATATCCATTAGAAACACTATTGTTGTTAGAGATAGCAAGGCAATTAACTGCCACTTATGATAGGGTGTAGAAACAACATAAGAAGACATGAATCTGGCCAATCACCATTGGGGCTTTTGACATTAAGAAAAAGCAAAAAATGGCTACTTTTGACTTGAAATGGGACCAGTACCATTTCGAGGATTATCAATCACCTTCCTCATGCTTCAACAACATCAAGATGGTGCAACATTTAGTATAAATGATATTAATACCTAATATGAGATTGAAGATCATTGGATGAACTATATCTATAGACAAATATGAGGTTTAGATTGGGAACTATTGCAAAATAATTTTAACATTTGTAGAAAAGTTACTTAACCTAGAAGTACCCCTACAATAACGAGACAAAGATGCCCCTAAGGTAATGGATCCATTGTACAATAGGGATAAGAAACATGAGTGGCCATTCACGAATATAGAAATTGGCCAAGAGGAGAATGATAATATTCATCATAGGGCTTGACATGTTATAGAATTAACAAGGGAGTGAGTTGGGAAGCCTTTTTGTTTTGATCTAGTTCCCCAAGCTCTAAATCTACAAGCAACTACTCAACCAAAGAAGTGTAAAGTAAAAAAAGTTATAGTTCCTAGATACCCTACAAAGTCACTCATGAGGCCAGGGATAGTGTATCAACATGAGTGGGGAGTGGAGTACTTCCAAACTAAAAGAGTCAAGAGTAAGAAGAGAGAGAGGGTCACTCAAAAGAGATCGCAACAAGAATATTTCCAATCCAACCTGGCCACACAAGAAGAGGATCAACCTAAATAGGAATAAGCTCTAACGCAAGAAGACCTTGCAGCTCCAACAAAGGCCACCCCATTAGTACCTAAGAGAGAAAGAAGGTGAGGAAGTTAAAAAGAAAAACACTCTGTCACCTCAAGTTTTGAAAACCATTCTTGAGGTTCAAGATGAGGAAAAGGGGGAGTAGCTTGAATATATCACACTCAATAAAAGAAGCCTCTCAAGAAGAGCTATAGAAAAGAAAAGAGGAGTTTGACTCAAACACTACCTTCTATCCCATAAAAGCCCATCCATATAGAAGCCTTAGAGGAAGAAAAAGAAAGATGGGTAACAAAGATGTAGGATGAAGGAACCAATGTCTTTGACATTTTAGACTTTGACTTCATGCTAGTGGTTATAGAGATGGTAGGGGAAAGGATACAAGATACCCCTTGGAATGAGTGGTTAGAAGAAGATTTGAAACAATTGCCTCATTTAACTAAAGGTCCCTTAGGTATACCTCCTCCACCATCACAAGACCTTTAGTATATGCCCCTCAAATAGAAAAAGAAGTAGCTACTCTACCCCCTTTGATAGTAGGGCTTGAAAGCTAGACCACAAATAGACAAAGTATTATAAGAAGAATATATTATTGAGGAAGGGGAATGAGTTTTCTAGCTTGAGTAGAAACAAAATTTCAATCCATAGCCCTCCCTTGATAAGAGAAGACACTAGAATGAAGTGATAAAGGGAAAGGGCCATCTTAAGAACCTACATCTACTTCCCAGTACATGTCTCATATGGGAACTAATCTAACATGGTTAAAGAGAGGTCTTAACTTGACATGGGAGACATATGGAGTTCACTAAAAAGGAAGGAATGGCATAACTAATAAAATTAGTTAAGATGTTAGAACCATAAAGGAGGATGCTAAAATAATAGCTTTTATCATGAAGAACCAAAATTAAGATGTTTTGGCACATATTGCCATTCTACCTCCCCATGTTGATATAGAAGAAGTGTCTCCAAATTTTTACCAAATAAAGGAGATAGTGCTTGGTAAACCCATAGTTTACGCTTGCAAGGTTTTGATCACCATAGTTCTTAAACAAGTATTTTCATACCTAGATAAAGATGAGTTAGAAATATTAATTTTGAGGAAAAAAAATGAGCTATTGAGAGGAAACCTGAATGAAGTAGTGGGTTTGATAGACCCTGATCATCTAGAGATTTCTATTGGGGCCACTTTAGAGAAGAAAGAAGCAAGGCTAGTTACGAAGGAAATTGATTCATATTTGGATGCATGCAAAAGGTGGCATCACAATTTTGAAGATAGAGGGGTACAAATAATAGAGGGTAATTTGAACCTTCTACACAACATTCAGAATAGCACTGATAAATTGGTTACAGTAATAAACCAAGTTTTTGGGCTAATGGATGAAGTGTGTTCATGGGTCAATGATTTGGAAGCATTAAAAACTATCAAAGGGAAAAGGTACTAGATGCTAATGGAAGTATATGCAGTGAAAGAGTTGGATAAAATAGAAGATTGGATAGAAAATATGTCAAAAATAAATAAATTCATGGAAGGGTTATATGAGTATATTCAAGAGATAAAGAATAAGTCTTAGAGGTAGTTTTAAGAAGTGGTTAAGTATTATAATACTTCCAGCCTAGAGAATTTTGAGGATGTGTCAAGGACTCAACTTTCTTTAGTACAAACAGTCATGTAATAATTCAAACCATTAGTTGAGGCATCTTTTTCTAAAGAAGATCTTAGAAAAATCTTTAAGAGAGAAGAAGAATTACTAGATTTAGATTCTAGATTAGAATATTTTTTAGATACTAGGCTAGAGATTAGTAATTACCACTAGGTGGGTCACAATAAATATGAGTCTTTGGATTTACTAGCTAGAAGCTCAGGAAATAATGAATACTATCCAAAAATTTAGGGAAAAGAAACCAAACATCATTTTGGTCCAAAGGGGAGAAAATCCAAATGGTGGAAATTGAGTTTTGATACTTACTAAAATCCTAGTAAATTTTCATCCTTTCAGATAGTGCGCTTTTCAGAAGATGCATTTTTTCAAAGGTGTGCTTTTCATAAGGTGAGCCAAATCAAGAGGTGCATCAAAAATTTTGAAGATTAAGTAGTCCACCAACATTTAACTACCATTTTTTATTTTTGAGCATTCCATTCATCAAAAATATTTTTTGATGATAGAGAAGGCCAAGCTTGCATTTTTAGAAGTCTCATTGACTCTTAAATCATCTCATGACTTCTCTCTTCTTATCCTCTTCTTCTTCTTCTTCTTCTTCATTTAATTTTTTAAGTCATGAAAAGGCTTAGACATTGATTAATTAATATAAATAAGGGTGGAGACCTTAGGGCCATTTAAAGAGTCACTTTGTCTGAAATTAGCTTTATTTTATTAATTTTTAGCATAGTGTTTGCATTAGAAGATCTCTCACTTCTAACACAAAAGGAGGAGAAAATTTATCTTAAATACATGATTGTAAAATGTACTCCAGGTTGATATTTGGATGCAATAATAAATTCTATCAGTGCTCTCATTCTGATTCTAGTAAATCTTGCCAAAGTGTGTTATTTTTGTGAATTGATGTTCATGAATGATAATGGAGCTAATGATTTTATTGCATTGTTATAATTATGAAATCTTTTGATTTAGGTGTTTGCCTTATGTTTACAAATTCCATTGTTGTGACAAATTGGAGAAAGGATCACTACTATTCTTACATACCATTTTGTCTCATGTGAGAACACTTTTTGTGACCCTGTGATTTAATGAATCGTGAAACATCTTTCAGTTTTTATTAAAGTTCTCATTGACAATGGCATCAGCAGAGTTGAGGAAGTGCTACTCCTAATTTCATTGTCTTCCTACTACATCCTTTTGATAATTTAATTCATAGACATGTTGTTACTTTGGCATATGTACATCAGGAATTTCCCTCTTAATAATTCTTTTAAAATATCTCATCACTTTATCTTTGTTATTTTCTTTTCAAACACATGGTTAAAATAGGAATTCATATAGTTGCATTAATAATAATTCATAGTCATCATAAAATATAAAATACAAAAATATATTGGTTTTGTGGTTACTTTTTGGCAAAGTTGTGCATAATTGGTAGATACCAGCAAAAGCCTCCTTATGAACATTCACATTTATCTTTGATTGAGTTGCTCAAAAGGTTAAAAGTTAGCCATCTAGAATGTTGGAGTTGGTCATTGATCAAATTTTCAAGTGAGACGTTTGAGATAATTTCTACCATTAGTATAGTACAAAATGACTTATCAAAACTTGTCAATTGTTAGGAACCAATCTAACCCACGATACTCTACCTTGACCTATACATGTATAATTCTTGGTTTAAAACAGAGGGATCTTTTTAATCATTGAAAATTGATTAGTAGACCTCAAATATTTCTCAATGATGACAATAGGATATACACTCACATGATGACTAACCATCCCATATTCACTATATTTTTCAATGAAAATATTATCATTAGTATTATCCAAAATAATATCAAGTTCTACAAGTAGACAACCTTTAAACCAACTAATACATAAATCTTTAAAAAATGCCTTGTCTTTGCCAATGTAGAGGATGGTTGATAAAAACATGGAAATGATCTTTTTATTTATTTTTGGCCTATCCTCCAACTAGGAGAATTATTTCCTAATAATCCTAATCATGGATCAAATTACAAAACTATGCCTATCCCACATCATTTGCTTCTACCTTCTTTCACTAATTTTACCCCAAAATGCCATCTCACATTTCCTTGATTTTATTATGATGAAAATATCCATATTTATAAAAGACCATGAAAAAGAGAAATTAATGAGTCCTTATAACAAGCTTGAATTTTTCTAGAGAATTCTTTCATTTCGGTGAGATTTCTCATAGGAGGGATTCCTCAAGGGAAAGATCTTTAGGGTTGTCATTTTTAGTGCTATAAGGTTCCACAATGCTTTCTTTTTAATAGAGGGGTTCTAGGCTCCATACTGCTAACAATTTGAGCCAATGGGTTATCTTTAAAGGGATAAGAGCTTATGTCTTCAACTTTAATAGAAAAATTGGTACCAAAATCCTCTTTCTTAGAGGTCAAACTTCTACTAGAAGTAGGATAGTGGAAGAAAACATGATGCTATAGAACTAAAATTTGACTCTAGTAGAGTGAGGGATTGTCACTAGTATAAATACCATTTCTTAGATAAGACAATAAAAAACAACACATTTATCATTTCCCTATTACACAATAAATTTAGAAAAGAAAAATGGTAAAGCTTGGTTAGGGTTAAAATTCCCTTCAAAGGTAAAATATTTATGTACCCAAAGATAGATAATAGAAAAGGGGGGAGGAAAAGAAAATAGATATCATACCCATTTTTGGATTTGATTCTTTATACCTTCTCCTATTCCTTGAATATTTTTTTTGTAAGGAAACTTAGGTGCGAAAATAGCTTCCTACACATCTCTTAAGAGAAGTATGGTGCAAATCTTATTAAAATCTTTTACACTTACAGATTCAATATCATGTAAATAACAATATTTCAAAAAACCAAGCATAAAGAAAATAGATAGAGAAAGAAACACAACACAAAGATTTGCTAGTGGGGAAAAACCTTTCGGTAAAACAACCCCACCCCTCTAGAACCTGCACAATGTATTATCTTCAACACAAGGTTACAATACACTTGCAATGCAAGTTCAATAGCGATAATAGAAGACTCCAATAGAAACTCATAGTACCAACAATACACTTTCTCACATACCACCTCTTTGCAACCCTAAAAACACTTATAACATGTGCTTCACTTTAGGGTTATTCCCAAAGGTAACCGTATTAGGGTTTTACCATTCTCTAAGAAAATAGGGGTAGAGTGTATAGTACTCAAATTTATCAGTTGCCACATGTCTTTTCCTATCA
This sequence comes from Cupressus sempervirens, assembly GCA_028749045.1. Lineage (NCBI taxonomy): Eukaryota > Viridiplantae > Streptophyta > Pinopsida > Cupressales > Cupressaceae > Cupressus > Cupressus sempervirens. The sequence continues at coordinate 601,259,232 of CM053791.1, read as the reverse complement.
TTGAATCTTCCTAACATAGCTCTTACGTGTCATAGGAATCCATCATAACCATTTTAGTGATGATCTCCTTATACACAATTCAAGATGCCGACACATCAACATTATTTCCAAGAAATAAATATTACAAAACAAATAATAAGAATAGGAATTATCTAAAGTTGAGGTACCTTATTCCTAACATTCTCCCACTTGTCGAACACCTTGTAAGAGCAATAGGAACATAACAAGAACTAACCGCTATAGGCCAAAAGGCCCATAGACTCCAAACACCTTCTAAACTTCTCAGTGCCCACTAGTTTCATTAATGCATCTGCAACATTCTTCACAATATCTGCCTTCTCCAAATTTACCTTTCCATCTTCCACCACATCTTTCACAAATTGAAACTGCATGTCAATGTGCTTCGTCCTGGCATGGAAAGTTGGATTCTTCACAAGGAAAATAGTGCTCTAACTGTCACACCAAATAGTAATCTATTTTGCATCAAAACCAAATTTAGAACACAATCTGTTAAGCCAAATGGCTTCCTTACAAGCATGAGTAGCAGCCATATACTCAACTTCTATAGTAGATAAAGCAACCATAGGTTCTCGCTTGCTCATCCAATTGATGGCACCACTAAACATAGTGAACGCATAAGCACTGGTGGATCTCCTATGGTCAATATCACCTGCCCAATCTGAATCAACAAACCCACGAATACAAACTGAATGCAAAAATATAGAAGAGTTACCATGATAACATATGGAGTAATTTGATGTACCCCTCAAAAATTTGAATACTTGGTTAACTACATCCCAATGTACCCGTCCATGATTAGCCATAAACTGACTCAGGACTCCCACTGCATGGGCAATGTCTGGTCTAGTACAGACCATAGCATACATAAGACTGCCAACTACACAAGACTAAGGTACTCTACTCATGTCCTCCACCTCACTAGGAGATTTTGGACAATCATCTACAGATAACTTTGTTCCCATAGAAATAGGAACACATAGTGGTCTACAATTTGCCATGCTGAACCTGTCCAACATAGACTTCACATACTTACTCTGACTTAGCCAAAGTTTTCTATTAGACCTATCTCTATTGATTTCCATACCCAAGATGTACCTAGCTTCCCCAAGATCTTTCATCTCAAACTGTGCTGACAAGTGAGATTTAAAATCAAAAATCATACCCTTACCCTTCCCAAACAGCAACATATCATCAACATATAATGCAACAATAAGAAGGTGATCATTTTCAACTCTAAAATAAACACAATGATCTAGTTTGTACTCAAAAATCCAATTGACAACACAAAGGCATCAAACTTAAGGTACCACATCCTAGGAGATTTCTTCAAACAATATAGAGATTTTTTTAATCTACAAACTAAGGATTCTTTACCTTTAACAATGTAGTGCTCAAGCCGTGACATATAAATCTCTTCCTCCAAATCACCATGAAGGAAAGTTGTCTTCACATCCATCTATTCTATCTCTAAATCATATGATGTAGCAAAATATAATAGAGAACTAATGGATGTCAACTTTGCAATGGGAGAGAATACTTCACCATAATCTATTCCCTCTACCTGTGAATACCCCTTTGCAACCAATCTAGCTTTGTACCTTTCAACACTGCCATCTGCATAGAATTTCTTCTTGAACACCCATTTACAACCAACAGATTTTGTCCCTTTAGGCAAAGGTACAAGGTCCCAAGTTTTTATTTTCTCTAATGAAGCCATCTCATCATCCATAGCCTCAATCTAGAAACCTACATCTTCCATGCCCAAAGCCTCTTTCATAGATCTAGGCTCATCAGTGTTAGTAATCAAAGCAAAAGCACAACTAGAATCTAACATAGAATAACCAAACCTTTTTGGTTGCTTTCTTTATCTTGTGGATCTCCTCAAGGGTTGTGGTTGACGTTGTTCTTCCTCTTCTTTTGGACTATCAGAGCTGCTAGAGCTCTCCTCATCATTAGACCCAACATGGTCTCTCTGTTTAGTCTTCTTAGGGGTAGGAGGAAACTAAACAACATCTTTTTCCTTTTATTTTTCATCTGGTTGTAGCACAATAGGAGAAGATTTTAGCTCTCTAAAAATAACATTTATACTATACAACACCTTACTAGTCACAGGATCCCAAAGCTTGTATCCTTTCACACCAGCACTGTATCCAATGAAAATACATTTAACAACTTTGTTTTCCAACTTAGATCTTTTCTCCTTTGGGACATGTGCATAAGCTTCACAACCAAAAATACAAAGATGTCTAATTGAAGGCTTCTTATCAGACCACACCTCCATGGGTGTCTTACCAAAAAGGGCTGATGTAGGAGATCTATTAACCAGATAGCAAGTAGTGGCCATAGTTTTGGCCCAAAACCTTTGTTCTAAACCAGCTCCACTAAGCATACTCCTAGCCTTCCCCATCAGTGTCCTATTCATTCTCTCTGCAACTCCATTTTGGTTTGGGGTATAAGGAGTTGTCTTATGCCTCTTGATACTTTGTTCTTTATAGAATCATTCAAACTCTGCTAAGAAAAACTCACCACCATTGTTATTTCTCACACACTTAATCTTCTTACTAGTCTAATTCTCTACAAGGGCTTTAAATTCCTTGAATCAACTAAAGACTTGTGTTCTTACTTTTAAGTAAATAAATCCATGTCCTTCTACTACAATCATCTATGAAAGATACAAAAAAATATAGACTTGGAGATTAAAGGAACTTTTACAAGACCAAATACATTAGAATGAATAAGATCCAAAACATCAGAAGATTTGTGAGTACTAGAGTAAAACTGAACATGATTTGGTTTACCATAGACACATTGCTCACAGAAGTCAAACTCAAGATTGCAATCATTTAAACCCTCAACGAGATTTATATTTTTTAGGGTTCTAAGACCCTTTTCACCAATGTGACCAAATCTCAAATGCCACAACATTGTCTTTTCTATAGGAATCTTACCTTCCAAAGTGTTTGCATTGCCATTGGAACCAATAACCACAATATTCTTCATTGCTCATTCAAATGGTGAGGATGAAGAACTATTACATAGAGGAATACATGCATTTAGCTGAAATAAGGTACCTCTCGTGGTACCCCTTGCAAGCACTATCGATCCTCTCATCATCTTGCATCCTCCTTTCAAAAAAACAACTTGCACAAATACATCATTCAACATACTTAAAGATAATAGGTTTCGTGCCAAACCTGGAATGTGCATAACTCCATTGATTCCCTTTACTCGTCCATTAGGAAATTTGATAGTGATCCTTCCACGTCCAACTATCTTTAGGTGAGAATCATCACCCAAGTATACCTTTCCAACATCAAAGTCTTCATATTTTGAGAACCATTTATGATGAGAGGTCATGTGAAAAGATGCATCCGATTCAACCAACCACACATCATCAGATGCATGGGCTTCCAAAGCTATGATGAATGCATCGCCATCTTCTTGAGATCTTTCTAAAGCTAAATTTGAACCTTTCTTCTTCTTCTTTAGCTCTTTGCAATCTTTATGGAAGTGCCCAGGTTTATCATAGTTCCAACATTTTTCCTTAGACTTATTGGAAGTCTTTGACTTCCCACAGAATTTGGATCTACCCTTATTTTTAGACTTATTATCATTTTTCTTCCCTCTTTCCATGGATCTCCCCTGAATAGCAAGGACTTCATTTTCCAAAATGAAAGCCTTTCTTTGCATCTCCTCTGATAGTAGCGAAGACACCACATCATCCATTTTGAAAGTGACTAACATGCTTCTGAGAGCCATCACAAGATGGTCCCATGAATCCGGTAAAGAACACAAAAGTGTGTAGCTACGATCCTTCTCCTCTAACTTGACACCAGCTCATGTCAACTATGTAGCTAGTAGATTAAATGCATTTAAATGATCTGTTAAGGATCCACCTTCCTCCATTTGTAGAGAGTACAACTTCTTCCTCAGGAACAACTTGTTCACCAAAGATTTGGCCTGATACATGGCCCCAAGTCTTTCCCGCAAACTATATGCAATTTTCTCATCTAGAACAATTAGAAGAACTACATTGATTAAATAGAGTCTTATGAGACCCTTAGCTTTATGGTCTTTGATATCCCAATCTACTTGAGCTACAGTTGCTGTTCTTGTAGCATTTTATGTCACTTCCCATAGGTCATGATCTTCCAACATGTCTTCCATCTTGAGTTTCCACAACTCAAAATTAGTTGCATTAAATTTCTCTACCTCCATTCTTCCATATGATGAACTTGCCATCTCAATCTACAAATAAGATTTAGGATGCTCTGCACAAGACTCCCACTCAACTTGAGATTAGCTCAAAAAACCCTAGCCAACAACTAGGATCAAAAGTTGATAAGGCTCTGATACCAATTCTAAGGAAACTTAGGCATAAAAACAACTTCCTACACTAATCTCTTAAGAGAAGTATGGTACAAATCCTATTAAAATATTTTACACTTACAAATTCAATATCATGTAAACAATAATATTTCAGCAAACCAAGCATAAAGAAAATAGATAGAGAAAGAAACACATAACATAAAGATTTTTCAATGGGGTAAAACCTTTCGATAAAACAACCCCACCCCTCTAGAACCTGCACAATGTATTATCTTCAACACAAGGTTGCAATACACTTGCTATGCAAGTTCAACAGTGACAACAAAAGACTCCAGTAGCAACTCACAGTACCAACAATACACTTTCTTGCATACCACCTCTTCACAACCCTAAAAATGCTTATAACATGTGCTTATCAGTTTCCACATGTCTTCACCTATCATTGAATCTTCCTAACATAGCTCTTATGTGTCATAGGAATCCGTCATAACCGTTTTAGCGATGATCTCCTTATACACAATTCAAGATGCCGACACATCAACATTATTTGCAAGAAATACATATTACAAAACAAATAATAAGAATAGGAATTATCCAAGGTTGAGACACCTTATTCCTAACATTTTTCCTACAAATTTTGTATCTTGCTAAGAGCTTACATTCAAAATGAGCTCCATTTCACTCAAGTCCAGTAGCTTTGGCAATCAATTGTGGGGTAAGAAAAAAATAGATGCTACTAATAGAATGTCCCCTTGCAGAAGGGATTGGAAAATATAGAAGATACTTTAGAGTTGAAACCTCTCATGTCATCAATGTAGCAAGTCAACTAAAGATTTTGGAAATAATTCCATATTTCAAAGTTCTACCTAGTTCACAATTCTCCCTGAGCTCCACCTTCTTCGACAACCCTCATAGGATTTTGATTTTTCTGACTTCTTGTAGCACTTCTTGAATATCTTTTGTTTCCATAGAAATACACTCTTGATTATGAGTAACTTTATGCATCCTCTCAATTAAAGCTTTGTTTTCACAAGAATCGAAATAGAGAGAAACTTTGAGAAGAAAAAAATTAAGCAATTTTTTTAGGAATGTCATGTAATGATCAAATTTCATCATTATTAAAACTTCTCTCAAAAAATGGATGTCATTGGGCTGAATGAATTAGCATATATCTACATTGACTTTCATTGCATAATTGGCTTTACTCAAGGAATTGATCTTTTGCATTAAAAATTTTCACTTTCCTTCTCTCTTACAATTATCAAATGTTACAAAAATCATATCATTAATGCAACAATAAGAACTTTTTTTAATGATGACATCTTTAGAGAAAAATATGAGATTTCAAAACTTAGAAATGTGGTTAGCTTTTGGATACTGTTCCAAATTTAGAAGAGTCCTTACCCTCATTTAATAAAATATTTCTAGACCCTTTAGATTTATCTTTCCCTCTTTTTTTCAAACTTCACTACTTATAGTTAGCCCAAGGTACATATTTTACCTCATTCCACATAGAACTTAAATACTTTAGTATTTCTTTCATAGAAACTAAGTAAGAAATACACATACCATTTCTCATGCCTAGGTCAAAAGATTTAATTATTGTAATTAATCAAAATAATTTGAAGCTTCTTGGGATAGTTCATACCTATAACATATCTTCCTTCAATGTAACCAAGCCCCTAATTTCCTAAGAAATGTCTAGCTCTATTACCCTCCCTCAAAATGAGTCTAATCTTAACATTCCTGAATGTTGATAGCCTTGTTTTGTAGTCCTCCATAAAACTTAGAGTTTTCCAATGAGTAGTAACATTACCAAGGAGGATATCAACAATGAGCTTAAAGTCTACCTCCATTATTATAATATCATCTCTAAGCTCTTGGATGATCTTAATTCCTTGAAACATATCCATTCAATTAGTATAATTATTAGAATTCACTGCATTGTCTCTATAAAATTCTTGAATCATATCTCCTTTGTTGTTGCTCACATGACCTCCTATTCCAGAGATCTTAGAGCCTTTTGAGCATTTGTGGGCATTGTAGTTCAACTTGTTTGATTTCAAAGGGTACCACTTTTTCCCCTTCCTCTTCCATATGCTAGTCGAGTTTAGATTAAATAGGCTTTGGTTGATATTCCATTTCTTCTTTACTCTCAAATTAATTAGATTGGGAAAGGAGGTGCATTTAGGATAACTAACAACATTAAAACTATCCGTAACCAACATTTTGAATATATGAAGAAAATTTAAATTAAATATTCTCTCCTTCGATATGGTCTAGGTGAAAGTAGGAAGAATCTAAAGCCATAGGTTGTACATAGTAGGGTAGTTTAAAGGAGATTTTTTCTAGAGATAGAGCAATATTTAGTAGTATTTAGCATAACCCAAAAATTCCAAAGTGATTGGAACACAAGACCCCAAAGATCATTAGGCATGGTACATTTTAAGAAAATGTGATTAATAGACTCCTCATCATTTTCACATTGGATGCAATTGCTAGGTTTGTAGAAACCTATTTTGGATAAATTGTCTAGGGTCAAAATTGTGTTATCCTCTTTTCTTATGTTTATAATTCTTCTCATAGTTGTGTTATTCTCCTAGAGATTAGTTGGGGAAATCCATCTAGCATTTTCCCATTCCCATGACATGTACTAATCCCCCACCTTCTCTCCTAAATTTTGTTTCACCCATTCTTGCATAGGATTTTTTCCATTAATACATCTTTCAATTATCTTTTGTCTTTACACAATTCTAACCAAAAGGATGTATTTATACCATTACCTATGCATTTTATGTTCCCCTTTCATAGGATGGATATTTTTAGTTTTGTTAATGTCTTACTAAAGGAAGGAGCTTCCATTCGTGTTTTTGTATTCCAAAAATGTACTAGCAGGGTCGTGGGGTAAATATTTTTCTCTTAAAAACATTGGCCTAGTATATTTTTCCTTCAATCATATCCCAACTAACCTTAGTTATGAGGGCTCTATTCATTTATTTTAATTGTCTAATGCCGAGGCATCCATAATCAAATCGTTTCAACACTTTCTCCAACCAAACAAGAGACATTTTATTTTTTATCTAATTTCCCACCCAAAGAAAATTCTTTTAAATCTTTTTCCAAATTGTCCACCACTTTACTTGGCATAACTACTATAGACATGAAAATATTGGGTTGTTTTAGATACATGCATGAGAATTTGAAGTTTTCATTCAAGACTGAGGATGTTCCCTTTCTAACCATCGAGTTTTTTCTAGAATCTTTTCACTAGGTTATTCCAAAAAGATATGGGAGCCTTGTTAGGAGAGAAAGGAAGTCCCAGGTAAATGTTAGGGGTCAAAGATATCTAATAGTCAAGAATAGAGGATTTATGAACTTGAATGTCTCTCTTTACAAAGGAATAATTTATTTGTTTAAAGATTATTTTTTTTGTCTTCAAATCCTAACATAATCATTTAGAAGGGCTTTCCATCTTTCAACTTCCCAAATAAGTGCTTCTCCAAATAGAATAGTGTCTAGGATAAGCTTTAAAACCTTTTAGAGATGAATTTGAGTTATTCTTAGATTTCTTCCTAGAACTTCTAGTACAAGAATAAAAGGATAATAGGATAAGGGATCTAATTTTGTGAGACCAACACCCATGGAAAGAAACCAATAGGGGGCCATTGACTATCACAATTCATAATCATATTTAGTAATTTTTCTTTCAAACCAAACTTCTTTAGTACTATTTCCAATAAAGTCCAACTAAAACTATCATAAGATTTAGAGTAGTCAAGTTTAAGATTCATTGTAGGTTTTTGTTTAGAATCCACAAAATATATTAATTCATGAGTAGTTATTATAGTGTCCATTATATTCCTTCTAGAGACAAAATCTTTCGATTCTATAAAGACTAGCTTATCTAATATAGGTTTTAATCTATTAACTATGACCTTTTAGATGATTTTATAAGAAGTGTTGGAATGGCTTATTAGTTTGTAATCAGCTAGGAAATTAGGTTTATCCTTTTTGGGAATCAAGGCAATAGAAGTGTTATTCAAGCATGTCTTTAGCTAGCTTTCATTTATAAAGAAATGACCAATAACTTTGAAGACCTCTTCTCCCACCATCTCCCATTACTCTTTCAAAAAACAAGAGGTGAACCATTAGGACTAGGAGATTTGAAATTTTGAAAGGAAAAAGCCTCCCTTCTCACTTCCCCTTTACTAACTCTTCCCATAAGATCATAGTTTTCCTCCTCAAAGATCAGCAAAGGAGTAAAATTAAGAAGACCTTGTAGGTCCTCAATGTTATTGAGGTTTCCCCTATTCATAAAGTAGTTAATTTCCTCAATGTTGATTCTATCTTACTCTATTGTCATCATGTCATACGACTTAGTTAAATATTTGATTTAATTTCTATGCTGATGTTTCAACATAGCTATAGTGGAAGAACCAAGTATTTATGTCACCCTTAGTGAAGCATTAGACTATAGATTTTCACTTCCATAATACCTTCTTATTATTATAACTTCAACCACTTTTTTCTTAGATTCCTTTTTTATTTTATAATTTTTTCATCTCCATTATCTACTTCCATATGGTTTTGAACTCTCTCCATTTTTCCCACCAAGAATTTTTCTTTCAAATATGTTACCAAAAGAGTTTTTGTTCTTTCATTTAAATTTAATTTTGATCTCTCTTAATTTATTACATAGATTAATCATAGGAGAGATCATAGTTGGGGTGTTATACCACCCATGCATGATATCCCTTAGGCCTTTCTAGGATAGCCACATATTTTTATATCTAAAGGGAAAGCCAGCCTTTTACAAGTATTCCATTCTAGCATAATAGTATTATGATGAAATCTAGTTCTATTTTTGGCTATCAGAAGGAAGTCATGAAGATTTTTCCACTTAGTGCAAGTTTCACTTGGATAATTCTACTATCCTATCTCTAAATTCTCCATGTGATCTTAGATCCTTCAAAATTTAGACCAATAAGCCCCACTTTGAGTAAAAAGTCCCCAAGGTCTGTCATACTTCGAGAGTAATCTTTAGTTCCTCAATTATTTTTTGAAGGGTACAAAGAGGGGAATTAAAATCTCCTACTTCAATCCATTTAATATTTTTTGTTATTTCCCATATGTTTGGACAAAGAGGACCATAACTATTTTATTTTTCCTTTGTTATTAAGAACATATATGTTAACCAAATTCCAAGACCATCTCATGATAAGATATAATAAGGAATTAGGAGAAGAGTGAAGCAATGTACCAAATATTCTATTCTTTTTCAACATAATTTATAAACCTCTTGAAGCCCCAAAGAGTCCACTGAAACCCAATTAGTAGTAGAACACACAATACTTTCTAATTTATCAAAACCCTCCTATTTCATCTTAGTTTCTTGAATAAGAATCATATGCACCTTGGCCTATTAAAGAGAACACTTTAAAATATGATTCTTCATGATACTATTAAGAGCTCTCAAATTGCATGAAAATACTTTCAGTGAAATAATACGAAAAAAAGTGGGCACATGAACTTGTGAAAACAAAGATAAAGAAATTGAACTAGTCCATTTTCCCCACCATTCCAATTGTGGGTCCCTTCTTTATTTTTCTTCACAATCCCTCCATGCTTATTTCCTAGGTAGTTTATGCCTACTTTTTCTCTTTCCCCTTTCAAAAATTTTAAATATCTTCATAGGTCCAATCTTTTCTTTTTCTGTTTTTTTTTTTAACTTCATTTGAGTTGAGCACTTTAGAAAGTTCCTCATTGTCTTATAGTTCTTCCTAGGAAGAAGGAACAACTAGGAGTTTAAAATTTTTAATATGGTCTCTAGATTTGAACTTACCAACATCTTCTAGATCATAATCAGTAGAAGAGGGGGCCATTAGAACCATCGAGAAGCCCAAAAGTTATACTAGGTTGATAGTGGAAAAGGGTTATATAGATCCAATATCAAAAGGTGTAGGGAGAACCAAGGCTTGAATTATTGATTCATTAATAATCTTCTGCTAAAGATGGTTAAGTAGAGGATTATTTTTCTACAAGATAAGGGTTAAAATGGGGGGTTAAAGTGAGGATTTAGGATTTTGGACTAGGTGATATTTTAGAGGGAGGGACTGAGGAGGGGTTGTTAAGCTCTTATTAGCATTAGCTAAAGGCTCTAGACCACTTAAAAAGGACTGACACAAGATGTTTAGATGATCAAACCTTATGCAATTTAGACAAAAAATGATGCAAGGAGGAATGGACAAAAACTTGGGCTAAGGGCACACCCAGCTATCGAAACCACCTTTTAGAGTAAACATTGTAAAAGAAAAAAATATAGAACAACACTAAGGAGAGAGAGAAAAAAATACTTTATTTATTCATCAATTAATCATCATACATGCCTAGTTGTAAGGCTTCTAGGTTATGACTAGATACAAAATACAATGTCCAAATCCACTATCCAACTTCAAATTTCCATTTCTAGACACATATGCATTCCAACTTCAAAACCCTCTAAGTTTTATCTTTAACCTAAGCCTAAGCACTCTATTTATACTTTCCAAAATGACTTATATAAGATTCTAGAACATTACATGATAGAAAGGCCAACCCCAAAATGGTCAACACTCATCCCTAAACAAGATCCTATCATTAAATTTATGATCAAAATTTAATATGCAAGTTGGCTCCCACTAGGACCCAAAACATAGACAACTTGACTAAAGAAGGAACTGAGCATTGACTAATAATAGGATCACTCGGCACATGAAGGAACATTTAGCCAATACTAGATAACTCGGTAGCAACTAGAAACTAGAACTCAACAACAACTAGAACTTAGTAGCAATTGGAAACTGGAACTTAGTAGAAACTAGAAATTGGAACTCGACAGCAACTAGAACTCAACAACAACTGGCACTTGATAGAAACTAGATCTTGGCAGCAACTAGAAATTGGAACTTAGTAGTAGTTGGAAACTGAATTCGACAGCAACTAGAAACTAGAACTCAACAACAGCTACCAAAATGAACAAAAAGTATAGGATTACAAGGCAACCTAGGATGCTTCTACATTAGACAACCAAGGTTGAAAGAAATGATTCTCCTAAATCATGCAAGTGTCACAAACTTAGTTAAATTCAACTTAGATCAATAAATCCATGTAGCATCTTCAACTAGTCTATTTTTTCACTTCACCAAATACTCATAGTAATATTTTCATCTTGTGCTTTTATCAACTCTTTGATCCAATACCTATTCAATTTCTTCAATCTACTTCTTAGGATAATCATCTACTAAAACAACTTCATCATCTAATTTATGATACGTATACAAATAAACAACATTGAATATAGGAGATATATCCACATCATCAAGTAACTCAACTTCATAAGCATTACTATTGACAAACTTCCTCAAGATCTTACAAGGTCCAGACTTCTTCATCTTCATCTTAGTATATGTTCCAATAGGAAATCTCCATTTCTTCAAATGAACCATCACCTCATTACCAACTTCAAAAACATGATGTCTTCTAGACTTATCAATATTCTTTTTATACTTCTAATTACTTTGTTCCACCCTCAATATTACTTCCTTATGCAAAGATCCCATGAAATCAAAAAATTCTTCACCTACAACACTTCTCTTTTCTTCACCAACAACATCCCTCAAATATGATACTCCTCTAGGGTGTATTCCTATAACAATCTCAAAAGGTAATTTCCCTATACTCCTATTCACAAAATTATTATATTCAAAGTCAACTTGTGCAAATACCATCTCCCAATTACTTGGCTTATCTCCAACTAAACATCTCAGAAAATTACCCAAGCTTCTATTCACAATAACTATCTTTCTTCCTATTTTTGGATGGACTATAGAACTAAACCTCAATTCAGTACCCATTTGCTTTGACAAAGTCATCCACAAGTAACCAATAAACTTACTATCTCTATTTGAAATAATGCTTCTTGATAATCCATGCAATTGCACAATTTCTTTGAAGAAAATTTCAACAACATGCTCATCATTTAATGTCTTCTTACATGGTATGAAATGATCCATCTTAGAAAATCTATCCACATCAACAAATATAGAATCATATCCCTTCACTATTTTAGGCAATCCAAGAACAAAATCCATACTGATGTAGTTTTCTCAGGAACATAAATAGTTGTATATAAACCAATATTCTAACTTACTCCTTTTACAACTTGACAAATTCTAGAATTCCTTACAAATTTTTGAACATCCTTATACATTTGTGGCCAATAATACTTCTCCTTAAACAAACTCAATGTCTTATCAATTCCAAAATGTCCAGCCAATCCACCACTATGCTTTTCCTTAATCAAATTCAACCTCATAGAACTTCTAAGAATGCACAACTAAATACATTTGAACATACTTTCTTGAATAAAATACTCATCATACTTACTTATGTGATCTATTATATTTGGTGCTTTGCACTTTCTCCATGCCTCAAAAAAATTAGGATTGGTATCATACAACTCTTTCATTTCATCAAAACCAAGAACTTCAACCTTCATTTTAGTCAATAAAGAATGCCTTCTACTCAATGCATCAATGAATATATTAGTAACTCCACTCTTATGCTTGATAACAAATGTGGAACTCTACAAGTACTCAACCCACTTCAAATGTCTCTAATTCAATTTGTGTTGACTTCACAAGTATTGTAAAGCTTTATGATCACTGTACAACACAAACTCCTTAGGAATCAAATAATTTCTCCACTTCTTCAAGGCTTGAACAATAGCATAAAACTCTTGATGATAAACAAAATATTTCCTTTTAGCATCATTAAACTTTTCACTAAATAAAGCAACATGTTTACCTTCTTGTCTCACCACAACTCCTACTACACTACCACTTACATCACATTCAAATTGAAATACCTTATTGAAATTAAGTAAAGCCAATGAAGGAACTCAACAAACTTTTGATTCAAAGTCTTAAAATTGTTATCAGCTCCATGTGTCCACTTGAATTCCTTTTTATCTCCTCCCATTTTCTTAATCATAGTATTACAATTAGAACTAAAAATCCTTATAAACTTCCTATAAAAATTAGCCAAACCATGAAATGATCTTATCTCACCCACATTCTTTTGTGTAGGCCATTACAAAAAAAATTTAACCTTAGGATCCATCTTCAAACCATCAGCTAAAATTCCAAATCCCAAATATGCAATCTCTTCTTGCATAAAAGAACACTTCTTCAAGTTAATCACCAACTTCTCCTCCTTCAATCTCTAAAATACTTTTCTAATATGATTAAGATGTTCTTCCATAGTCTTATTAAATATCAAAATGTCATCCAAATAAAAAATCACAAACTTACCCAAGTATCTTTTCAGAATTCCATTCATCAACCTCATGAAAGTACCAGGTGCATTAGTTAAACCAAAAGGCATAACTAACCATTCATACAAACCATCTTTTATCTTAAAAGAAGTCTTCCATTCAACATATTTTCTGGTTCTAATATGATGATAGCCACTTTTTAAATCAATCTTGTTAAAATACTTTGCTCCACTCAAGCAATCCATTATGTCATCCATCCTCGACATAGGAAACCTATGTTTCACTGTGATCTTGTTGATTGATCTAGAATAAATACACATTCTCCATTCTCCATTCTTCTTAGGTGCTAATATGGAAAGTAGAACAAATGGAATAAAACTTTCTTTGATCAAACCTTTCTACAACAACACATGCACTTGTCTATTAAGTTCTTTATTCTCTATAGGTGTCAATCTATATGGTGCTTTATTTGGAAAACTAGCTCCAAGAATCAAATCCATACAATGACTTATACTCCTTATTGGTGGTAAACCATGAAGTATATCCTCTGTAACAATCTCTTTATACACATTCAACATGTTTTCAATTTCTACTGGTAAATGGCCTCTACGAATTTCTATTGTCACTCGATCATTACTAGCTTTGGTTGTCACTCGATTGTTACTACCAAAACTTGGTCCTCTAGGAATTATGGTAAACTAGATTTGGTTCCTTTTCATTTCTTTTTCAAATTGTTTCCCATTGACCATGCAAATTTTCACAATAGTTCAATTAACCTCATCTAGACTTTCAATCAAATGCAACAATATTTTCTTTTTTCCCATTTACCCAAAGAGTATATTTATTCAATCTTCCATATGTATATCATATCTATCATATTTCCAAGGTCTACCCAATAGAATATGACAATAATCCATAGGCATAATATCACATAGAACTTCATCAAAGCAATGTCCAATTTTGAACTTCACAATACATCACTCACTTACCAATATCATATGCTCATCCTTGATCCATGAAACATGATAGGGTTTTGGGTGTTTTAGCCTTTAGAACTACAACTTTGTAACCAACTCTTTTGATGCCAAATTTGTAGAGCTTCCACTATGAATGATCACCTTGCAACATTTCCAAACCATCTTACATCTAGTCTTGGAAGGACTTATCCTTAAAATAGGTTCCTCATCACTTCCCTTATTACATAAGGTTCTTCTCACCATAAAATTTTATCCACCCTTAGGTCCATTTGGTGAACCCTTAGTGTCTCCTTGAGTCACAACATTTTTTTTACCTTGTCCACTTTTAGAGGATCTACATTCAAATGATCTATGCCCTTCTTTACCACATCTAAAACAATTACCATGAAATCCACCTCTAGAATAAGAATTACCTCTTCCTTAGTAAGAACCAATACCTCCTTCATAAGAATCACCACCTTTCCACTTTCTCTTTCCTTTTTCACCATTCTTCCATTCAATTTCTCCTTATCTTGCATAGATTTGTTAGATTTTCTACCCTCTCTATAAGATCTACCTTTGCCTCATTGGAATCTACTACCTCTACCTCTTTGTCTTTGTTCATGCTTCTTTGTCAAGATCTCCTTAGCTTTCAAGGCATATTGTATGCTTCTTCCACACTTTCCAATTTCATGAAACTTATATCATCTTGAATTCTAGATCTCAACCCATTTATGTACCTTGCAATTTTCTCAACATCATCATCCACATGTCTAGATCTGATGTCCAATCTATAGAATTTATTGATATACTCCTTCACAGTCATGTCTCTTTGTCTCAAATTTTGTATCTTTCTCAACAAGATAACATGGCAATCAATAGGAAGGAATTTTTTCTTTACCTTATTTTCCATTTTCACCCAAGCTCTAATATTCTCCTTTCCTCTCCTTTGTGTATCAATTTGCAAATGCTCCCACCATAGTAAGGCATGTCCTTTCAACCTAGTAACTACAATCTTCACCTTCCTATTATCAGGAGTGTTTTCATACTTAGAGAACTTCTACATTTTAGAGATCCAACCAAACACATCATTGGTGTCCAATTTCACATCATAAGGAACAACTTTTGCAACAGGGTTTCAATTTTCCCTAGACAATACCCTCAACAATCTTACCTCATCCAGATCTTTTTCAGGTTCTAGATTAGAGTTTGGTGCTACTGCTTCATCATCAATCACATAATCAAGATGTACTCCTCTCCCCTAGTTTGTATCCACATCATCTAATCTAGCTGCAATCTATCTCAATGTATCCAATACTACACTATCAACATTTCCTCTACCTCAAACCATCTTTACAAATCAAGTTCTTGCAAGATTGTAACCCTCTTCAAGTTCCAGGTCAAATCCTCAGATCTACTACCCCACAACTAAATACACTTAGGGTTCTACACAATCTAATCTCCACAAGGATGAACTTTGGGCTTTGATACCACCTGAGGGCACACCCAACTATCTAAACCACCTTGTAGAGTAAAACCTATGAAGGAAAACAATAGAGAACAACACCAAGGAGAGAGAGAACAAAATACTTTATTGATTCATCAAGTAATCAACATACATGCTCAACTATAAGGCCTTCTATGTTATGACCAGATACAAAATACAACTTCTAGATCCATGATCTATCTTCAAATTCACATTTCCAAACACATATGCATTCTATTAGGATTTAAGCACAAATAGAAATAAAAATTACATGAAAACATAAAAAATATCAAAAAATAATAGATCACACAAGAAAGAACACAAGACACCAAGATTTAACATGGTTCACCCAAACCCTGGGCTATGTCCACCATACAGCAAGTCCAATATTATTACGATCCAATGATTACAACCTGATTATAATCTGTAATCCCTTACAACTTAATACTACCACAGGAACCAATTTTTGCATCAGCCACAATGAAACAATCCCTAAACCTAAGCTCTTTTATACAAGTATTTTTATCACTTTAGGGTTGTAATTAATAATTACATGTCAGCCAAAAATCTTGATAAAATAGGGTCAATTTTTTTTTATCTTGGGGGCTTCACCCCCAGACAGTTGAGGCCTAATGGCCCCGCCTATATTGGGGGCTACTCCGAAACCCTAAATTTTGAGACCTAACAACCCAACCTTGAACCCTACCAAGGAATTATGGAGTATGTATAGTACTTCCCTGATTAGTCACCACAATCTAACAATCTCCCACTTTGAGAATGATCAGGCTCTAGATTAAACAATAATCTCCCACTTGGAGATTGATCCTTTAGCTATGTTGCTAATGAGGCTTCCACTAAATCAAACCACCCTAGACTCTTCTATGATTTTATTCCTATTTAGTCTAGAAGACCAACTAAAGTTGAAGAGGAATTCAACTTCTCCCTTATCACTACCTTTGTAAACATATCTGTTGGATTTTCATCTATATGTATCTTGTCTAGATTTAATTGTCCATCATCCAAAACTGACTGAATGAAATGGTACCACAACTAAATGTGTTTTGGCGTTGAATGTAGAGCTGATTTCTTTGTAAGATGAATGCCACTTTGACTATTTATAAATAAATAATTATCCCTCTGAGGGTTTCCTAATTCTTCCAAGAAGAACTAAAGACATATCATCTCCTTAGCTGCCACTATAGCAACAACATACTCTACCTCTATAAGGGATAAAGCATTAACCATCTATAACCTAGAAACCCAGCTCACAATTGCCCCACCAATAGTAAATACATAACTTGTAGTACTCTACCTAGTACCAATATCTCCTACCAAATCCTAATCAACATAACCTTGTAAATCACTAGTGAAGCCCCAAAAATGTAAATACTTACTAGATGTTCTTCTCAAATATCTAAGAATCCATTTGATTGCATTCCAATACCTAATTCCTGGATGACTCATATACCTACTAACAACTCCCACTACATGTGTAATATCTAGCTGAGTACATACCATAATATATATCAATCTTTCTATAGTTC
The DNA here is from genome assembly GCA_028749045.1 of Cupressus sempervirens. NCBI lineage: Eukaryota > Viridiplantae > Streptophyta > Pinopsida > Cupressales > Cupressaceae > Cupressus > Cupressus sempervirens. Next base: position 601,241,583 of record CM053791.1, on the reverse strand, counting down.
AAGCATAGGGTACCTTGAACATCTTATCATTCTCTTCTTGTTTCTTTGGACACATCTCCTTAGTCAACTTCAAATGACTAGGTAAAGGTGTACTGACAGCTTTAGCTTTCTCCATAGAGAAATGCTTCAGCACCTTCTCAACATAATCATCCTAAGATAGTGTAAGTTTCCTATTCTTCCTATCTCTACAAATCTTCATACCAAAGATTTTTTTCTACCCCCAAATCCTTCATAGCAAATGCATGTGCTAACTACCATTTTAACCCCTTGATATGATCCATGTTAGACCTAGCTACAAGCATATCATCAACATATAAAATTAAAATAATGTAGCTATGATCATCCAACCTCTTAAAATAAACACAATGATCTAAATGACACCTACTATATCCATGCTCTAGTATAAACTTATCAAATTTCAAATACCATTATTGAGGTGCTTGCTTCAAGCCATATAAACTTTTCTTCAATCTGCACACTAAATTTTCCTTAACTTTTACCTCAAATCCCTATGGCTATGCCATATATATCTCTTCATCCAAATCACCATGAAAGAAGGTTGTTTTAACATCAAGCTACTCCAAGTGCAAATTTGCAGTAGCCACAATACTCAAAATGGTGTGAATAGATGTCATTTTAACAACAAAAGAGAATATCTCATCAAAATTAATGCCTTTTTTTCTGTGCAAATCCTTTTACAACTCACCTAGCTTTAAATATTTTCTTACCTCCATCTTCTTCTTTTAACCTGGAAACCTATTTATTCTGTAGAGCTCTTTTACTTGTAAGTAACTTGCATAAATCCCATGTCTTATTTTTTAGTAAAGAGTTCATTTCATATTTCATTACAGACTCTCACTGAACCTTAGTATCCACTTGCATAGCTTCATCATAACATTCAAGTTCACTAGCATCAATTAGTTAAATAAAATACAAAGAGGGACAAAATCTTTCTAGAGGTCTAATTAGCATTGTTGATCATCTAACATTCACTGGTGTGTGTGGTATTTGTTGTTAGTATTGTTTCACATCATGAGGAATTGTTGGAACATCACTTTTTGGAGTGTCATCTAGCACTACATAATCATCTTCTTTCTTCTCATATTGCTGCAATAGATCTTTATACAATGCTTTCTCATTGAATATGACATCCTTGCTTCTTAGAATTTTATAATTTTCAAAATCTCAAAGCATATAAAAATACTCATTAATGCTATATCCAAAAAATACACATTTCTTTGACTTAGCTTCTAGCTTGGTTCTATTTTCAAAATCTATATGAAAAAATGCTTCACAACCAAAGGCTTTGAGAAAAAAATAACTCACATTCTTACAGTCCATGCTTCTTGAAGAATACCATAGCCCAAAGGAGTAGAGGGACCTCTATTAATCAAATATATAGTAGTATTGATAGCCTTTGCCCATGTTGGTCTTAGATTAGTTTTAAAAATTGAATATCAAGACACTTAACCAATTCTCAAGATGATGCCAAGAATGATATAGAAGCTGAGCTACAGTGTGTGCCGAGCCAAAGAATTCAATAGGTTCCAAGTGATCTTCAAGTGCTGAGTGAAGTTCAAGTGCTGAGTGATAAGTGATGTGGGGTCACTATAGATGCCAATCAAAGTATAGGAGTCAAGTGAGATAGAATTTCTATATGTGTTGAGCATTAGCAATTAGTAAGTTCCAAGTAACAAAGAATCAACATATGAGTTTGTATCTTCACAAACTTAGATGTAAACCATTTTTTGAGCTGACTCGGGATGAATCTCGAAGGATCTTGAAGATAAGATCACATATTTTACATTACCTATATTATCAGCATGCAACCAATAGGAAAAGAACAAGAATTGAGTGAGAAATGAAGAGTAAATATTGATCATAGATTCATACCTAATCCTAAGTCTTCAAAGCTTTTAAAAGGAGGATGAAATCCCATTATTTGTGTGCATGTGAGAAGTGCATGGGTGAATTATAGTGAAGTGAAAAAGGGTGTAAAGACTTAGAAAGAGTAGAACAACATTGTAGAATTTATTTGATTGAGAATAGAGTATTAGAGTTTCAAAGAGTGACATATCAGATCAAGCAAGGATTATAGCAGTCAAAGCTGAACAAGGATCTCGAATTAGCAATTAAGGATTGCAAGTCATTAGGTCAAATATTTCTAATACTCTCTATAAATTGTATTATGAATGAAAATCCTATGATGATAGGTTGGTTTAATAGCCATTTTGTAAGCCTTTAGACAAGGTTCTAAATCCTTTAATAGGGTAACATTCCAAGTCAATGTTTGTAAATCCTTTAACCAGGTCACTTTTAATAGGGTGTAAAGTCTTTAACAGGACATGCCTTTCACAAGGCCAACCATTGGAAGTGGCCAAACTTTGTAACCTTAAATAGTTACATATTGTTGCACTGATACTTTGTGGGTGTCATCCCCACCCTAGTTTTACCTTCTCAATTTGGAGGGTTTCTGGGTTACCAAATCATTGTGTTATCTATTTTCATACATGTCATTACTTTTATGTTTATTAGATGAATTAGATGCATGTGAATGATTTCAGCTAAAAGGTTTTGAAATGGTTAAAGTTAGTTACTTTTAATTCACCCCCCCTCTCAGAAGTAAATATTCCCACCTTTAAATTTCAGCAATTGGTATCAGAGCCTAGTTCTCACAAGAAGCAGCCTTACAGCTTAGAGAAAAGATTTGGAAATGGAAGTCTACAAACTTGGGAAGATAATAGAGAATCAAAAAATTGATATACAACTTGCTTTACGTGCTTTGGAGGAAGCTAGAGAAGAACTGAGAAAATCCTTAAAGAGAAGAAGATAGATTGCCATAGCTAAAAATGATACACAATACAAAGAGATTGACACCTCAAAACTATTTGCAAATGGAGATTCCAAAGAGTTTGATGTAGCAATAGTAGAGCTAATGGAGAAGAATAAAGCTCAAGTAGAAGAAATTAGAACACTCAAGCTTGAACAAGAATCACAAGCCATGATGCTTTGTGAGGTGATTAAATAGAAGAAAAGAGCCATTAAAGATAGGGCTATGCTAGAAGAAGACAAGAGAAATCTTGCCAATAGACTAGAAGAAAATTCAAATGAATTTGTAAGAATTTCAAACATGCAGCTAAACACCCTAAGCTAGATGATGATTGCACATCATGAACTGAATGTCAAGGACATTGAGATCTCTACTCTAAAGATGCAAAATATGAACAACTACAAAATGACCTAAAAAGAGAAAAGGAGATTGTAGAAAACTTTAATAGACCTAATGAGGCCATCCAATACTTTGAGCAGCTACTAAAATCACCAAGGGCTAGAAATAATACTTTAGGACTAGGATACACCAGCACTAAACAAGGAGAGTCCACCAAGACTGTAGAAGAAAGGAGTAACAAAGGTAAGAATACTAAACCTACTTGTCATTTCTATGATAAAAATGGACATACCTCTAATGTATGTAGGAGAAAAAAAACCCATCAACATGAAAAACCTAAGAAATTGAGTCATTGTTATAAGTGCAACAAACAAGGACATCAAGCACATAAATGCAGGACTAGGACTATCAAAACACCAAGATTTGAAGATTATTGCTACAATTGCAAGAAGTATGGACATAGAGCTTTTGAGTGTAGATCAAAGCCTATGTGGACACCTAATTATCCAAAAATGGGAAAAAACCATGGACACCACTACAATTGGGACTACAACACTAAGTATAGCTATCATTACTATCAGGAGTATGGACACATTCCTGAAAATTGTATAAGAACACATTTCAATGGAATCTACAGTAGATGGTTGAGCCAAACCACATGTTTCTATTTCTTAAAGACTAGTCATATCAATAGGAATTTCCCAACAAGGTCAAGGGCACCCAATTCAAAGAACAACAAAGGTAAAGAGAAGGTAGATGTTGAACACATCACAAGAGAAATGAATAAGAGATGGAAGAAGAAAGATGGGAGTAGCACAACAAATGAAGGGATCACTTTACCTAAAAGGTCAAGTGGTCACACTTCCTCAAACTAAGCAGAGAGAAGGTATGAGGGATTGATTTACAAAGTTTTATTATACATTAGTTCCTAAACAAGCAAGTACTGAAAAGAAGAGATCAACATGTTTAGAGATGCAAAGGAAAAATTTCAAGATTTCATAAGTGTTGCCAAGTTAGAAAAAGTTTCCCTCAGATGTTGAGTAAATCTTAGTACAAGCCAAGTTGACTGTCAAAATTAGTATAAGTTCAATGATTAGTAGTAGTCGAGTTGGTAAAGGAAGCCGAGTAAAGACAAATCTCAGTTGAAGCCAAGTAAAGGATACTCCTATGGATGCTGAGTGTGAAAGGCCAATGGAAGTTGAGTAATGTAGAAATCCTTTAGAAGCCAAATGGATAGCTATAAATATACTAAGCATTAAATGCAATGAAAATGGGGTATATTATTATGTTTTTAATCATTTTTCTTCATCGTGAATGAATAGCGAAGAAGAAAAAGAGTGTAGAACAACTTAAAAATAGAGAATCTAGTGTTTAAGTAGATTTCAATAGCAATTCAACATTATTTCATTAATTTCAAGGTATTTGCATTTGTGTCAAGCTACACAATTTCATATTTTCTTTGTATTCAAACCCTAGATTGCACAAATGGCTTCTAGCTCTAGGAAAACACAAGAGAAGGAACCATTTGAGGGCCAACTACTATCCAATGAAGGAAAACAACTAGGTTTTTGACTAATCCTAGAAGTAGCATATAAAAATAACCTAGTCAGAGCCCTATTGGTCATACCCCCTAAAGTATTTATGGTTCAAGATGTTAGGATATTTTACAATTGCAAGATTGGAGGCATAGGAGACGTGGAAATGAGGGAAGCTTATATGAAATTTTGTGAAAATGGAGTGTTAAAATAAGAGTATCAAATTGTTGAAAGGAAGGGTTTGACACATGCCCTAGAATTTCCTATAGTTTTCAAGACTAAATGGATAAGTATAGTTCTTAGAAAGATAAATTAATGGAAGTTTATGGTTGGAGGATGGCCTAGTGAAAATTACAAAAAGGATTGTACATAGAGTGATAGGGTATCCAACCCTAGATCAGCCAAAGACCCTTAGGAGTGATTCTAACAAGGAAATTGCAAAGAACACTAGTGCCAAGTGGAACAAGAGAGGAATTACAATAGACACCATTCAAGACCCTCTTGTTGACTTTTATGTTAGAGTCATTGGACACAAGTTCTACCATTCCATCAAACTTAACAGTGTGCCTTGCATTGCAATGGATGTAGGCTACAAATTGGTGAAAGAGGATCATACTTATGATCTTTCAAAATTGCAACTGCAACAAATTAATGAGAATTTAGCCACTATAAGAAGAACCAAGGGAGCCCAATACAAGTTTGGTGATATTTTGATTTGTATATTCTTTTATGTGTAGAATGGGTTTCCTTCTTTTGGTAAAGTAGTCTAGAAATAAAATAGGTCTATCATAGCTCAAGTTAATGAATATATTAAATAGATGGAAGCTAATTTTGAGACCCTAATGACTAGCTAGTTTGAAGAATTCAATAAAACCATGAAGCAAAGGCTAAGAATACCAATTTCATTGGTAGAAAAACATGTAAATGATGTATGCTTTCTTGTAGATATTGACTACACCTATATATAAGCTACCATACCAAGAGTTAGATGGTTAAGACCTCTTGGCTATGAAATAAATATAGATGAGGCATTTGTAGCTATAACAACATTATTAGCTTAGGAAGTGGACAAAAGTACACCACAATTTGGAACCTATGATGTGGTATGGTCAAAAGTGGATATGGAGTTAAAGACTACCTCCACAATGTAGAAGAAAGACAAAATTACAAAGAAGTTAAAGGCAAAATTTGGTGAGGGTACTATAGAAGAAGAAGAAGAAGAAGAAGGTGAAGAAGTAGAAGATGGTGAAGATGAACAAGGATAGGAAACACTTGCTTTAACCCAAGGAATAGGAGAGGATGTAGAAGAAGAGGAAGGTGTCAAGCAAGAAGCACCCAAGGTTGAGCCAAAGAAGAGAAAAGCACAAAAATAGCTAATTCCACAGGCCAAGGGGAAGAAGAAAGAAACAAAGCCAAGCCTAGCCATGACAACTACAAGGGTAGATACCAAGGCAACAACTCAAGTGGGAAAGGAATAGGGGGAAAAAAAAGCCACAGATCAAGGAGGGCCTACAAAACAAAAGAAGAGAAGAAAATATGTTATACCTCTAGAATCAAACGAGGAAAAGACAAAGTCTGATAATGATCAATTGAAATTGGTAAGGCATTCTACCAAGTCTAAATTGGAAAATATTTTTAATAAAATTAGAGATAATGTGTATCTAATTGGTTTAAAGGCCATTGATTTTAATAAGTTGTTAAGAAACAACAAAACATAGTGGAAGAGTCCATCTACACTATGATGGCCATGTTCAAGACCACCCCACTTGAACTAGATGATTCTATGCTTAAGGAGCTAAGCTCCATTGAAGAGAATAAATGGCATTATTTACTCAAAATGGAGAAAGAAATAAGGGAGTCTACATTGGATCATGTAATGCTTGACCTAACTAAAGGTAAAATAAGCAAGGCTAAAAAGAAACATGGGAGCAAATTTGCACCTAAATACATAGCCTTTAGAATTTTCCAAAATCAAATTGAAGATGTGCAAAAGTCCACAAAAATGTGGAAATTGATTTATGGATTGACAACTATCAAGGAAGGGTAGGAAGATCCCATTGAGGGAAAAAATGATGAGGAAGAAGAAGAGGAAATAGTGGAGAAGACACAAGGTGAAGAGGCAATAGCTGAAGAGTAGTAGCTAGAATAGACCATCCAAGACACCCAAATGCCACCACCAAGTCCTCCACATACAACACCTATAGAAATAGTAATTGTAAAGGATGTTCTTGACACCTTAGGTCAGAACATCAATCCATTAACTACAAAAGATCTCAAAAAGATCCTTCACCAAACCACACTACAATCACAATTGTTTACAAATCTTGTTTTGGTGAGAAGGTGAACACACAAGAACCACCTTCACAACCTCCCACAACTATAGAAGATCAGCCTAAAGAGCAAGCAACATAGGATACAACTGCTAAGGTTGATCATATAGTGATAGCAACAACAACTTTTGAGGAGCCAAAAAAGGAGCAAATAGGACAAGATGTTCCTATAGCACAAAGCCAAGGTGCACCTAATCAAATAATTATGATTGACCAAGGTAGTAGAGAAAAAGAGAAGGAAGAGGAGAAAACCCCTAAGGAAAGAGAGCAGGAGGAAATATAGACATTAGTGAACTTTCCTACCTCACCGAATCCTACCAAAAAATCAAGCATTGATGTAGTACCACTGTAGATTTTAGCACTAGGCTCGAGTTCCACAAAGGTTGCAAGGATAATTCACTATGGAGACCCTATACTTGATAAGGAAATAGTCATACCTAGTTATGACTCAAAGACAATGAATTTAGCACAGATAAATGAAGTGCAAGAGGCATTGGAGAGAAGGAAGAAGCAAGAGATACTTAGAAATGAATATAGACAAAAGTAGGGATTGGTGGAAATAAAAGACATATTCCTTGATGCATTTAGCTTGCCAGTACTTAATGAAACCAAGCCCATCATGAAGCAATTTTCCAACATAGTGGACCAGGTACAAAATGAAGACCTTGATACAAATGTTAAATTATTAGAGTGGTGAAAAAAGAAATTTCAAATGAATTTCAATGAAAAGATATCTAGTGAAATAGCACTTTCACAAGTTTAATTGGCTAAGAAGGTTGAAAATTTGAGAATAGTACTTGAGAATATATTCTCATTGTACTCCAAATTGTGTGACTCATCATTCTTCACACAAGAAACTAGCCAAAGAATACTAAGCTTGGAACAAAATCTTAAGATTTCCAACACACAACTACCAAAGATCTAGCTCAAAGTGAGAAGCATTTTTCAACTACACTTCACACTCAGAAGGAGTTAGATGTATTGATAGGAGAAGAGACCAATGTCGAGGCCAAATTGATATAGATTCAATCAACTATTGCTCCACATCTAGAAGTACTACAAAATGAAATGGCCTATGCATAAAATGTTCTAAAGAAAGACCCCAATCTTTCTACCCTAGAAGGCCTAGTACATCTTGCAGCAGAGACAACCATCTAGCACAAATCACTAGAAATTGCCTTAGACAATTGGGATGCTTCTGTGAAAATGATACTGGACGTAAATAAATTTTTTTTGGCTAAATATTCTATTCATTCTTAGGACCATTTGACATAAGTGTCAAAAAGGGGGAGATATAATATTTTGGGGGAGATACAGATAGAAAATGATAAGAATGGGGAGATAATAAATTATTTGATGGAAGTAATAAAGAATATCCAAAGAGGGAGATATTCAAATTCAAATTTTGTAGAAGCAATAAGGAGATAAAACCAAAAGGATGCAAAAATTGCAAGAAGATGTGAAAGGGGGAGCAAACATAGACTAGAAAAAAAGGGATAATACAACAAATAGATATAGAGCACAAACAAGGCAAAGAGTATTAGACACATCAGCATGAGACAAATTCAACACAAGAGGTTTTGGTTGTAGGAATCAAATTTTGGTTACAAAATTAGCACATCAGCTTAGGAGGAGTTACAAGCTTTTGAGAAATACAAAATTTTTGAAAAAGCTTTTAAAGTTTTGTACCTATGCCAAATAGAATGTGAAGTATACTCATAGAGATCAGATTTATAATGTTTAGTTAAGTGTTTTTGCCACTCATGTCAAAGGGGGAGATTGTTGATCTCAGATTGGTTTTGACAATTGAGTGTCAACACACTTAACCAATTCTCAAGATGATGTCGAGTATAATATAGAAGTTGAACTATAGTGTGTGTCAAGCCAGAGAATTCAATAGGCATCGAGTGAACTTTAGGTGCTAAGTGAAGTTCAAGTGCCGAGCAATAAGTGATGTCGAGTTACTATAGATACCGAGTGAAATAGAATTGCTATAGGAGCCAAGTGAGATAGAATTTCTATATGTGCCGAGCATCAACAATTATTAAGTGTAGAGTAACAAAAAATCAACATATGAGTTTGTATCTTCACAAACTCAAATGTAAACTATTTTTTGAGTGGAATCAGGATGAATCTTGAAGGATCTTTAAGATAAGATTGAATATTTTGCATTACCTATGTAATCAGCATACAACCAATAAGAAAAATGAAGAAGGCATGCAACCAATAGGAAAAGAGCAAGAATTAAGTGAGAAATAAAGAGTAAATATTGATCATAGATTAATACCTAACCCTAAGTCTTCAAAGCCTTTAAAGGGAGGGAAAAACCCCATTATGTGTGCACATATGAGAAGTGTATGAAGTGCAGAAGGGTGTACAGACTTAGAAAGAGTAGAACAAAAATGTAAAATTTAGTTGATTAAGAATAGAGTATCAGAGTTTCAAAGAGTGACATATCAGAGCAACCAAGGATCAGAGTAGTTAGAGGTAAACAAGGATTTGGAATCAACAATTAAGGATTGTAAGTCATCAGGTCAAGACTTTCTAATACTCTCTAGAAATTGTATTAGGAATGAAAATCCTATGATGATAGGTTAGTTTAATAGCCATGTTGTAAGCTGTTAGACATAAATCCTTTAATAGGGTAACGTTCCAAGTGATTCTTTGTAAATCCTTTAACCAGGTCACTTTTAACAGGGTGTAAAGTCTTTAATAAGATAGGCCTTTCACACGGTAGACCATTGGAAGTGGTCAAACTTTGTAACCTTAAATAGTTACAAATTATTGTAGTGATACTTTATGGGTTTCATCCCCACCCCAGTTTTACCTTCTCATTTTGGAGGGTTTCTACCTTATCAAATTCTTGTGTTATCTATTTTCATACATGTCATTACTTTTATTTTTATTAGATGAATTAGATGCATCTGAATGATTTCAGCTAAAAGGTTTTGAAATGGTTAAATTTAGTTACTTAGTTACTTCTGATTCGCACACCCCCCCCCCCCCCCCTCCCTTCTCAAAAGTAAATCTTCCCACTTGTAAATTCCAATAGCCCACATATTTAAGGGAAACCCAAAATGCAACCTCATGATCCTTTCACACTCCATTATAGTCATGTTCATGCATTCGGTCACTCCATTTTCCTGTGGAGTCCTTGGATCAATTTTCTATCTATGAATACCATTAGTGGAAAAATAATCTTCAAATTAATGACTGTAATACTTACCACCATTATCAGATCTGAGACATTTTAATTTTTTACTAGTCTCATTTCCAACCAAGAATTTCCATTTCTTAAAAGTTTGAAATACATCAAATTTCTATCTAAGGAAATAAATCCATACCTTTCTTGTTGCATCATCAATAAATGTAACATAACAATGAGAGCCACCAAGGGAAGATACCTAAGCTATTCCCCATACATCTGTATGCACAATCTCTAATTTCTCCCTTTTATTTTCCTTCCTAGTTTTCACAAAACTCACTCTCTTTTGTTTTCCATACACAAAACTTTCACAAAAATCCATATTAACACATTTTAGACCTAGTAAAAATTTCTTTGAATGAAGTACTTTCATACCTTTGTACTCATGTGCCCAAGTCTATTATGCCATAGTGTTGTATCAAAATCTACAACAACTATTTGTTCCCCCTACTCAACTGTAGTAACCACTCTTAAACATTCATGTTTCTTTGAAATAATTAAAGTAGAAGGAACAATATGACCTATAAAAATATATAAGGTGCCTACTTTCACACCTTTTTCTACTACAAGGGAACCTATTGAAACCTTCCAATTTTTATCATTAAAAGTAATTACACAACACTCATCACTAAGTTGCCTTGAAAAAATTAAATTCCTACTCAACCTTGGAACATGTATTACCTCATGTAGTAGCCAATGACTCCCATTCTACAACTTAATCTTAACTTTTCCATTTCCAACAATCTGACAGGGTTCATTATCCCCTAAATAAACAAGCCCAAAATCCCCTTAGACATAATCAATGAAATCACCTCTCTAAGGTGTAGCATGAAATGAAGCACTAGAATCTAAAACCCATGAATCATCAACACTTTCTAAAGATAGAAGCAAAAAAGCCTCTTTGGATTTGTTACTTACCACATTTGCCTCCTTATCTCCATGTGGCTTTTCTCCTTCATTTTTCTTTTGAGTCCAACAATCTTTCTTTTTATGCTTTGGTTTCCCACAGTACTAGCAGTCATTTGGTCCTCTTGATTAAGACCTCCTCCCTTTTGACTTTCCTCCTGATTTCCCACAATTTCCAAAATTATTTCCTCTTTCAATTTTCCTACCTCAAATTTGTGCATTTAGAGCACTTCCAAATGTAGATCCACCTGACGATTTCCTACGAGTTTTCTCACTCAAAATAGCATTGATCACATCATCATATTTTAGAGTATTAGATCCAAAAATGAAATTACTCATAGCATTACCAAGCTATTCCATCTTTCAAGAAACGAACACAAAATCAAGAGAGCCCTAATCTCTTCATCAAAATTAATATCCACAAAAGATAATTGACTAGTTACTGTATTAAACTTGGTTAAATGATCTACAACAAATCCACCTTTTTCCATCTTCATATTAAATAAATGCTTCATCAAAAATACCTTATTTGAAGTACAGGGCTTTTCATATAATTTTGCTAAGGTTTCCATCAACTCTTCCATTGTCTTTGCTTTTGTAATATTAAATTCCACCAATGGTGTCAGGCATAATTGAATGCTTCCAAGTGCCTTTCTGTCTAAAAGATCCTAGTCATCATTTGACATAGAACCTTGATTCTTGATTTTTCCTTCCAACAGCTTCCATAAATCCTTCTAATAAAGATAGTCCTCCATTTGCATCTTCTATAACTAAAAATTCTACCCACTAAACTTGTCAACCCTCAACTTACCCTTGTCTTCCATCACTCCCACTCAACCGTGAGACTTCTACTCAACCATGAGACTTTCCTATAGAGGATAACTAAAAAATAACCTCTCTTTGATACTACTTGTTAGGATATAACCACAGATAGAAATAATAATTACATGCAAATATAAATAATATCAAAAAATAATAGATTACACAAAAAAGAACACATGACACCAAGATTTAAAATGGTTCACCAAAATGTTGGACTATATCCACCAGACAAAAAGTCCAATATTATTACGATCTAGTAATTACAACTTGATTACAATCCATAATCCCTTACAACTCAATATTGCCACAAGAACCAATTTTTGCATCACCCACAATGAAACAATCCCTAACCCTAAGCCCTTTTATGCCTATATTTTTACTACTTTAGGGCTATAATTAATAATTACATGTCAGCCAAATATCCCGATAAAATAAGGCCCAACAAATTTTCCATTGAGTATGTACAATACCTCCCTAGTTAGTCACCATAATCTAACACATTCCACCTTCAAAACCCTCTAAGTTCTACCTTTAACCTAAGCCTAAACACTGTATTTATACTTGCCAAAATGACTTCTAGAAGATTCTAGAACATTACATAATAGAAAGGCTGACCCTAAACTAGTGAACACTCATCCCTAAAAAAGATCCTATCATTAAATTCATAATCAAAATTAAATACGCAAGTCAACTTCCACTAAGAACCAAATGCAGACAAGTTGGCTAAAGAAGGAACCAAGCATCAACCAATAATAGGCTCACTTGGTACATGAAGGAACATTCAACCAATACTAGATAACTTGGAATGAACTAGAAACTAGAACTCAACAACAACTAAAGACTGTAACTTGACAACAACTAGAAACTAGAACTTGACAACAACTAGAAAATGGAACTCAATAACAACTAGAAACTAGAGCTTGGAAACAACTAGCAGAATGAACAAAAAGTGTAGGATTACAAGGTAACCTAGGATGATCTTGCATCAAAAAGAATATTCTTTCTTATACTCTAGTGGCTAGGAAAATGATCCCAACTAAGATTCCAGAGTAACAATATTTTGAAGCTCTTTGTTCACGTTAGCACTCACACAAATTCTAGAAAAGAGGAGCCTAGACTTGGATTGCATGATCCTATCTAAAAATAGAAGAGTATTGAGTGATTGAGAAATTCCTCTAAATTATTATTCCAAAATTCAAGAGGAAGGCTTGGGAGAAGGACCATTGTCAATAACTCTACTCCTAGGTCAACTAGTGGGTCAAGTCTTGGCTTCTATTTATAGATTGCCAATGTATTTTTGGCATTAAACCCTATAGGCTATGGTCCATTAGAAATAATAAAACTGATATATTCCTTATTAAAGAATGAAAATAGGAACATACCATTGACCATCACATTAATTTTTATACTTTCATTTAGGGACCAAGTGTGGTAGCCCATTTTCTTGAGCATCTTGATAGAGGTTTTGAAAAGAAGGAAGCAACTAAGAAATTTTAGTTCTAAATCCTTATTTGTTTCCTTGAAGATAAAACCCAAGAAATTAACTATATTTCCTTTAACAATCAAGACCCTTTAGAAACTAAGGGTTGAAAGACATTGACGGGTCAATGGGTTAGGCAGATACACCAGCTACATTGGAGGCATAAAATATCCCTTTCTAGATAAAGGAGACCTATGGGCTTCCATAAACAAGTTCTATCTTTCTACTTCCTTCATTAATGAGGGGGTCAATTGAGAATTGGTTTATGGTAGAGGTTTCCAAGCTATTAGTAGCATCCAAAGGCTTAGGTTGAATCTTGCATTCATCAGGGGTGGGAATTATTAGATAGCTGAGAGGAGGGGCTGAATATAGTATGCCATCTCATAGTCCCTTTAGATATTTCATCACGATCAAAGAAATATAAGAATTAACAAAAGTAAGTTCAATATATCCAATCACTTAGTAGAAATATCCAACATAAAACTTAACTTAGACATCACCTTCTTTCCAAACTATTATCAAACTTTTCCTTGCATTGCCAACTATTAGTAAATTTTAAGTAATTAACTATTGCTATCTTAGTTATTACTAAGTTTCTATAAAGTGGAAAAAATTATAAATCAACTTGCAAAATAAATATCATTCACATAATTTTGACACCAATATTTAACGTAGAAACCTTATAAAGGGAAAACCCTCCTAGGACCAAAAGAAAAAAATTTCACTCGTCTGAAGTGATCTCTATTATGAGACTACCTTGTTGAAGGTTATATAAACTTTGTTAAAGTGACCTTATTATAATTTCACCAAAAAATAATCTAGAATTTATCACTCCCTATTTAGTACTAAAAAGAGTGACCTAATTTAAAGAACTTGCAAACACCACTAATTGATGCTACCATATAGGATTTCACAAAATTGTTTGGCGACTTAGTACTTTTGAGATTTTATGCTATAATGGTTTAACATTGTTAGTGTAAAGTGATCTGTTAATAATAGAAATTGTCTTTTCTTGATGAAATCTCAATTCATTCTCTTTCTCTATCTTTTACTCACTGAACTAATTCTATCTTCCACAAAATTCTTTTTCTTCTTTCTACTTTTATTGGCTCACTTGGCTCAACTCTTTCTTCTTCACCTTTAGCAACCTTTCATTCTATAGAGACTATTAGCATCTCTTTCACCTCTATCAACTCTCAAACAACATCATAATGAAATCATCACCCACTTCAAACCAACAACCTAAAATATCATTTTCTCCTCTTTAAATAGATTTCTCAATACTTCCAGATCCTTCCATTTTTATCTCCTTAATCAAAATTGTTGATCATAGGTTTGTAACTGAATTCCTTCATGCAATGAATCTAGAAACAAACATATAACTTTGTGTCAATCCTCATCCTTTTTATTTTTCCTTATAGATTCTTCTTAATTTTTCTCCATCGTTGATCTTTCAAAAAACATTGACTCTTATAGTAGACCTTCTTGTACTTTCCAAATTTCCATCAAAAGTTGACCTATGATTCTAATTTCTAAAACTTGACCATCTAGATGTCACCTAGTAAATATTACATGTACTTGGAAAACAAATAACTTGGCTAATACTAACTTTATTAGGCAACACTATGTTCTTCTTTTATCTTTAGAATTGCTTGGGCAATATTATAGTTACTTGATGAATATAGTCTCCATTCATTACATTGTGACTTAGTTAAGCTTGTAATCTTCAACATATTGCACCAATACATGATTTTAAAATAATCAACCCAATATTACATAATAATTTTCCATCCCATTCAAGTACCCATTGAATACCTTACATATAAAAGTTGACTTCATCATACTTTCTTAAAATCCTCTTCATTAATCAATTCCTCTACATTGATCAAATGATTTTGTACTTTTCTATGTTAGAAATATGTCTAGCCAGTTAAGAATTTAGCATCAACGATAATATAACAAATGATATGAATATTTTTCATACATTAATAGCATAATCACCTATCAATCAATCATAGTACCAGTCTGGGATAACAATCTCCCCCTTTTTCATTGAGGGAGACACATAACATAAGATTCTACATCACAAAAAATTACATAAGATAATCAAATGTATTTATCATCAATAATACAACTTGGCAATTTGGTTTCTTTAAACTAATACTTAGGTTTTATCTTCAATGGTAATAAAACTTCAACATTACTTAGATTACTCCCCCTTTGATTATGATCTCTTTTTCAAGTTCAATCTTTTGTCTCTTTCATGTAATTATCCTCTCTATTTAGAATATTCTCCCCCTTACAATGTATTCTCTCATTTAGTTACTCTTCTCCCCTTTCTAGTTTATGCTCCCCCTTTTGTGTATATTTTTCCCTTTTAACAATAATGCCAAAGGTTATTATAAATTTCAATGTAAAAATTGTAAGGCCTTATAGTTATCTTTCTACCTTACATGTACATATTTCATCAGAATTAAATTCACAACTTTAGAGATGCTCCTAAATGTTGAGAAAAGATTGATACAAGTATGAGAGTGTGTTTCAATCATTTTTTGTCACTGATTTCAAACCTTCAACTTACTAGTAAGACAACTACTTAGTTTATTTGAGTACTATCATTTGTTTTATTGATGAAGAGGATTTAACCAAATATGATAACAAGAGCACCAAGACAAAAAGGTTGAGTTATGGTATGAAAAAGGAGTACAAAGATTAGTTAAGATAGTGATGATATAGTGCATTAATTATCTACTTAAGGTTGCAAAGGTTGGATACACTAATTAAGTCAAGAAGAAAAAGTAAGAAGAATTGAGTCTACGAAGCTTGACCAAGTTGATAGTAGGTGTTGATAAAAGTTAGTGAAAGTTAGGCATAAAATCAATTGGAACCTACTAAAGTGAAGATTTAGTATATGTTGAATGAAATTAGTGTAAGCCAAGTAAAGTTTAGTTGATGTTGAGTTAACTAGTGGATGATGAGTAGAAGAATAGTATGGAAGTTGAGTGACAACATATTGATGATGAGTGCTAATATTCATGTTAAATCATAGATTTGACAAATCTGAGCTGACTATTTTTTTTTCTTGAATTGTGTGAAGCATGTGGAAGATAACTATGATGAGCTGGTGGTACATAATTCAAGGTAAATTATTTTGAGTTGAATTCAAGGAAGAAGTTTCTAGAGGAACCAAATGGAAAAGTAGGTAGATTCATTCTAGCTTACCTAATCCTAACTAACCCTAAAATAGATGATTGAGGTTGAATGAAAAGAGATCTAAAATCTCTATTTATAGAGAGAGTTAGTCATAAGTAAAGGTTGTCATGTGCAAGAACTTAAGGAAGACAAGGAGTCTAGGGTATTGCTTCATTTAGTGGCCAAACAAAAGAGACTACTATTTGAAAGCAAAGCAAGAAGGCTTAATAGTATGAATGCTTGAATGGTGAACAAGCTATTGAAGCCAAAGTGTATGAAAGCCAAGCAGAATGGAGGATTGAAATAGAGATCTATAATTAGCAAGTGAGCTGTAATTTGTTATCAGATTAAGCCTTACTATTACTTTCTAATCATTGTATCATTCTAGGGTAAATATTTTTGTTTAAGGTTGACCTAATAGTCATTTGTAAATCCTTTATTTCGGTGACATTCCAAGTGAATGATCTAAAATCCTCTAAGAAGGCTCACTCCTAATAGGGTGATTGAAATCCTCTTGACAAGTCACATTTAATAGTGTGTATTATAACCTTTAATAGAGTTGGCCTTTCATAGGGCATCACTTTAGAAGAGTGATAATTAGTAACATGTTACTGGTGGTTTTTCCCAAATTGGGTTTCCATGTAAAATCATTGTATCAAATGTGTTATTGAATCTATTATGTTTCATGATTACATTTCTACAAAGTTGTTTTGACAGTAACCTACAAAGTTTAAGTATTGTATGATCTAATGGATGCATGCATGCAAATATTTTATGGATATGGGTTCACTAAGTTGTGAAAAGTGTTATTTGTACATCTAGACCTTGGATAATGAATTTTACCCCACTCTCAATTATTCTAAAGAATTCCAACACTAAAGCGTGAACACTTCTACATCAACTCCATAAGATATTTCAATACATTCATGATTTGATGCATCATGTAACTTCACCTAGTAAATTTTGGATAGGGGCACAACCACCTATTTACCTCTAAGATACTCAAAAGAATCCTTATGTGATGACCTAGAAAATATATATAAGCAATTTTCTTCTTGGAAGAGCACCTTCTTTACAAGTAGGAGGATGGTGGTTCGATTCCATTGTGCCCTAATATGATTAACTTAATGTTTCAATAAACTACCAAATAAATTACCAAATATACTATCAAATATATTACCAAATATACTATAAAATATTTTACCAAATATAGTTCCAAATATAGTACCAATTAAACTACCAAATATACTACCAAAATTATCAAATAAATAACCAAATAAACTATTAGGTAAAAACAATAAATGACCAAATCAATGAAAAAAATAGTTTAGTCATAAATATGGTTGCAAGATAAATTCAAAAATAAACTACCATTGGTCACATGATCAAAATAAGTCATATATCTACAATTTTTAGTAGTTTATTTATTCATATGTTATTGTTTTTGTACTAGTGATTACATACTCAAGTGTCACTTTTTTTAAAATTCTCTCCCTCAACTAATGATACTTGATAGATATATTCTTTATCTTTGTATGCATCACCATATTTTTTGATATATTTATAGCACTTGCATTATCACAGTAAATAGTGATAGGCTCAGTTAATTCTTCTTGCATTCCTTCTAGAAATTGTTTGATCAATACAATATTTGAATAATTGATAGCAATAGCAACATATTTAGCTTTAGTAGTAGATTGTGAAATACACCTTTATTTCTTCATTATTGGTGTATGCAAGATCATTGGGGTCCAAAAAGTGGTGATGTGAAGAAATACACTTTTAGATCATCTAAAAGGGCTTCAAAATCCTCTTTGACTTGTTACCCCTAGACTATTACCATATCTAAGTTTAACTATCCTTACCATATTAGATACTCGTTGTAACAGCTATTCAATGTCAAATTAGATACCCGATATTTTAGGTAATCAATTTCAAATCAAATACCTCATATATAAGGTATTCAATTCCAAATCAGGTATTGATTATTCTCACTAAATTTTGAAAATGGTAAAAGCGTAAACCCATGTCACCTTTTATAAAGAAAATGGATATCATAATGCAATTGTTGAACTTTAATGACATAAAAAATGGCATTTGTGTTTAGAATTTGAGGATGATGTAAATTGATGAAACATGTAGAAATGGATGAATTTTCTACCTATAATTTTTATAACATGTTTGAGTAAGAATTTATTCATTTTCTTAAAATTTTGAAGTCCCTTTTATTGACTATAAAAAATATAGGATGTAGTTCCCATCAAAATAGTATATTCAAATCATCTTTTTTTGTTTTGTTTTGAAAATATTGTATAGATGACATGTATAGCTAGGGAAATTTTTATTTTTTTATTTTTTATGTATATTTTATTTGTTATAAGCACTCAAGGTTGACCTTATCAGAATCCAATAGTTTTTTCCTCCTATCAAAACTTCCCTATCAAATCTACACTTTTTTGAAGAAAAATTACATATTCTTGAGGACTCTCTCCTCTAGAGATAAATATATTTTTTTAAAAATTTTTTTGATATCATTTACTATATTTTTCCCTTTTTGAGGGAGCATCTTTTGAAATGTTGGATTATTAACTTATAATATTTTGAAATTATAACATATTATAACTAATCAAAACACTTTAAAATTTATATAATGGTGATATTGAATCAAAGATCTACAAAAGGGTATTTTAGTTTAAATTGAAAAAAAATTGAGTTTTGATAGAGAAATGATATTTGAACAAAAAAAGTTTTGGTATCGTTAAAGGTTACACTGATATGTGGTTAATATAAAAAACAAAGCATATATTCAATACAATATAACCTATATTATATGTTATATGTTATACATGTTTACTCACATATGTTATATATTATATTATATTATTTTATGATCCATTTCTATCTATTAAAATAAATGAGATATGTCCTTAGGGATGCTATTATCCATAATGACATACGTTGTCATAGAATGCATTGAGAGGGGTCATAAGCTATCCTATGACTCCTTTCAACACATTAAAACAAATGAGATATCCCCCTAGGGGTCCAAGTCCCCCTTGAGACACATGTTGTCATGAAATGAATCAAAAGTTGTGATAGGTTATATCCCATGACCCCTTTCAACAAATTTGAACAAATATAATATATCCCTAGGGGTCCTCATGCCCATAGGGATGCATGTTGTCATGGAAAGCATAAAAAATGGATCCTAGGTTATATAGGGACATAATTTGTCATGGAATGCATCAAAAAATGTCATAGGTTATCCTATGACCCCTTTTGATCCATTAAAAGAAATAAGATATGTCCCTAGTGGTGCTATTAACCCTAGGGATATATGTCTTCATGGAGTGCATTGAAAGGGGTAATAGCTTATCCTATGGCCACTTTCAACCAATTTGAACAAAGGGGTCCTAGGACCCTTGGGGATATATATTGTCATGGAATATGTTGAAAGGTTTGATAGGTTATCATATGAACCCTTTTGACCCATTCAAACAAATGAAATGTATCCCTCAGGGTCCTATGACCTCTAGAGACATATGTTGACATGTAAGGCATAAAAAAGGTTCATACATTATCATATGAACCCTTTTGACCTTCAAAAAAAGATAACAATCCTTCTCCAAAACTACGCTATCCTTGCCTTCATATTTAATACATAAACATTGGAGAGAACCCATGAAAAATTCATTGAAAACAATTGTTCAATTGTATATTTTCTTTGATGGTACACAAAATGTCAACTATTTTCTAGTCACTATTTTCCAAGCTCACTAGGGTGATGAAGATAGTTTTTATTATCTATCGAGCATTCAAGTGAGAATCAAATTCAAAGTCAGTAATTGTAGAGTTCACTTAGGAACCAAAGGAAGTTTGTAGGAAGATAGTGTTTACCAAGTTCACTCGAGTACCAAAGAGAAGTTGGCATGGAACTAGTATTAACTGATCTCACTCAGTTACCAAAGGGAATTCAATTCAAGATGCAGTGTTAGCCAAGCTCACTTTCTTACCAATGGAAGTCTAAAGAAAGTCTTTTCTGAGTTAGTGCTGACTGATTTGGGTTGTTTAACAAAAGATTTTCTTCAATCAACATATTTAGTTTGATGAATTTATTAGTTAAGTCTAGTTGACTTATGGGATGAATATTGAATATTTGAAAGTGTCTTCATGCCAACTTGACAAGATAAAATATTTAAGTATAAGGTCAAGTTGTGGGATTAAATATAAGAAGCATGGGATTGAAAAGATAAACCAAGGAAGTGAATTGGAAGGATAGTAGAGTATCTTGAGTTGACTAAACTACAAAGTTTTATCTAATCAAGGAGGATAAAGTATTCAAGAAAGAATAGAGATTTGAAATCAGCAATAAATTTGCATAAGCAATTAGGTCATATCATTGTTACTCTCTCATAATTTTAGTTGTGTATCAAATCTCTTTATAGAGTTCGCTTAATAACTATCTGTAAAATCCTTTGACAAGGTGACATTTCTAGATTGAAGTGTCTAAAGACCTCTTACAAAGAAACTCCTAACAGGGTTATTTAAATCCTTTAATAGAGTCACACCTAACAGTGTGTTTTATAACCTTTACTAGGGTTGGCTCCTAACAGGGTTCACTTCAGAAGAGTGAAAAATAGTAACTAGTTGCAATTGGTGGGTTTTTCCAAATTGGGTTTTGACGTTAAATCCTAGTGTCATATGTGTTTATATTATTTTCTTTATGTTTTGGTAACTAAGTTAATTTTCATTAATAACATTAAACATCTTAAGAAGTAAATATTTTAGTGATTTCCAAGTGATAACAATTCTTAGTGTTAACCTAATGATTCTAGTGCTAATTGAGTTACAACAGTATTTCACTTTTAGTAGAGATTTTTTTTATTTGTATTGACATCTAAGGAATCTATGATTTATTTTTGTGGTAAATTATTCACCCCTCCCCTCTCATTTACTCCTCGTATGTTTCCAACAATTGGTATCAAAGATTTTGGTTCTTGCAGAGAAGGTTTGAAGGACCTAAGCTAAAGATCAAGATGTCTTACATAAGGGAGATTCCTAAGTTGAATAGAGATAACTTCAAGGCATGGAAAAAACTCATGAGATTGCATTCAGAAACTATTGGAGACTTGGGCCTAAAGTACCTTGACACCAAACATGTGGCACCTACTGGAACTATGACTGTTGAAGAAATTATAGAAAAGAAGAATCATAACATTAGGATTATTGATATTGCCTCAACTCTTAACTATGTTGAATTTGATGAAGTCAAATATTGTGGTATTGCTTATGAGATGTGGATCAAGGTGAAATCTATCTATGGAGGAGATGAAAATGTGAGAAAATATAAGGTAGAAATTCTCAAAGGTCAATTTGATCAAATGAAGATGAGAGAGGATGAGAACATTTCAAAATATAGTGAAAGAATCAAAGCCAATGTGTGTGCAATTAGAGATCTAGGAAGAAAGATAGAAGATGAGATAGTGGTAAGAAATGTACTCAAAACCCTTCTTCATATCTATGCAATTAGATTTTCAACAATCCAAGAGATGAGATGTAATCCCAAGAATGATATAACATTGGATGCAGTACTAGTGGGAAGGCTGATATCATTTGAGTTAGATAACTATGATAACTAAGTTCCTAACTCTAGCAACCTTGAGTTTGCATTTCAAGCCAAGCTATCACTCAAGAAGAGAGCTAAAAAATCTAAAAGGAAATCTAATAGTGAAGATGAAGATGGTTTTGATGAATATCTTGAAGTCATTGAATCATTACTTGCAAGAAGATTTCATAAGGGAAAAGGGATGTACAAAGGAAAATTTTCTTTGATTTGCTTTTCTTGTGATGAAGTTGGTCATGTTGTTGCAAGGTGTCCAAATAGAGAAGGAAAAGAAGAAAAGAAACATGAAAAATACAAAGGAAAGAAGGATTTCAAAAGCTACAAGTACTACAAGGACAAAGGTAAGAAATCATGTTACATTGCTAAAAGTTCTGATAGTAGTGAAGAAGATGAAATGGTCTACATCACTGTTAAGGATGAATCTAATGATGAGAATGATAAGATGGCCCTTATCTCACTTGTTAGTAAGATTGATACATGGATTATTGATAGTGGTTGTTCTCATATGGTGACAAATCTAAAATTGGGGACTTGGTTCACTATGATGGTGAAAGTGCTAGATTTGGCAATGATGAACCATGTTATGTGAAAGGTAAAGGTTGCATTAAACTAACCAATTATCTCAGTTGTGATAATACTTATTTGGTTGAAGGACTAAATCATAATCTACTTAGTGTGGCTCTGTGGGGACTAAATGTTGCATGCTTCATTTTTAGTCACATTTTGAAAATGTTTAGAAATCAAGCCCCATAAATGCTTATTTGATGCAAATGTACCTGGCTGTACTTTTGAGCCTTATAAGGTGTTTAATGCTTCTAACACATTCCATTCAGCCCATCCACTTGTTTCCTGATGATAAATTCACATTCTGAGTCATCTGACGAAGTCTTGTTTTGAGCTAGTGTCATTTCTGCATTTTCACCTGTGTCAAACAATGACAGGAGGCTGTGTTTGCATCTAAATATCTCGCACCCAGGAATGCTTCATGAATTGCCACTTTGGGAGTGTTTAGTGTCCATACCAAAAAACCTATGTTCTAGATTTTGAGTTGTTTCAAGTCTGTTTGACTAGGTTTCGAGTCCCTCAAAGTTGGTTAGTTATTGTTTTCATGCTTTTGTACTTTGCACCTAATTTTGGGAAGCCCTGTTTGATGTGCTATAACTTTTCGCCAGTTAACTGAAATGTGAAATTTCCTTTTGCGTTGTGTTATAGATGTCAAAGGATTGTTATGTTTTAAGTTTCAGCTTATGAAAAATCTGTTTGATCAGTTTTCAAATGCAATTCCAAATGCAATTTCTAAAGTTTACTGGTGTCAGTATTTGTAGATTGATTGGGAGCCTTGTTTGAGATGTCATATCTTTGAATCCATGATTGGTAAGACCAAATGGTTTGTTCTACTATTTTCTATACTGAAAATACTATAAGTGTGCTAGTTTTCAAGTCTTGACAAATCTATCTTCACACTTTACCAGGGTCATTCGATTCACAAAAAATATTGTTTTACTGATGTTTCCTATCCTGCAAATCCAAGTTGCCAACTTCAGACGTTTTCCAAATTCATCCCATGATTTTTCATGAGCCCAATTCATAGAATCATATTCTTCTCATGATAAAGAACCAGTACCCCAGTTTTCAGAACCTTAGTGCCCATTTGCCTAGTTTTCTAGGCCATTTCTAAAAGCAATTTTATGCTTTCTGACGTGTTCATCTATAGGTGATTTTAAGGAGGAAACTTCGAAAGTCGATATATTTTGACCCCAATGTCTTCATGAAATGATATTTTGTAGACCTATTGAACGTGTCAGAGAGAACAGGGATCCTGAGTTTTAGAGCTTTGCTAGATGTTTTCATCAATTTTTAAAGCTAGGCAATAGGCCTCCTAGTAGAGATTTCATAGTGGTGCAAAATGACTTAAAATAAGTTTTTAGTGTTGTTTCAGTGATCAAATCAAGTTCTAGTTAGTTCAAAGAGGTTGATAGACCATTTTGTAGGATAGATGTTTGGAAACAAAATTTTTTTAGTCAGACCCTCTTTGGGGTCCAATTGATAAGGATTGTGCGTGAATTGAAGATTTTAAAGATGAGGTGATGATATTTTAATTAATTATATATTTCATCCTATGGATTTTCATCATTTAAGTTAAATAAATATTTGAAATAAGTACTTTGTGAATTCCAAAGTGATCTCTGAGTGTAAAAGGGCCAGTTTCAAAGCAAGGGACTTCATCATTCATGATTGACATCAATAAGAAAGTGATTAAAAACCAGATCCAACTGAATATAACATTCAAGAACATGATAAAAAGGGGTTAGTCAAGAACATCAAGTCTCTAATCCATATCAATCAGAAAACTCCCACATCAAGTGAAATGACATAGAGGTTATTGATCACCTAGCAAGCCATGCATAAAGCAAGAGGAGGTAAGACCATCTATGGAAGACTTGCAAGAAACAAGGGAAGAGCACACGTGAGGGGAGAATGTGTAGATTTGTAGGTAGAAACCATTCACATAAATAGAGGAATGATGTCTGCAGCTCTCCATGCAAATAGAGGGGCTAGTCTTCTTTTTAAAAAAAGGATTTTTATTTCAAACCCATGCTAATCCGTCATGGTGCTCATGGCCTCAACAGAGAAACACGTTGTATAACAAAGAAAGCTACCTATTAAAGTAGGGTAACCATGCCAGCAGACAAAGGGAGTTTGATGCTATTAGAGTTTCCAAAATTTGCAATAGCCCATGTGATTTATAAAGGAAGCGGCATGAACAGAAGGTCAAAGCTATGAATAAAGAGGGAGATGTCCACGCTGAAGGTACCCATATCTAAGGAGAACCAGTGCCCAGTTCGTAGGAGTTAGATATAAAAGATCTGGTCGATGACACCAAACAAAGGGGTCTCCATGCATATTAAAGGAGACATTTCACGCCCAATGTTTAAAGAACCCATAGTGATTAGAAAGAGGCAGAGCACACTAAATTGAAGGATTGAAAATTAGAATGAATGCACAGTACTAGCATGTGTGAAGGAAAAAGCCATCAGTCTCAACAAGAAAGCTCCACAATTTTTTAGAAAGAATGCCCATGTGATGAAGAAGGCAGTTAAGCCCACATTAAAGATGCAATGAGCAAAAGCCTGAACTTCAAATGGCCATATCAGGGGTTATTTTTAAAAAAAATGGGCACTCCAATATACCACCAGAATTGGGAGAATCCAAATTTTTTGAATTTGAGGTCAGTTCTTGCATAGGTACTCACCACTTTGAGCTACAAGTCAATTTGAAAAATCTAGGGCATTTTCAATAGAACAGGCTGAAATCATCATGAAGTATTAGAGTTTGTTTCAAGGTAGTTTTGAAGGCTTGGTAAAGTCTAGGTGTGAAGAAAATCAGTTTTAGAGTGTTTCCTTGGCTTTTAGAACTCAAATTTTTAACTGATTTTCATTTCACCGTGATTAAAAATCAAGAATCAAATAAGTTATTTGTTCAATCATACATTTCATATATTTGATGTTTTGAAGCCATAACTAATTAAAGATTTGATTTAGCATTTGAGGGAAAAGATAAGAAAGATGGTTTTAACTGCTGAGAAGATTTTCCAAGTGGACAAATGTCATGTTCAGATTTAATTTGGGAAATTGTTTTTTTCCTATATCTTTTATTCTTCTTCTCATTTGTGGGGATTGGTAGTTTTCTCTAGGTAATACCAGTAGGGTTCCAATTTTGCACCGTTAGACCATTCTTGGTTCCAATTTATCAGAAGAAAAAACCACTCATTGCTGAGAGAAAATATTTTGGTTCTAGTTTTGATGGATCTCAAATACTGAGACACCATACTTCAGCATAATTCTTTCATGTGAACAGCAGTAGTGTAGATAATACAGGAAGTTCCAATATGTTAGGTGTTTTTCATGTTTTAATTTTATGCATTTGAATGTATAGTTTCAAGGAAATGAACACATATGAGCAATAATTTCACTAGTTTCATTCTGATTCTTGTCTCTTGTCTCAACAATTTGTAAGTCTTATGTGGTTTTGGAACAAAGATCTGAGACCCATTTGCATCCCTTTTAGGTTGTATGTTTGATTTATTTTGTTGTTGGACCAAAGGGCCAAGTAAATGCTTGATATGTTTAACAAGGTTACTAGTTACTTGAGAACGATATTTTGTGAGAATGAGATCTGAATGAACATTGATGTCTAAATCACAAGGTGATTAGATAGATCCAATGTTTGGGTATACAAAATATTTCCCAATGTCACAGATGTATGTTTTGAATTCATGGAATTTCCCAAATGGATTAGGCATTGGTCAATTATAGGATCACTTGTTATACTACTGCATTTTTTAGGTTGTGTTGAATCAACATCATTAATCAAACATTTCCCCTTTCATGTTGAAAGCTATTCAATGTGAACCCGCACTTAGCTTTCCAATTTCATGAGTTATGTTCTAAGCTATTTCAAGGTTGTGATTCTTGGTTATTATAGAAGATTTAGGGGTATTTATCTACTTTACATTAGATTCAGTGTATGCTTTGATAACTAGTACCATATAAAGAATCTATATGTCCACTCGCCTAGGTTTTGCAGAGCCTAAAGTGCAGGAGTGTAGCCTTATAGTTGGCCCAAGTTCTTAGTGAAGTGTGTCCATTATTGGAGATAGCTTCCCATAGATGCATTCTTGCCTTGCATACTTGATTGTTTAAACACTGTTAAATCAGGAGCCAAAAAAATGGTGACTCTGCTGGGGAGATAAGATGGCAATCCATTTTGTTGAAAGGACAAGAGTCTCTGGTGTTCATTGAAAATTTCAGTCCTATTTTTAGTTGGGTTTTGCCCATCCAAGTCAGCTAACAAAATGGCAACTATGCTGGGGAATGTATTGAATCTGAATGATAGACATACCTTGAGAATTTGAAAGAAGATTCAATACATAAAAAAAAATTTGCTACAATAGTAGGGTTGTGTGAGATCTTTACCTTTTCTCTACTGATGTTTTATGCTCCACAGTGAAGCTTTATTCATGGATAGTAGTATGTTGTGAGAATTGAATGTAAATTGTGTTCTATGACTGTTATAAGTCTATCTTCAATTAATTCGATCTTGCAAGTGCTGTGAGAAAGTTCAGATTCAAGAACTGATTTATAAAGTATATTTTCTTTTCAAGGTGTTAGTGATCTATAAGTTTCTCCTACATTGAAGGTCTCGTTCAGATTTGTCAAGTGAAAAAATATGTTTTATTTCTCACAAAGTGTGAGTGGCACTCTCAAATCTCTATACTAGTTGTTCCTAGTTTGATTTCATTGCAAACTTTTGAAAGACTTTCAGTTGTATCCATAGATCATAAGTTGTTGATAGTATCCTAGAAAGGAATTTTAAATTCTTGATAAGTTTTTAAGTGTTGTTTGCAATCTTTTGTTATAAGAAATTGAAGTGTAAAAAGTGAATCACAATAGCGATCTCTTTATCCTCTTGTAAAGGAAGGTGGAAACTCTACAAAGTTTGATCAGTGGTGTAAAGGATTTTCAATCTTACACCTATGCCAAGTCAGCAGATTGAAGTTCAGCATCAGCACTTGAGGTATTTTGATTTTCATGTTTCTTTTCATGGAAGTCAAGTGTTTAAAAAAGTTTCCTATATTCAATGATTTTTAGCACTAGAAAGAAGAGGTCGAAATTTTTCTTTATAATGGAGTCAAATCTTAGATATGAGATTAGTTTGTCAAATTTTGAGAGTTTAGAAATTGTGAATAATAACATTGCTATGTTGAATAGACTGGTCTACAAAAGGATTGTCAATCTTACAAGAATTGAGGTAGGAAGAACTCAAGGTTTAAGTGCTGAACAATGTTATTTAAGGCTTAAATCAGTAATCAATAAGATGTCTTTCCATTTTAGACCTAAGGAATCCTCCCTAGCTAGTGTTTACATTGAGGTTCTAGTACTCGATTCAGTCAATTGGCCAGCACCTATAAGATTACAAAGGTTTTTGCAAATTGAGAGATTCATTAAGGAAATGGAAAATGATGATTATAGATTTCATGACATATCTTCTAATGATAATGAGTGTGCTGAAAGCCAAGGTAGTAATGAATATAATGAGTCCACAGAGCCAAATAATCTATCTTCCAAATGTGAAGAGGTGGATTCAAATGTTAATGAATCAGGTAATTGCAATCAGCATGAAAAAGA
Organism: Cupressus sempervirens; assembly: GCA_028749045.1. NCBI lineage: Eukaryota > Viridiplantae > Streptophyta > Pinopsida > Cupressales > Cupressaceae > Cupressus > Cupressus sempervirens. The sequence goes on along the minus strand of CM053791.1, from coordinate 601,213,133 downwards.
TGGATATAAAAGAGAAGATAAACTTTGTTATAGTACATATGAAGTTGAAGAAAGTTGTAACAACAGTAGATCTAGTGGTTGCTATGATAAGAATTAATGTTGTAACAATTCTAATTTTCTAGATTGTTATACTAATGATCTTGCTATTGTAAATTCTTCATGCCATCCAGATGATAATCATAGTCAAGAGAAGATTTGTGAGGCAGTCTTCTTGAACTCTGATGAAATCTCTGATTTGTTGGCTTGTGATTTTGAAAAGCAAGTGTTTCTAAGGATCTTCATATTTTCTGTCATAATGTTTCTTCATTCAGTCAAGTTACTACCCCAAAGTTTGATGTAGAAAGAGATGTGGAATCTGAACAATCCTTATAAGATTTTGGAGGTGTAGATGATAGTACCTCAAATTTTTCCACACATGACAATTTTCTGGATGTAGAGAATGTTAATGAAGGGAAGGTTAATGTTGTTTCAGATTCTTTTTATGTTGATTTTGCTAAACATTGTTTTGATGTTTCATATGATGAAGAGGAAAATAGTGAATATTGTCAATCAGATTATAGATTTTCTTCATGAGCTAATAAGTCTCCTAAAGATAAGTTCAAGGTGTATTTTGACTTTCAATTAGATGAAGAAAATGATTGTGATCAGCATAATGTTGATCAACACTTTTAGAATGAGTTTTCATGCTTGGTAACTAATTAGTTATTTGAAGAATGTGAAGAGGTTTTGGCGGAGAATAAATCTAATTTAGTGAATGACATGACTACAAGTACGCAGCAATCAGATTCCAAACACTCTTTGTAGCCAGAGACACAAGGTGAGTTTCAAGTTTTTGGTGTTTGCAACTTGGTCAATGATTTAGATTATGAAGTTTTTGTGTTTTTGATTAGCATGCATGAATTATCATTGGATTTTGATTCTTAGTTTAGTCAGTGTACTTATGAGCATGCTGATTTTTTTCTCATAATGAGCATGAGGTAGAGGCTAATGCTAATGTATGTATGCATTATAAGAATGAAGGAAGTTGTTTTATTTTGCCAATTAATTTGTTTCAATATGTTGATCTGATTGGTGAAACAAGGGAGAATGAGGATCACAGTTTACCTCATGAAGACATAAATGAAAATCAAGTATATGATAGAGGCAAAAGCTTTTGCTAAGTTCGAAGGCACTGTTTATACATAGTAGGTGTTGTAGTTTCCTGTTTTCAATAAAGCTATTCAGGAGAGTTTTGAAGTTTTGGAATGGTCTGCCTCTCCCAGAAATCTAAATTCTTGCCATGGCCACAAGGGGCATGCATCCCTAGATAGAGCCACTGTTGGGACTAAAAATTGCATGCTTCATTTTTAGTCACATTTTAAAAAAATTTAGAAATCAAGCCCCATAAATGCTTATTTGATGCAAATGTACTTGGCTGTACTTTTGAGCCCTATAAGGTGTTTAATGCTTCTAACACCTTCCATTCAGCCTGTCCACTTGTTCCCTAATGATAAATTGACATTCTGAGTCATCTGGCGAAGTCTTGTTTTGAGTTGGTGTCATTTCTGCATTTTCACGTAAGTGTCAAACAACGATAGGAGGCTATATTTGAATCTAAATATCTTGTACCTAAAAATGATTCATCTCTCACCACTTTGGGAGTATTTAGTGTCCATATCCAAGAACCTACCTTTCATATTTTGAGTCATTTCGAGTCTATTTGACTAGGTTTCGAGTCCCTCAAATTTTGTTAGTTACTATTTTTATGCCCTATTTGACGTGCTATAACCTTTGACTAGTTAACCAAAATGTCAAATTTCCTTTTCCATTATGTTATAGATGTAAGAGAATTGTTATGTTTCAAGTTTTAGCTTATGATGAATTCGTTTGATCAGTTTTCAAACGCAATTCCAAATGCAATTACTAAAGTTTATTGGTGTTAGTATTTGCAGATTGATTGGGAGCCTTGTTCGAGATGTCGTATCTTTGAATCCATGATTGGTAGGACCAAATAGTTTGTTCCCCTATGTTCTATACTAAAAATACTATAAGTGTGCCAGTTTTCAAGTCCTAATGAATTCATTTTTACACTTTACTAGGGTCACTCGATTCACAAAAAATATTGTTTTACTAATGTTTCCTGTCCTGCAAATCCAAGTTGCCAACTTTAGACATTTCCAAAATTCATCCCATTATTCATCATGAGCCTAATTCATAGAATCATATTCTTCTCATGATAAAGAACTAGTACCCTAGTTTTCAAAACCTCAAGTGCCCATTTGCCTAGTTTTCTAGGCCATTTCCAAATGCAACTTTATTCTTTCTGATGTGTTCATCTGTAGGTGATTTTAAGGAGGCAACTTCGGAGGTCAATATCTTTTGACCCCAATGTCTTCATGCAATGAGATTTTGCAAACCTATTGAACATGTCAGAGAGAACAGGGATCCTGAGTTTCAGAGCTTTGCCAGATGTTTTCATCAGTTTTAAAGCCAGGCAACAGGCCTCCTAGCAGAGATTTCATAGTTGTGCGAAAATGACTTAAACTATGTTTTTAGTGTTGATTCAGTGATCAAATCATGTTCTAGTTAGTTCCAAGAGGTTGATGGATCAGTTTGCAAGACAGTTGTTTGGAAACGAAAAATTTTTAGCCGGACCCTCTTTGGGGTCCAACTGATTTCATCAGATTGATAAGGATTGTGTGTGAGTTGAAGATTTTAAGGATGAGGTGATGATGATTTTAATTAATTGTAATATTTCATGCTATGGATTGTCATAATTCAAGTTGAATAAATATGTCAAAATAACTACTTTATGAATTCCAAAGTGACCTTTAGGTGCAAAAGGGGCAAATTCTCAATTTGAAAGCAAGGGACTACATCATTCATGATTGACATCAATAAGCAAGTGATTAAAAACTAGATCCGACTAAATATAACATTCAAGAACATGATAAAAAGGGGTTAGTCAAGAGCATCAAGTCTCTAATCCATATCAATCAGAAAACTCCCTCATCAAGTGAAATGACATAGAGGTCATTGATCACCTAGCAAGCCATGCATAAAGCAAGAGGAGGTAAGACCATTTATGGTAGACTTGCAAGAAACAAGGGAAGAGCACACGTGAGGGGAGAATGTGCAGATTTGTAGGCAGAGATCATTCACGTAAATAGAGGAATGACATCTATAGCTCTCCATGCAATTAGAGGGGGCAATCTACTTTTTAAACAAAGGATTTTCATTTCAAACCCATGCTAATCGTTCATGGTGCTCATGGCCTCAATAGAGAAACTCACACATTGTATAACAAAGAAAGTTGCCTATTAAAGTAGGGTAACCATGCCAGCAGACAAAGGGAGTTTGATGTTGTTAGAGTTTCCAAAATTTGCAATAACCCAATAAAGGAAGTAGCATGAACAGAAGGTCAAAGCTACGAATAAAGAGGGAGATGTCCACGCTGAAGGCACCCATATCCAAGGATAATAGGTGCCCAGTTTGCAGGAGTTAGATACAAAAGATCTAGTCGATGACACCAAATAGAGGAGTCTCCATGCATATTAAAGGAGACACTTTATGCCTAATGTTTAAAGAACCCACAGTGATTAGAAAGAGGCAGAGCACGCTAAATTGAGGGATTGACAATTAGAATGAACACATGGCAGTAGCATGCATGAAGGAAAAAACCATTAGTCTCAACAAGAAAGCTCCACATTTTTTTAGAAAGAATGCCCATGTGATGAAGAAGGCAGTTAAGTCCACGTTAAAGATGCAATGGGTAGAAGCTTGAACTTCAAACAACCATATCAAGGGTTATTTTTGTCATAATTTTTCCCTCCAATATACCACCGAAACTGAGAGAATCTAAATTTTTTGAATTTGAGGTCGATTCTTGCACAGGTACTCACCAATTTGAGCTATAGGTCAATTTGTAAAATCTAGGGCATTGGCAATAGAATAGGCTGAAATTATTATGAAGTATCAGAGTTTGTTTGAGAGAAACTTTGAAGGCTTGGTAAAGTCTAGGTGTGAAGAAAATCAGTTTTAGAGTGTTTCCTTGGCTTTTAGAAGTCAAATTTTTAACTAATTTTCATTTCACCATGAGTAAAAATCAAGAATCAAATCAACTATTTGTTAAATCATACATTTCATATATTTGATTCTTTTGAGGCCATAACTGATTAAAGATTTGATTCAACATTTGAGGGAAAATATAAGAAAGATGGTTTTAACCTACTGAGAAGGTTTTCCAAGTGGACAAGTGTCATGTCCCAAATAGGTATAAATCCATCTAGCGCCACAATAGATATTGCTGGTATTTCAGTTTTGTGTGTATTAAATTTCCATGAAGACCAAAGATTGTATCTTTTCATTCCTAATTTGATCATGGACTTATAAGTAAACATCAGAACCAGACAGACCTTATAGTTTTCATGTTAGATGTAAATATATAGCTAGTTTGATGCTCATACATCTTACACTGCCTGGTCAGAAGGAGCGCTCGTGTGCACCCTTGAAACCCTTCCAGGTGGCTAATAAGAAGGTAAAATTTCCAGATTTGATTTGTTTAGAGTGTTTTGTGATTGGTCATGGATATTGATAAACTTCTTAACATGGGGTATGATTCTTATGGTGCTCTGTTTCAAGAATGAATCTTGTCATCTAAAGTAACAGATTGTTACCCATTATGGACTACTCATGGATTTCTCTTTTAATTTAGGGTTCATAATTACTTCAAGCCCAATTGCTAAATCTATGTTTAGTAGATGTAAACAAAGATCAAGTAACCAGGTTGGATTTTGTTTACTTTATAGCTAATGTTGTGTTGATGCAAAGTTGTGAGTCAATTACAAGGTTTCACGTGGATCATCTCAGGTTGGGTACTAGGTTTTCTTCTTGTGCCTATAGGGCTATGGCCTAATTCCTCTTATATACAACCAAACTCTAGCAAACAAGGCAATAAAGGCTAGATTGAGAACATGAAGTATATTGTAAAGCATGCCTTATTAATATAAATCTTTAGTATCATGGTTGTTTCTATAAACCCATTCTTGCCTATCCTGAGGGAGGTTGCCATAGATCTACTGGTATATATTATACTTTTTGTTGGTAATGTTCAACTAACAGAAAATTTAAAATGGAAAATTTTTTTGGCTAGTTCCCTAGACTTTGGATCTGTATGCTATTAGAACTTTCAGTACACAACTCTCCATTCAAATTCTCAATCAACAGGAACTAGACGCTACGCATCCTTGTTGTCTTTCAGCTTAGTGACTATCATTGTGGTTTCACTGTCAAAGATCGAAAAACATCTATTTTTTTGTTTCATTAGTATTCTTTGTACCATGCAACAATGATTTATGTCAACTGATGCAATTCCAAAGAACAGAGGTGAAACTACAGAGTTGGAGGTATATGACTTTAAAGGAGATGGAGGAATAGCATTAGCTATGTACAATACTGATGAGGCTCTTTTATGACAAATATAATTTCCTGTTCTAATTCTAATTGAGAAAATCTCAAATATTCATTTATGATTAATTATTTCTATGCAGTCTATTCATGCATTTGCTGATGCATCAATGGCAATAGCTTATGAGAAGAAATGGCCAATTTACCTGAGTACTAAAAACACAATTTTAAAAAAATATGATGGAAGGTATGTTTTCAAATCAATACAAGGATTTATGATCTTATTTTTACCTTTTTCTCTAACACATGTTACTTCCCATGTTATCATTCTTTATGACTCTCTAGCTTAAGGATCCTCATATTCTCAAAGATTCTTCTTATATGTGACTTAAATTGGTAGGTTTAAAGATATCTTCCAAGAGGTATATGAGGCCAGTTGGAAAGGTAAATATGATGTAGCAGGAATCTAGTTGCTGTTGTTTTTTGGCACAATAATATGAAGATTGCAATGTTGATTATCTTGATTTTGTCGAGCACACAATAACTTCTTTCAATGATTGATTCATGAACAGGTATGAGCATAGGCTTATTGATCAAACCAGAAACTTAATTCACACTACTATTCATCTTTGTAACATTTTAAAACAAAATCAGGGATCTTTGGATAGTGATCTATACTATTATAATAGATTTAGTGTTTGAATAATGTTACTTTAAGCCACTGTATCATCAAATGTACGATCCCTCAGAGTGACCAGTGATTTGATGATAGGCTATTTGGAAGAAATGTCAAACTTATTTACATTTTTGGTAATGGAGTCTTTGATAATAGCTAAGTGACTTTTGTATGTTTAGTCTTTGAGTTGTTCCTTTCCTATCACATTTGATGCATGCCCTAGATTTCTACACAATTTATGAACAACCCTACTAATGACGTTTCATGAAGTTCACATTTTATATTGCAAGTTTTTTCAGTAATTGTCACAAATCTTTAGGTTTTGGATGTTTAGGTTAGTCCCTAGAATCTAGTTATGAAGTTGTATTCGTGAGAGGCACATCTGTGAAGGAAAATCAGCTTTCTGATTTTTAATTTATCATTTATGAAATTGATCAATTTGTTGTTGTTAATAACTTTTGTGGATAAAGAAGGGATTAATGCAAGCCCGATGGTCTACATCATCATATATTATGGCATAGGTTGGGACCAAGGGCTTTTGGGAATGTGTGTTGGAGAGAAACACAAATTGAAGATACCTTCCAAATTGGGTTATGGAGATCATGGCTCTCCTCCCAAGATCCCAGGTATGAAGTTAGTTGCATGTTTAGTCAGATTTTGATGGCAACACTTTTATATAATCTTGATATAGAATATAAGCTTCCCATATTTTTTCTAATAGCAGATCATTGTACTTCCAACTCATACTTCACAGCAAGAGATTTGTCAAATTCAAAAATTAATCAAGATGCAAGAATACCTGTTTAGTTTACAATTTCTATTGTTGTTGAATTGTGTGCGCAAATATCAATAGCTAACAATACCAAGCCTCCACAATCCATTATAGATGTTCAAAAATTGATTTTGGATTCAATTGTGGTTTAAATTTTTTTATATTGAATCCAGAACTAGATTTTAACAAATATTAATTTTGTTTTACCACACATACACACAATGGGCAAGAGTAACCGTTTATTTTTGTAGGATTTACAATTTGTGTTGCTGTTGAGTTTCATGCACAAATATAAATAGTGACTTTGATATATATATATATATATATATATATATATATATATATATATATATGTATATATATATATATATATATATGTATATATATATATATATGTATATATATATATATATGTATATATATATATATATGTATATATATATATATATATATATATATATATATATATATATATAATTACACACATACAAATTGTAAGACACAATAACTTATAAAGATGCAACAACTACTGAAGCTAGGTATGAATAATATGACACTGATATATTTATTACTAAGAATTAGATGTTGTGAATTCCAAATATGTCACTAGCTAGAATTTCTAAATGTTTTCTTTTGTACCTAGTTCCAATAACTCAATGCAATATCAAAATCTCTAGTCATTTTGACACAAGTTTTACTGTACTCCTATACAATAAAAGTGGTCAGGTTGGGCAATAGCTTTGTGGCTTTGACCAACATCTACATGATAGTGTATCCACTAACTTCTTTTAGATCTGACAAGCATTCATCCTAAGAATGATCTAGATTCACTTTAGTATCTTCTCTGTATTTAATTGCTTTTAATTCTTTTACGGTAGGGAAAAACTAGATGAAAATCCAAGATTACTTGAATTTTCAGAGAAGCTAGAAGCTGCCTGTGTAGGAACTGTTGAGATAGGGAAAATGACAAAAGATTATTTAGAATATTTAGGAGTGGCAGAATATCTTTTATTTTGTTTGGACTAATACAATAATATTTGACATTTTGAAGTGTCTTTTTGTATTTTTTATTATAAATATAGGATGCATACATCTCCTTGTAAAAGCTGATGATAGAGATGAAATTAATTAAGAAATAAGTCATAGAGGGCTTCATTTGAAGCATCATGAGCAAATGCTCATAGTTTCATGACTGAATGCTTCATTGAAGTCTTTGTTTTAGTTTTTTTTTATTTCAAGATATAAACATCTCGTTGTGAAAGCTGATGGTAAGAGAAAAATAATTAAGAAGCAAGTCATAATCAGCTGCATTTGAAGCATCGTGATCAAATGCTCATAGCTTTGTGACTGAATGAAACAATAGGTTCTATGTTTTGTTGCTAAGAAAAATAATCATTTATCACATTGTATGTGCTTCCATGTAATATATTAATAATATCTTTTATCGGCATGCTTTTTTAGTATCTGTCAAACTATTGATGCTACTCACAAATTGAGTAAAACAGAGGAATATTGTGAAATGTTTAATCTAGGAAATGTTTGTGAGGTATGTAACAAACTAGGAACTATGATGGTCATTTAATTTTTCTCAGAGAGAAGCACTTGCCACTGGCCATATTAGCAGCCAAGGATTTAGTTCTAAGTAAATGGTTACACAAAGTTAGAGTGTTATTTAAATTTAATTAGATATAAATTAATATTCTTAGCATTCAAAATTCCAACTGTCCATTTAGTTCATTCCTGACGATGATCTGTTGGTGATAATTCAGTTCAAAAGGTAATTAATGAAAGACCCAATTTTCTTGCTCTCACTTTGACCCATTTGTTATTAACCTAAACAAAGAATTCATGGTAAGGAATGTGAAGAAATCCTCCAATTGAGGTAATATTATCCTCCAAGAAGCTACCCATTTCTTCTCTAATGATCTCTTCTGCTTTTGGACAAGAGCTTTTATAGAATCCATATGAAAGGCCTGAAATTGGTTCAGGCTTCAGGTAACATGTGATGACATTAATGAGTATGAGACATATAATAATTGAGAACAATTATTTGCAGGTCTCTAATGGTGTCATATTTGGGGAAGCTTAATGGTGCGCGAATATTTTTTTTTGTTTTACTTCTTTTACCGTCGCAATTATGATGGAAATTGTGACAGGGTTGCCATCGCATCTACAAGAAGCCTGTTTTAATTGCTGGGGTTACCATTACAATTGTGATGGCAACCCCAGCAATTGTGACGGGGTTTCTATAGATGCGACGGCAACCCCGTCGCAATTAAGACAAAAAACACAAATTTTGATGTGACAATAAGGTGGCTGCATAGTGATGACTAGGCATTGCAAATGTGATGGCAAGGGGTAGATGTCATAAATTACGAATAAATAACTATGACATCTATGTCTATCGTAGTGGTGACACATTGCTTTCGTAATTGTGACACATGGCCATCGTAAATCGATGCCAAATCTATTAGTGTGTTCAAATTCAATCCAAGAAATTGCTTCTTTCCTATATCTTTCATTCTTCTTCTCATTTGTGGGGGTTGGTAGTTTGCTCTGGGTAATACCAGCAGGGTTCTAGTTTCTAGGAAGAAAAAACCACTCACTACTAAGAGACCATATTCTAGTTCCAATTTTGATGGATCCCAAATACTAAGACACCATACTTCAGCATAATTCTTTCATGTGAATAATAGTAGTGTAGATAATACAAAAAGTTATGATATGTTAGGTGTTTTTCATGTTTTAATTTTATGCATCTTAATGTATAGTTTCAAGGAAATGAATACATATGAGTGTTAATTTCTCTAGTTTCATTCTGATTCTTGTCTCTTGTCTTAGCAATCTGTAAGTCTTATGTGGTTTTGGAACAAAGATTTGAGACCCATTTGCATCCCTTTCAGGTTGTATGTTTGATGTATTTTGTTGTTGGACCAAAGGGCCAAGTAAATGCTTGATATGTTTAACAAGGTTACTAGTTACTTGAGAATGAGATTTGAATGAACACTGATGTCTAAATCACAAGTTGATTAGATAGATCTAATGTCTGGGTATACAAAATATGTCTCGATGTCACAGATGTATGTTTTGAATTCATGGAATTGCCCAAATGTATTAGGCACTGATAAATTATAGGATCACTTGTTATACTACTGTATTTTTGAGGTTGTGTTGAATCAACATCATTAATCAAATGTTTCCCCTTTCATGTTGAAAGCTATTCAATGTTAACCCGCACTTAGCTTGCTAGTTTCATGAGTTATGTTCTAAGCTATTTCATGCTTTTGATTCTTGGTTAGTATAGAAGATTTAGGGGGTTTTATCTACTTTACATTAGATTCAGTGTATGCTTTGATAAGTAGTACCATATAAAGAATCTATAGGTCCACCCACCTAGGTTTTACAGAGCCTGAAGTATAGAAGGAGTGTATCCTTATAATTGGCCCAAGTTTTTGGTGAAATTTGTCCATTATTGGAGATAGCTTCCCATAGATCCATTCTTGCCTTCCATACTTGGTTGTTTAAACACTATTAAATCAGGAGCCAATAGGCTCAATTGAATAAAATTGGATTCAAGGTGGGATTCATGAATGGAAAGGCCAATCTGCTAGATAGGAAAGGAAATTTGGTTGAGAGTGACAATTAAACAAAAGGTAATCTATTCTATCTAGATCTTAATGAAATTTTATATTTCATGGCTCAAGTAGAAGAAAGCTAGTTATGGCATACAAGTTTATGTTGTGTGAATTTAGATAATCTAGTTAACATAAGAAAAAAATAAAGAGTGAAAGGAATTCAAAGCTTCAACAAACCTAACATGGCCATGCGCAAGAATTATCAAGTTGTAAAGATGGGAAAGAAAAGTTTTAAAAGTAGGCACTATCATTCTAAAGAAGTACTAGAGTTGGTTCATACAAACCTTTGTGGACCTATTGGCACAAAAAGATATTGTGGAGACAAGTACTTTATTTTATTTTTTGATGATTATTATAGAATTATGACATTTATGTATTTGAAGGATAAATCAAAAGCTTTTCAAAAGTTCAAATGGTATTTGGATAGAGTGGAGAAAGAAACTTGAAAGAAACTAAAATGTTTAAGATCAGACACAGGAGGAGAATTCATTTCTGAAGAATTCAATAAATTATGCAATGAAAGATTAATCAAAAGGCATGTGTCTACACCTAGTACACCTCAATAGAATGGCACTTCTGAAAGAAGTAATGGATTAATCATGGATTGTGCAAGGACCCTGATGATAGAGAAGAACATTGTTATCAAATACTAGAAGGAAGCAATCAAAACTACAACTCATATATTCAACCAAGTTTAGTTGACAAAAGATTGAGAGAAAACATCTTATGAGGTATAGTATGGATATAAACCTAATGTTTGTTATTTCAAAGTATTTGGAAGAAAATGTTATATTTTGAAGGAGTCAAGAAAAGGAAAATTTGATGTGAAAAGTGATGAAGGCATATTTTTGGGATACTCAAATAAGAGAAAAACATATAAATACTTAAATCTATCTACTAGCAAAGTTATAGAAAGTGCGCATGTGAAGATTCATGAGTTTTCAGAAAAGAGTGAAGAACAAAACACTAAGGAACCTAAAAACTATAAAAGCTCTATTTACTATGAGCTTGACACTTAATCTAATACAATTGGGAATCAACAGTCTTCACCACTCGAGTCCCCAAAATCTCTAATTCAACTTGAGCTATAGCTAGTGCAACCCAAGTCATCAGAAGGGCCTAAGTTTCAACTAGTGGAAACTAAGTCATAGTCTGATTGACTCGAATCACAGTTACTGGGACCCAAGAATGATTCAAAAGATCATGGTGAACCTAGTAATTTTAGAAAGAAGGAGCCTAGACTTAATCGATATGTTAGAAGGCATCATGCACCTGAGAAAATAATTGGAGATCAATTAGAAGGTACAATGACAAGAAAAAAACTGAAAGGTACATGTTTTCTTACTAAATTTGAACCTAGAATAGTTAAAGATGCATTAGAAAATGAGAGCTAGATTGAAGCAATGAATGAAGAAATTGATCAGATTGAAAGGACTAAGACTTTGACTCTTGTTCTTAGACCCAAGGATAAAAATGTAATTGGTAGAAAATGGGTATTTAGAATTAAGTTGAATGAGAATGGAGAAGTTTCAAGAAACAAGGCAAGGCTAGTTTACAAGGATTATCCTCAAGAGGAAGGTATTGACTATAGAGAAACTTTTTCTCCTATTACTAAACTAGGTGGTGTTAGAACACTCCTTGCATATGATGCACATAAAGGATTCAAAGTATATCAGATGGATGTGAAATGAGCATTCCTAAATGGAATCTTAGAAGAGGAAGTCTGCATTGAGCAACTAGAAGGTTTCATTGATCCTAGAAAAAGGGACATGGTTTGCAGATTACACAAAGTTTTGTACAATATCAAACAAGCCCCTAGAACTTGGTATGAGAGAATACATAAGTATCTCATAAAGATTGATATTCAAAGAACTAATGATAACAACAACCTATACATCAAGGAACAACCAGATAAGAATATTGTGTAGGTAGAAATCTTTGTGGATGATACATTATTTATTGAAAATTATGATTTGTCTAAATTGTTTTCAAAAGAAATGAGTAAGGAATTTGACATGTCAATGTTTGGAGAGATAAATTTCTTTTTTTGCCTATAGATTCCATAGAAGAAGGATGGTATCTATACTAAATCAGTACATCAAGGAGATACTAAAGAAGTTTGGAATGGATGATTTTAGACCAATTGGAACACCTATGTCTACTGGATGTAAGCTTCCCAAAGATGATGATTTAAAAGAGGTAGATCAGACTACATACATATCAGTGATTGGAAAACTTTAGTATGTGGTGCATACAAGACTTGATATATCATTAGTAGTTGGAATGGTGACATGATTCTCTACTAATCTAAAAGAAAATTATATGATGACAATAAAAATAATCATAAGGTATCTGAAGGGTATTGAAGATTATGATTTGTGGTATAAGAAAGAAGGCAAATTTGAATGGAAAGCATTCATTGATGTTGATGAGGAAAAAATAATTGATGATAAAAAGAGCACTAGTGGTGGAGCATTTTTTCTTGGAAAGAGGCTAGCATCTTTGATAAACAAGAAATAGAACTATATCTCTTAGTCTACAACAGAAGCATACTATGTTGTGGTTAATTATTCAAATATTGTTTGGTTCAAATAACTATTGCTAGGTATGAAGGAAGAGATCAAGGATCCAATTTTTATTTTCTATGATAACACCAGTGAAATTAACATATCCAAGAATCCTATGATGTAAACCAAAACCAAGAACATTGCAATTAAGTATCATTTCTTAAGAGAATGAGTGCAAGACAAGGAGGTAAGATTGGAATATGTGAGTACAAAAGAACATATTGTAGACAAATTCACAAAGTCATTACCTAAGGATACATTTTTGTATCTAAGAGGTAAGCTAGGCCTCATTTCCCTATTTGAAGATCACGAGTTAGATTTTAGTGATGCATCAACCAAGCATGTTGAAGATCAATCAAGTTGATGCAATATTGTAAAGAGAAAATTGCATATGAATTAGTATATCAGGTACATGGGAAGTTCATTAAATGGTATATTTGGCATGAGTTGTCAAAGAGGGAGATGTTACTATCAATGTCAAGAAATTTTGTAATTGTTTATGGTTTTGGCATTAATTGTCAAAAAGGGGAGAGTTTGCTGACAGAGATAGAAACTATAATCAAAGTAGTCAAAGAATCATTCCAAAGGGAGAGATTGATGTCAGAGGGAGTTCTCATAGATGAGAATTAGGATGAAACTAAACTTTATTATGACATGGTGTGTTGCCATCAATGCCAAAGAGGGAGATTGTTAAAGATAATTATTTAATTGTATATTGCCTTTCATATTACACAAAATTTCAAGTATTTTCCTATTAGTGTCTATCAAGATCATTCAAGTGATGAAGACAGTTTCCAGTCTCTACCAAGTGTTCTAGTGAGAATCAAGTTTAGAGTCAGTAACTTTTGAATTCATTGAGGCACCAAAGAGAAGTTGGCATGCAACCACTATTAATCGAGCTCACTCGGTTACCAAAGGGAATTTAGTTTAGGATGCACTATTAATCAAGCTCACTTGATTACCAAAGGAAGTTTGAAGAATGTCTTTTTTGAGTTAGTGTTGACCAAGATAGATTAGCTAATGAAGGGTTTTCTTGAATCAATATATTTAGTTTGATGAATTTATTTGTTAAGTCTAGCCAAATTATGGGATAAATATTGAATATTTGAAAGTGTATTCAAGCTAACTTGACAAGGTAAAATATATAAGTATAAGGTCAAGTTGTGGGATTGAATATGAGAAGCATGAGATTGAAAAGATAAATGAAGGAAGCAAATTGGGAGGATAGAAGAGTATCTTGAGTTGATTGAGCTGCAAAATTTTATTTGATCAAGGAGGATAAAGTATTTAAGCTAGAATAGAGATCTAAAATCAGAAATACAGTTGCATCACCAATTAGGTCATATCATTATTACTCTCTAATAATTGTAGTAGTGTATCAAATCTCTTAACACAATTAGCTTAACAATTATTTTCCCAATCCTCTAACAAGGTGACATTTCTAGATTGAAGTGTCTAAACACTTCTAACAAGGCCACTCCTAACAATGTGATTTAAATCCTTTAATAGGGTCACACCTAACAATGTGTTTTGTAACATCTAATAGGATTGGATCTGTTGGGACTAAAAATTTGCATGGTTCATTTTTAGTCACATATTGAAAATTTTGAGAAATCAAGCCCCGTAATTACTTTTAATGAGCTTTTACCCGACTGTACTTTTGAGGCCAAAAAGGTGTTCAATGCTTCTAACACCTTCCATTCACCCTATCTAAGTGTTCCATGAAGTTGAACTGAGATTCTGAGCCATTTCGTGAAGTCCCATTTTGAGCAAATTCCAAATCTACTTTTCACCCCAAGTGTCAAACAGCGACATGAGGCCATGTTTGCGATTGACTATCTCTCATCTAGAAATGTTTTAGGACTCACCGCTTAGGGAGTGTCTAGTGTCCATACCCAAGAACCCATGTTTCATATTTTGAGTCATTTCAAATCCGTTTGACTAGGTTTTAAATCCCTCAAAGTTGGTAGTTTACTATTTTCACACATTTTCAAATTGCACACATTTTTGAGAAGCCCTTGTTTGACTTGTAATAACTTTTGACCAGTTGATCAAAATGCTAAAATTCCTTTTGTACTTTATTTTAGAGTTCAAAGACTTGTTATGTTTCAAGTTTTAGCTTATGAAGAATCCATTTGATCAGTTTTCAAATGCGATTCCAAATGCAATTTCTATCTTTTTACTGGTGTCAACATTTCCAAATTTGTCAGGACCCCTGTTCGTGATGTTATATCTCTTAATCTATGATTGGTAAGATCGAATGGATTGTACCCTTGTGTTGCTCTCTAAAAATACTTTAAGTGTGTCAGTTTGTAAATATTGACGAATCTATTTGTACACTTTTCCAAGTCATTTCCATTTGCAAAAATTGTTATCTTGTCAATGTTTCCAGTCAGCAATTCTAAGTAGCCCACTTTGACCGCTCGCCATTTTCATCCTATTATTCATCATGAGACCAAATTTTAGATTCATACTCTCCTTATGATAGAGAACCAATGCCCCAATTTTCATTTTCTCATGTGCTCATTTGCCCAGTTTTCCAAGCAAAATCCAAACCCAGTTTATTATTTTCTAACGTGTTTTCTTGCAGGTAGTTCTGAAAGGTCAACTTTAACAGTGAATATCTTTTGACCCCGAATTACTCATGAGACAAGATCTGATGGGGTGCAAGTGTGTGGAAGAGAGAATTAGTGTGCCAATTTTCAAAGCCCAGTAATGTGTTTGGATAAGTTTTTAAGGCCAGCCAAATGACGTCCTGGCACCAAATTCACAGTTTGCAAAAAGTGGGTTAATGAGTTTTTAATGGTCAAATTAATGCTTGAAATCAATTTCATTCAATTCGAGATGATCAATTGATCAATTCAGCAATTTAGTTGTTCGAAAATGATTTTTTTTTTTAGCTAGACCCACTTTGGGTCCCAACTAATTTCCATCAGATTTATGACACTTGAAAGGATTAGTGTTGTTTTAAAAAGGATTGATTGTATTGACATTGACTTTATAAATTTTCTGAGGTATGCATATTGTTATGTGAAATTGGATGGTAATGGTGGAGAATATTATTGTTGTATCGATATCTACATATGAAGAGCTTAAAGCTAATGTGCCTAAAGGGATAGAAAGGTGAAAAAATTCTAGAGCACAGATGAATATTGAAAGTTCAAGATCACACTTAATACTTTCTATTAAAATAAAGAGCACAAATCTTCAAACTCAGGTCCAAGTTAAACAAAATATAAGTTTTGTTGATCTTGCTAAATCTGAGAGGGTAAAGAAATCAAGATTAACTGGGAATAAATTGAAAGAGGGTCAAAATATAAACAAATCTCTTTCAGCTTAGGGTGATGTGATTAGTGCATTGACTTTTGAAGAGCAACATATACCATACAGGAATCACACTGCATAAGAGAGCTCTACACATGAGTAAAGGAAAAATACAAATGAATGAAGACTTGAACAAAAAGCCACCAATAGAAAGATCACCCACGTTAAAAGAAAGGAGGCTCCAGTCAGAGCAGGACACTGATTATCAAAGAAAATTTCCACCAGGAAGTACCATCCACAAAAACATAGCACCCATGTATAAGGAGCCACTTGCAATGTTTTAAGAGGGATCTCCACACCTTGAATGCAACTCACATTCAGAGGGAGAGGAACTCCAAATGGTGACACCAAAAAGCTACCCACGTACTTGAATGATAATCCATGGCAGGGGCAAATGGAGGTGAAGCCACAAACAAAAGGGAGCTAGCAATAAAAATATAAAGAGGCAGTCCACGTTGAGGGAGAAACTTGTAGCAACATCAGAAGGTGTTTTGAGTTTGTACATCCACCACAGTGGCAGAGGATAGGAGTAGGGGCATCCTTGTCTGGAGTAGATTTTCATGCCATTTTATCCCACATTGGGCACTTGGAAAAATTGCCAAGTCTTTAAAAAACCCGTTCCACAAATGATAAGTGTCTTTGAGACACGTTGCTTGGGAAGTTGCCGCTCATGTGAGGAGGGGTCCACCCACGAGGTCAACAAGCGTTTGATTGCCTAGTTGGAAGGTCAAGAGGAAATTTTTGATGACTGCCGATGATACGATGAATCGTATGAGTGTAAAGGAGGATGACATCAACAATAGCCCAGTGGCCTGAAAAGGTAGAAAATTTGGTGATTCGCTATCTTGTGATCAGAAAATGGTGAGGTTTTTCGATGGTGACATAGTGACCCACTAGAAAACATCAAAATCTAGTAGGATAATATGGGTCTCATGTTGCAGTGATGTGGTAGTGATAGCAAAGTGTTGAGTGACAAGTGGTAGTCAGTAGGGGTGTACAATGTGACATGGCAGTGATGTGGAACTCCTGACCAACCACAGGGTGCCACATGGCATGAATTTCAAGGCAGGATGATATGACGACAGGTATCTTAGATGAACCAGATGGTGACACATGGTGAATCGTGTGGATATCACTATGTCGCTAACTGAAGTTGCTCATTGGTTAAGCATAACGACATAGTGAGTATGATGTGGCATCCAGGTGATGCAATGATGTGGCAATGACAAGGATGAATAAGGTGATGCCATGTGGCACCAATAGTGTAGGTTCAAACCAATCACATCTTGACATGTGTCACCAAGTTGGTCAAACCAAGTTTGACCTAGATGGAAGAGTGAAGGAGATTTCAAACTCAAAATTATTATTTTTTATTTATGTCCTCTAAGATGCACGTACCTACTCTTTTTAAATAAAGTTTGAACTTATAACATAGTTTAGAATTTATAATATGTCAAATTTTTGAATTTTTTGCAAAATATTATGTTCAAACCTAAGATAGAGGTATGAACTTCAGAGAGCCATATCTGGGGTGATTTTTATCGAAAATGGGCTCTTTAATATACCATCAAAACTATGAAGAGACGAACTTTCTAAATTTGAAGTCAATTTTTGCATAGGTGCTCACTAGTTCAATATGTAGGTCAATTTGTGTTTCTTAGGGCATTGGCAATAGAATGAGAAAATTTCAATATTGGTCATTAGAATTGGTTGGAGGGTAGTTATGAAGACTATTTTAAGCTAGAATGTGAAAAAAATAACTTTGAGAAGATTGTATTGCATTTTGGGGGCCTTTTAACTAATTTTTGGCTTAACCGTGATTCAAAATCTGGCATCAAAAGCAATTACAATGATGAACCAAATATCTTAGATATTTCTACCTTGTAGAGACCAAATGATGAGATTTGATTTTCAGTTACAGAGAGAAGGTAGAGAGAGGTTTTTTTTGCTTCTTGGGAGGGAATTCTGAAGGGACACTTTTCATCTCCTAATCACATCTGGGATTTTCTTCTTCCTATATCTATCTTTTTCTTTCTCATCAAAAGGGTTCCAATTTTGAGAAGAAAATCACTCACTACTGAGACAACATTCTTCAACACTTCTTCTTGTATGAGTAGCATTTATATTTTAATTTAGATAGTTCATATTTGTTAGGTGATTTTTGAAGTATTTTTGTATGTCTTTCATGTATTTGATTTCAAGGAAAACAAATAAAGTGCAGCAAAGGGTTTTAAATTCAATCTGAATCTTGTCTCCTATTCGTGGATGTGTAATTTTTTCTAATTTGTGAACCATGAGCATGAATTAGGTTGCATTTCATTTTGGAATGTATGTGGTTAAAATGTCTTGTAGATGGAACAAAGAGCCATGTAATTTCTTGGTGTTTATCACAGGGTTTGCAGATTTCATGACGGGACAATTTGAGTATGAGATTCAAATCTGAAGTAGATGTCTGTTCACAAGGTGAAAGATAGATCAGGGATCTTGATGTAGAAATATATCTGAGATTTCTAGAGGATGTATGGATTTAATTCATTTAATTGCACAATAGATAAGGCATTGATCAGAGATAGGATCATTAGGTTTTGTTGCTAATATTTGGGTCTTGCTGATATCAACATTATTAATCAAACACTTTTCCCCTTTCATGTTGAAGAGCTATAATAAAATACCCTCACTCAGTTTATGAGATTCATAGCTTTGCATTGAGCTACTATAGATTTGTGTCATTTCATGAGTTATTAGGAGAAAATAAGTGTAAAATCTGTTTAATAGATTTAGTGATATGTTTTTGCACTGGTACAATATTTCAGAACCTCAAGGTTAACCTACCTAGGTCTTGCAGAGCTTGAAGAGAAGAAGGTTCATGCCTTATAGTTTCCCTATTGTCAAAAATGGCATGTTGAAAATGGGAGTTAGCTGCCCCTAGACATGTCAGTTTCTTAGTGGGATAATTGAAAACCCTCCAACATTTTCAAACACCAACAGGCTCCTAATAGGGCTCACTTCAGAAGAGTAAAAAATAGTAACTAGTTGCAATTGGTGGTTTTTCCCAAATTGGGTTTCCACATTAAATCCTAGTGTCATATGTGTTCATGTTATTAATGAAGGTATGGCTCTGATACCTCTTGATGCTCTAATACCATTGACAAAGGGCCACACCACCCTTACCAACTCACAACCAAGAATGCAACAATAAGGAAACAAAGAGATGACAAAATACTTCCAAAGCAATTTTATTAAACTTGAAATCCAATAGCAATTACAATAATATTTCTCCAAGATCTCTCAAGATCCAATCCAAGCCTAAGCTAGTCCAGATCCACACTCTAGTAGAAACCTGTAAGATCTCAACTTGTGCTCGCAAGCCAACAAGCAATCTCCTTATTTCTAAATTGTGGTCACTAGCTCTTCTCACAAACCTAATCCAAGATCCAAGTGTAAACTGCCTCACATTCGATGCTCTGTCTACACACTCACAAGTCCATCACAATCCTGCTGTAAACTACCTCACATTTGGCGCTCTATCCATAAACTCAGGAAAACTCGCTCTTCACTTTCTCCTTCTCTTTCACACCTTCTAGCTTTCACACATTCAAGATTTTCCTTCCAAAGCTTCTACTTCTCGAGCTTCTACTTCTCAAGCTTCCACTTCTCAAGCTTCCACTTCTCAAGCTACTCCTTGAGCTTGATTTAGAAATGCTCATATGCCTTGTTTAAATAGGCACTTACCACCCTATGCATGACTTATCCACAACCTTCTAGAATTCCTCCACAACCTTCTAAAAGTTCCATAACTTCCACAACCTTCTACAACTTCCACAACTTTCTACAATATTCATAACTTTCTAGAATTCTACCCACACACCTTGATAAATGGAATGACAAACATTTATTTATTTATTTATTTCCTATTATGCCACCTATGCACCTCGAAAATAGAAATCATATTTTCCTTTCTTTTCTCCTTTTCCCCTTTTTTATTTTTTTATTATTTCTCCTCTAATTTTCGTCACTTTCTCTCTCCTCCACAATTTTTTTTTTCTCAATTTTTTTCCCCCAATAATTTTCCCATGCAAGATGCTCCTGCATCAGACTCCCCTAGTAGATAGAAAAGTGTGTCCCACACTTTGATGCCAAAAGAAAGATCTACCACCATCTTCATCTTCACCAAAGGCTTCCACCTCAATAGGGACAACAAAATTACCATGCAAATCCTCCACACCAACATCTCAACCATCCAATCAACATGCTCATTCCCAAGAACAAATTGAACATAATGCTTCTTTACCGAACTCCCATTCACATCAACAACCAGTGAATCCATAGCAGCAATAACAAGCTCCACATCAGCATCCACATGTAGATTTCCATCAACACATGCCAAACTCTCAACACCAGCAACCTCATTGCTCACAACAAGATGCTCTGCAATACATAACTCACTTCCAACAACTAGATCATCCACGATTGAGTGCTCCACAATCTCCATGTTAGATTCAACCAATTGATCATGAAAACCAACCTCTGTCCCAGCATCAACAACATTAGGAATATCTTTAGCAACAACCTCTAGTTGCTCTGCAAGTTCTGCATCAGACTCCACAACCTGATCAACAAAACCATCCTCTTCCACCTTGACCTTCTTAGCTTGATCAGCCAATCTAGCATCCAACCGAGGAAACATCTTAGAAAAATTCCTCTCCACTATATCATGGATTTTTGCAATCATCTTAGGGTCCAATTCTCTTGGAGCCATCTTCCAAGATCTTCATAAACCCTCTGCAGCAAATCCTTCCCATGCTCCTTGTGACAACCAAATTGTTTGCAAGTCATATCACAACCTGCCACCTCACACGAACAATCAGGAACCACATCACAAGTCTAGGACAATAGATTTGAAATCCACCAGCTCTCCAAAATCATGCCTCAATAAGTTCAGTCTTCCATCTCCGCATCAATTGATCAATCTGCATGTCCTCCCAAGGTCCTAGTGCAAACTACCTCAGCTTCAATGATCTGTTTACATGCTCAAGAACTTCTCTGATAAACTTCACCCAACCAAGGTCCTGGTACAAATTGCCTCACACTTCGGCGATCTGCTTGTACACTCATAAACTCCTATTCTGATACCACTAATGAAGGTACAACTCTGATACCACTTGATGCTCTTATACCACTAATGAAGGGCCACACCACCCTTACCAACTCACAACCAAGAATGCAACAATAAGGAAACAAAGAGATGACAAAATACTTCCAAAGCAATTTTATTAAACTTGAAATCCAATGGCAATTACAATAATATTTCTCCAAGATCTCTCAAGATCCAATCCAAGCCTAAGCTAGTCCAGATCCACACTCTAGTAGAAACCTCTGAGCTCTCAACTTGTGCTCGCAAGACAACAAGCAATCTCCTTATTTCTAAATTGTGGTCACTAGCTCTTCTCACAAACCTAATCCAAGATCCAAGTGTAAACTACCTCACATTCGATGCTCTGTCTACACACTCACAAGTCCATCACAATCCTGCTGTAAACTACCTCACATTTGGCGCTCTATCCATAAACTCAGGAAAACTTGCTCTTCACTTTCTCCTTCTCTTTCACACCTTCTAGCTTTCACACATTCAAGATTTTCCTTCCAAAGCTTCTACTTCTCGAGCTTCTACTTCTCAAGCTTCCACTTCTCAAGCTTCCACTTCTCAAGCTACTCCTTGAGCTTGATTTAGAAATGCTCATATGCCTTGCTTAAATAGGCACTTACCACCCTATGCATGACTTATCCACAACCTTCTAGAATTCCTCCACAACCTTCTAAAACTTCCATAACTTCCACAACCTTCTACAACTTCCACAACTTTCTACAATATTCATAACTTTCTAGAATTCTACCCACACACCTTGATAAATGGAATGAAAACCATTTATTTATTTATTTATTTCCTATTATGCCACCTATGCACCTCGAAAATAGAAATCATCTTTTCCTTTCTTTTCTCCTTTTCCCCTTTTTTATTTTTTTATTATTTCTCCTCTAATTTTTGTCACTTTCTCTCTCCTCCACAATTTTTTTTTTCTCAATTTTTTTTCCCCAATAATTTTCCCATGCAAGATGCTCCTGCATCAGACTCCCCTAGTAGATAGAAAAGTGTGTCCCACACTTTGATGCCAAAAGAAAGATCTACCACCATCTTCATCTTCACCAAAGGCTTCCACCTCAATAGGGACAACAAAACTACCATGCAAATCCTCCACACCAGCATCTCAACCATCCAATCAACATGCTCATTCCCAAGAACAAATTGAACATAATGCTTCTTTACCAAACTCCCATTCACATCAACAAACAGTGAATCCATACCAGCAATAACAAGCTCCACATCAGCATCCACATGTAGATTTCCATCAACACATGCCAAACTCTCAACACCAGCAACCTCATTGCTCACAACAAGATGCTCTGCAATACATAACTCACTTCCAACAACTGGATCATCCACGATTGAGTGCTCCACAATCTCCATGTTAGATTCAACCAATTGATCATGAAAACCAACCTCTGTCCCAGCATCAACAACATTAGGAATATCTTTAGCAACAACCTCTAGTTGCTCTGCAAGTTCTGCATCAGACTCCACAACCTGATCAACAAAACCATCCTCTTCCACCTTGACCTTCTTAGCTTGATCAGCCAATCTAGCATCCAACCAAGGAAACATCTTAGAAAAATTCCTCTCCACTATATCATGGATTTTTGCAATCATCTTAGGGTCCAATTCTCTTGGATCCATCTTCCAAGATCTTCATAAACCCTCTGCAACAAATCCTTCCCATGCTCCTTGTGACAACCAAATTGTTTGCAAGTTAGATCACAACCTACCACCTCACACGAACAATCAGGAACCACATCACAAGTCTAGGACAATAGATTTGAAATCCACCAGCTCTCCACAATCATGCCTCAATAAGTTCAGTCTTCCATCTCCGCATTAATCGATCAATCTGCATGTCCTCCCAAGGTCCTAGTGCAAACTACCTCAGCTTCAATGATCTGTTTACATGCTCAAGAACTTCTCTGATAAACTTCACCCAACCAAGGTCCTGGTACAAATTGCCTCACACTTCGGCGATCTGCTTGTACACTCATAAAATCCTATTCTGATACCACTAATGAAGGTACAACTCTGATACCACTTGATGCTCTTATACCACTAATGAAGGGCCACACCACCCTTACCAACTCACAACCAAGAATGCAACAATAAGGAAACAAAGAGATGACAAAATACTTCCCAAGAAATTTTATTAAACTTGAAATCTAATAGCAATTACAATAACATTCTCCAAGATCTCTCAAGATCCAATCCAAGGTTAAGCTAGTCCAGATCCACACTCTAGTAGAAACCTCTAAGATCTCAACTTGTGCTCACAAGCCACCAAGAAACCTCCTTGTTTCTAAACTGCAGTCACTAGCTCTTCTCACAAACCTAATCCAAGATCCAAGTGTAAACTGCCTCACATTTGACGCTCTTTCTACACACTCACAATTCCATCAAAATTATGCTATAAATTGCCTCACATTCGGTGCTCTATCCACAGACTCAGGAAAACTCACTCTTCACTTCCACACCTTCTAGCTTACTTCCCAAGCAATTTTATTAAACTTGAAATCCAATAGCAATTACAATAACATTTATCCAAGATCTCTCAAGATCCAATCCAAGGTTAAGCTAGTCCAAATCCACACTCTGGTAGAAACCTCTGAGATCTCAACTTGTGCTTGCAAGCCACCAAGCAATCTCCTTGTTTCTAAACCATAGTCACTAGCTCTTCTCACAAACCTAATCCAAGATCCAAGTGTAAACTGCCTCACATTCAGTGCTCTGTCTACACACTCACAAGTCCATCACAATTATGCTGTAAACTACCTCACATTCGGTGCTCTATCCATAGACTCATGAAAACTCACTCTTCACTTTCTCCTTCTCTTTCACACCTTCTAGCTTTCACACATTCAAGCTTTTCCTTCCAAAGCTTCTACTTCTTGAGCTTCTACTTCTCAAGCTTCCACTTCTCAAGCTACTCCTTGAGCTTGATTTAGAAATGCTCATATGCCTTGCTTAAATAGGAACTTACCACCCCATGCATGAATTATCGACAACCTCCTAGAATTCCTCCACAACCTTCTACAACTTCCACAACTTCCACAACCTTCTACAACTTCCGCAACTTTCTACAATATTCATAACTTTCTAGAATTCTACCCACACACCTTGATAAATGGAATGACAACCATTTATTTTTATTTTCTATTATGCCACCTATGCACCATGAAAATAGAAATCCTCTTTTCCTTTCTTTTCTCCTTTTTCCCCTTTTTTATTTTATTATTATTTCTCCTCTAATTTTCATTACTTTCTCTCTCCTCCACAAATTTTTTTCTTTTTCACAATTTTTTTTTTCCCCAATAATTTTCCCATGCAAGATGCTCCTGCATCAGTTATTTTCTTTATATTTCTGCAACAAAGTTAATTGTGGTTAATAACACTAAACATCTTAAGAAGTAGACATATCATTGATTGCCAAGTGATAGTAATTCTCAGCGTTTACTGAGTGATTCGAGTGCTAACCAATTTACAACATTATTTCACTTTTAGCAGAGTTTGTTTTGATTTGTATTGACATCTAAGGGATCTAGGATTTATTTTTGTGGTAACTGATTCATCCCTCCCATCTTAGGTAATCTTTTTATATTTCCAAAAAAAGTATCCCTAATGTGATTGAACATGATACTAATAAAATTATCTAAGAAAAAATACATCTTGCTAAATATAACTCTGATTGCATAAGACAACATCCCAACTTGAGGCACCCTTAGAACTATAACCAACAACTTTACAATTTTTAATGAAAATAATTTTCTCCACTTATTTTCTAGCCATTTTAGTTTCTTGAAAATGTAAAACATTATGAGTTTATGATCCTTATAAAATTACTAAGAATTTATTGTTTATGAGGGGCACTAAGACCCCATATATTCCATGAAATAATATTAATTTTATACATTAGGCACAAACCTTCAAGATTGTGAGTTGCTTCCCATTCACAATTTTTTGAATGATGATGCTATCCTTGAGCTCTTTTTTAATCTTCTATTTAGATCTCTCTTCTTAGTTCATACATCATCCTTTCTACTAATTTTTCTAACATTTCTTTGAATATTGACAATGATTTCTTTCATTTATTTATGTTACTGACCTTAGTCGAAGGAGGAATGCCTATTTGATAAGACAAAAAATTATCCACTTCCCTATTTGAGCTTTTTGCTTCCCAAATTCTAAAGAAAACAATTTTTAGGATCAAAGAGATTTCATCATCAACAAGTTTTTCTTTGCAAGAGGGAAAGATAAAATAACCCTTTAGAATATTACAATATTGAGCATCTTCAATAGGTTTTTCAACCCTCTATTCAAGAAAATATTTGTGACACTTCTTTTTCTCAACATTGAGTATCCTCAACCTTTTTGAAGATGACACAATCAAGAACCACTTGAAAGCTAGAAGAAAAAATGAAGGCTTTACATTTTAAACACTTCACTTTCATAAATTTCCTCATCCTCTAATTATTTCTCTTGTTAGCCTCTCTATTTCCTTTAATGGAATTTATTCATGTTGAGTTTCTGGACTAGAATTGATGGCTATTATGAGGAATCTAGCATGATATTATCTAGATCCATAGTGGATCTATCCCCATCTTCTTTAATCTAACTATCATCCACCCTTTTTTAGATGAATAATCCATCCTCCCTTTGGTGGACATCATGAGTGTTCTTTCTCATATCCTAAAAGGAAGGAATCTCTCCCTCCTTTTGTTGCATTTCAACCATATTTCCTTCTATCTTTCTTTTTCATCCATAATTATTTCTTAAGAGGATCTTGGGTTATTATTTGACTCATTACTTCCAGCCTCCTTCTTCCCTAATATCTTAGCTTTCTTTGGGGAACTCTTAACGAAGTACCCCATCTTGCTTCAAACAAAGTGAGAGAAAATAAATTCAAACACTATTTCTTGTGATCACTTCTCCATCTTTGAGTTAATGTTTTACACTAAGGGAAGATTATCAAGCCTACAAACATTGACACAAATCTTGGGAAAAACTAATATTTTGCTAGAAGTGTCATGTGATAAATGGATAAGAGTTTTCCAAAAGAAGAAGCTAAATTCCTTGAAACTTCGTTATTCCAAAAGTTTAGAGAGATGCCTGGAATTCCCATCAAAACTAGAGAAGAGGGGAAAAAAATCATTATAATCCCATTTTGGAAACCATTTATGAAAGGCCACTTCCATCATACTAAACATCTAGGTGGCCCTAAACAATACATAATCACAACAGTACCTTTTAGAGAAGACAAAGAAAAGGAAACCTTTAGGAAGAGAAACAATGTCAACATAACCTTTAGCTACCATTTGTTCCTAAAAAGGAAGATTGGGTCTAGCCCTTAGGAATTTTCTCACTAGATTAAAAGACATAACAAAGACTATATGATCAAGTAGTGGACCAAGAAGAAAAATAGAGAGCTCACCATTTTGACAACCTTCCCTCATAACCACATCTAGAAAAGAGGATTTCACATAGGATTTGACACCAAATAGTGTTGATCACCTCTTAGGATCATCATGTCCCTCCTTCTTCTTAGAATTCTCCAAATGATGATGGGCGACATCATCCCATGAAACCAAGAGGAATAGGAGAGTTTATTATCCAATAGGAACACAACACCTTTTCTATCATCTAATTCATTTGCATTCAAAGTTTCATCACATACATCTTATTTTGACCCTTGACAAAAAGATTCCATAACTACAAAACTCATGTTGGATGCTAAAATCCCCCCATCGTTGGTATTCCCACTCAAAGTGTCCATTCAAAATTCTCCTCAATTATAAAAGGTCATCAATGTTACCCTGAATAATCTATGTAATTTGATGTCCAAATATATTTTTATTGGTAATAAAGATCTATTATATTAAAGTAGCAAAAAAAAAGGATTACATCAATATTATTTAGGTGGGTACAAGACCCAAAATAAACCATTCAAAATTTTCCACATATACACATCTCATGTACATTATTAGAGAATAGAACCAAAATAATCAAAGGGAAACAAAATATGCGATCCTTCAAACCAAACCAACCATAGAGCAGAAAAGAACACAACCCTTCAAAGGCTAACCCCTAAACCATTTGGCAGCCTCCTCTTTTGAGAAAATGGGGAAGGCTTCAATAGCCTAACCATCACCATCAACATCATGACCTCATCACCACTTACCATCCATAGAATGCCAAGGGAGTAATGAGATGTCAACCCCATACTCAAGCATTTGGCCATCAAATAGTAACAAAACTATCCCCAATACTGCACCAATGGTTGGCTCATTCGAGGCATGAGTGGTCTCCACAACCTCACTAGTAACATTTTCCTTCCCAACATTGCCTTGACTAGATTCCACAACACAATAGACACAAAATTTCCTCTTGATGAGAAGATGTCCATCAACATCAACATGTACATTAGATTTCACTAGGCTGGATTTACACTTCCTCACAACCGAGTCACCAACCAAAATGCAATCACAATTAGTTGATTTCATGAAGACTAGCAGATTTAACCTTCCCCACTAAGCCATTGGAAGGTATACTTTCATCGGGGCATCCATAGATGAGACCAAAAGGTGTTGTGATTCCCCTATCCCTCTGTCGATCAAATGTCATGGTCATTCACCCATTTGAGGAGTGATAAGATCTAGATGATATTTTGTGTAAATACCCTAATAGGGTCACATCTAATTATATTTATGTAATATTTAACAAGGTTGACTCCCAATAGAGCTCACTTCAAAATAGTGAATTTTTGGGTTATTAGTTCCTAGGTGCTTTTTCCCTTAACATGGTTTCCATGTTAAAATGCTTGTGTCAAAATGTGTGGATGTTGATTGTGTTGCATGTTGTTTCATGTATAATAGTTCATGTTGCAATGTGGCATATACATTGGTAATTGCTCTGATACTCAACAGATGAAATTAATGAAGTTAAAAGTTTACTAGTAATGATTAAGTTGAATAATATTATAAAGTTTAGATCTATTATTGAGCTGATGTATTGAAATTATAAATTGTGAAGGTGTAAAAAAAGTTATAAAGGACATGTGTGATAACTTGTTATAACTGGTTAACCCTCCCTCTCACTTATCTAATAGAATGAGACAAAATATTTAAAAATGTAATTTTTTGAAGACTAATCAAAATTCAAGGCTAAGACCTATCACTCAAACAAAAAAGATCTAATACTATTTAATTTCAAACCATTTAGTTTAATATGAGATTGAAAGATATTTATAAAAACTTCTTAAGATTCTAATATATATACACACATATTTACATATACAGATATATAGAAATATTCACATATATATAATGTGTACATATCTATGTATGTATGTATGTATGTATATATGTATGTATGTATGTATGTATGTATGTATATATATACATACATACATAGATACATGCATACATACATAGATATGTACACATTATATATATGTGAATATTTCTATATATACACACATATTTACATATACAGATATATAGAAATATTCACATATATATAATGTGTATGTATGTATGTATCTATACACACACACACACACACACACACACACACACATATATGTATATGTATATTTAGCTACACACATACACATACATGCATGCATATATACTATAAAATATCACTTCTTAAGAGAATTGGTGCAGGATAAAGAAGTTAGATTGGAATATGTAAATACAAAAGAACAAATTGTAGACATATTGATGGGAACACAACCCACACATAGAATGGACACAACAAGAAAAGGGAAATTGTATTAACTATGAAAATAAGCTAGTACATTCAATATAGAGAAAATAGACTTCAAAACATGCCCTAAGGGCTTACAATAACATAAATCTAGAGATAATTTCTCCTTTCAGTACCTCCTCTCAAACTCCACTTCGAACTACCTTTTTCAATGCCAAAAATGTCCTTAAATAGACCCCAGAGGGTTAAGGACTAGGAATACATTCTAGAAAGTGCTAGTAGGCATCCACCGACCAAGTAGAAGGCTCCAAAAGTCGCGTTAGAAGTTGGTGCAAATCTAGAAGAATCCAAAAATGGTAATTGAACTTCCGGGAGGCATAACTTTTGAACCGTAGCTCTGATTGACAAACCATTTACATTTTGGAAAGCTCTCGAAGTGCTCTATAGCCCTACGAACCAGCTTTGCTCATTCCCCATTTTTTGGCCCTTTTCAAATTCATTTAATGCCCCTAACCTAACGTTGAAGCATTCTTAGGAGGTCTCCAAAACTCGAAAAACTGCGATAACTTTCAAACTGTGGGGCCTTTTGACCTAAATTTTTTTTGGAATGCTCTAAATTACAATTGCATTCATCTGGCTGATTTACACCTCCTAGTTCTCCAAAATGATGGCTCAGTTACATACTCCTATTTTTTCAGCATTTACATGTATCCCAAGGTGTTCAAATACTCTATCCTAGAACACTGATAGTGGAACTGTGAGAGTTGGAACCTTTATTTGACCCAAATGGGTATCCAAAAATGAAAACACAGGAAACATAAACTAAGTCTAAGTACATTTTTTTTTGGGTGACACGGGATTTCCCTTATACCTCTGGAAGCTCCTACATCACATATTCACCAAGCCATTACCTAAGGATGCATTTCTGTATCTAAGTTGAAGATTAATTAGTTGGTGTAGAATTGACAAGCCCATATTGCAAATGAATCAATACATAAGGTACATTGATATTAATAGAGTTGTTGTCATTGGCATGTGTTGTCAAAGAGGGGGAATTTTACTATCATATCTTATAGAAATTTTTTTTATTACAAAGAAGGAGAAGTTTGTTGTAAGAGGAAGAAGTTTTCTATCATAGAAGCTTTATGAAGAGATATCTGTAAGGGAGAATGAACTTGGAAGAAGTTGTTGCAGACAAGAATTTTTTTGATAGAGGGAGAAACTAAAGGCAAAAAGAACTCACAATAACAGAGGGAGTTCTCATGGATAAAAGTAATGATATGTTCCTTTATTCTTGTTCAAAAATTTCATTGTGTTATGACATGTTGTGTTTCCATTAATGCTAAAGAGGGAGATTGTTGGATACAATTAATTAATTGTGTATTGTCTTTGATGTTACACAAATGTTGTATCATTATCATTTAGTGTATGTTAAGTTCACTTGGGCAGTGAAGACAGTTTTCTGTGTCTACCGAGCATTCCTAAGTTTACCAAGCTAAGAAGACAATGTCTACTGAGTTCACTCGGGCATCAAAGGAAAGTCTATTGAAGATGAGTGTTAACTAATCTCACTTAGTTAATGAAGGAAATTTTCGATGGAACTAGTGTTAACCAAGCTCACTCAGTTACTAAAGGATCTTTGTTATTTTGCAGTGCTAACTGAGCTTTTGTTGGTCAACACAAGAAATTGTTTATGAGTTAGTGTCTACCAAGTTGGGTCGGCTAATGAAGGATTTTCTTATTTTGGCATATTAAGCTTAATTGATTTATATATTTGTTCTAGCCAACTACGATAATGAATATTAGTTATTCTAAGTTGTATGTGAGCTGGCTTGACAATATGAAAGATATAAGTATAAGGTCAAGTTTTGGGTTCAAAGTGTGAGAAGTTATGAACGTATTGAAGATTTAATGATGAAGAAAGGAAGAAAATTTGAAGGATAAGCAGAATATCCTTTTGGAGTAGAAAAGATATATTCAATCAGGTTGGATCAAGTAAATGCCTGAATTGAGATTTGTAATTAGGAATTCAGTTGCAATCAAATTGGGTCATCTTATTGTTACTCTCTAACCATTGTAGTAGTGATCTAAATCTCTTAACAGAGTTGGCTTAAAAACTATATGTAAATCCTCTGACAAGGTGTAAGTTCTATTGAATTGTCTAAAGGCCTCTAACAAGGCCACTCCTAATAGGGTCACACCTAATAATGTGTTTTGTAAACTTTAACAAGGTCGGCTCGTAACAAAGCTCACTTTAAAAGAGTGAAACAGTAACTAGTTACAATTGGTGGTTTTTCTAAATTGGGTTTCCACATTAGATCCAGGTGTCAAATGTGTTCGTGCTATTTTATTTTGTGTTTGCAACTAATTTAAGCAATGGTAATCATAGATAACATTTAAAGATTTGCATAATTAGTACTTACTGAGTTACAACATTTTATGTGTGTTTGCCAAGCATCATTAGTATTTAGTTTTCAGAGTTTATTTTGTTCTGACATCTAAGGGATCCGGGATTTATTTTAGTGGTAATTGATTCACACCCTCCCGCCCCCTTCTCAGTTACTCCTCTTATATTTCCAACAATATATATACATATACATATATATGCATGCACGCGCGCACACACACACACACACACACACACACACACACACACACACACACACACACACACACACACACATAGATACATATACATACATATATATAGACACAAACACATGCACATACACCTGCACGCACATAGGAACACACACACACACACACACACACACACACACAATCCTATTTTATTATTGCAATTGTAACACATACAGATAGGAATCCTACTTTAAAATAAAATATGATGCCATACAAATTAAATAAAATGGTCCTCAAGTGATTAGATTTAGTTGTAGGTATAATTTCCCTCTTTTATAACAAGAATACTATTGCAAATAAAGCTACTTATACTTAGTTGAACAACCATCAAGATTCACGAGAGTAATGAAGTGTTGTCTCCATGATTGGGTGATCTAAGTTGTGGGGTATCTCACCTCCTTTATTAAATTACTTAATAATATTAGAAAATGATATTTTTAATCTCCTCTCAACCAATCAATCAACTTAGCCTGTATTAGGTAACTCTTAGAATGATAGAAATAAAACATTATCTATACAACCTACTCAAAAGGTAAAAAGTAGAAAGTTAATATTATATATTCTAAGCTACTATTTAGTTGGTTTTGTTGACATTTTGATTTGTTATATGTTAGATAATATTGTTGTGTTAGTTATATTTCATATAATTTTGTGCTAGAAATATCATAATTGCAACCTATATTGATATCATTAATTAGCTAATAGATATCATCGAGGCCTATACAAACTACAAAAACACACACTATCTTTTAAAATGAATTGAAATAATATAAAATAAAAGAGTAAGTCTTCAAAAAATTATCTCTAGAAAATCTGCAAACATGAAAGTGTCCTTGAATAACTACGTTAGGTGACCAAATTCATGAGAAATACTTCTGACATATCACTTGTCTCAAGATCTATGAATCTATATAATATGATTTTAAAAAGTACATTGCAAATTTATATTTTCTATTCTTTTCAATATATATGCTTTCACATTATTATACATTAATTCCACATAGCTCTCAAATATTTTCACATCTATATATCAATTAATCTATCAAAACCCTTTGTTAAGTTATCATTGGAAACAAAATATGCATAGTTCAAAGAAAGAAGGTTATAAGTATACTTGTGATTATTGTAGTCCACTTTAAGAGATAAAGGGGATGAAAATTTATCATAACACATCTTCATATGTAACTCCAAATGGTTCACATCCAACAACTCACACTCCAAAGTTGACATTAAATGTAACATGTAAAATTGAAAACTTAACTAAAAATATTATAAAAATAATTTAAACTTGTCCTCCAAAGTGTACAACTAGAAATAAACAAATGAGAAATGAAGAGCTCTTTTTAGAGAAATCTTGATAGACAGCTAGACCACCAATTTTATTTTTTTTATATAAATCTTATTAACCACAATGTTAAAGATGAGAACACATATTATTAAAGCATCATCCACAAAGCATAGAAATTATATTAAAAAATCAAGCACATACCAACAAACATAAAGGAATGCAAAACATTGTCCCACATAGAGTTCAAATATTTGTTCCTATATAATATGTAATAATATGTAATGTTATTAAATAAAATTTAAAACTCATCTTAATGTTCATAAAATTTATTTTCAAAAATAGTTGAAAAAACACCAATATAATTAGAGTTATAATAATTTTATGTAAAATGTAAAATTGACATTATATTGTGGATAAATATGAAATATATCATTAATTATTTTTAAAAATATCTATAAGATATACTTGTAAAGTAGGAAAAGTCTTGATATTTTTCAATTTATACTTATCAAGATTTTCAATTAAAAAAAAACATAGACTCTAGTGACTAATATCTCTCAAGGTCTTGTACGTAGATGTATTAAAGATATCTATGATAGTTTAGTATTATATAATATTATAATTAATATTCTAAATGACTATAAAATATTTATAAATAGAGGTATTTTCCACAACTACTCCAATTATCCAATTATGATGTTACCAGAATTTGATTTGTTGTGGAAGACATTTCTTACTTATCATTTGATAAGCTATAAAGACTATCATGAATGACACATAAGACACTTCACTTGTTGAAGTCTTCTTAATGACTTAGCAAGTCAAGAAAATTTAATGTTAAAAAATTGTATATATTAATATTTTTTTTAAAATAATGACTTAGTGTGTGTGTGTGTATATATATATATGTGTGTGTATATATACATATCTATACATATACATATGTATATGTATACAATACATATGTATATATATACATATGTATACATATATATATATATATATACATATGTATACATATATATAGACATATGTATACATATATATATACATATGTATATATATGTATATATACATATGTATATGTATGTATATATGTATATATATGTATGTATATATGTATGTATATGTATGTATATGTATATATATATATATATATATATATATATATATATATATATATATATATATATATATATATGTCATGCTAGTACAACTAATGGCCCCAATCAGGTTTGGAATTTGATGGCCACCCCCACCTGTCATTTCATTTTTCTATGACAGTTTGATCATTTTGATGTCTTTCATTTTATGTTCTATGAAAAAAACTAATTGTCATTTTTTCATTTTTGAATAATCAATATCAAATTTTTTAGTTCAAAAAATTATAAATTAATAATATTATGTAATAAATTATATAGAACCTTTCTATTTCTTAAGAAAAAACTAAAACTCAAATTAAATAGACAAATTTTAAGTTTGTATTTTATATTTTAGAAAGATTCTAAGTTAATATAAATATATAATAAACAATATAGAAACATTAATTACATACTATATGCAAACATAAAAAATATATATGTTATATAATAATATAATAATTAGTAATTAGTAAGTTTTTAGATTCATATGAAAATAGAATAATCATATTATCACTTTAAAATAAATAAATAAACTAATAGCATATACTTATATTATAAAGTAAATTATTATATTATTTATAATAAATTTTTACGGTTCATTAATAACATAAAGTGTCATATTGACGGTTCTAGAAAAATATGACATGTTAGCCTATACAGTCTATAGAAATTTTAGACTGTCATATATAGTTAATAAGTTCAAAAACGGTCATTTAGGCCATCGAATTCCAGGCCTGGCCCCAATATAAAGTTCATATAAAAATAATAAGATGCTCTATATGCTGATAAGAGGTCAAGTTTGGTGAATAGATCGTTGAGTCATGCTTTGGCTTTTTCATGCTCTTATCTAAGTACAAATTAACGTGGAAAGTTCATTTCAGGAATCTAAAAGCATTAACATGGAAACTGGAAAGCAAACGAATGATTTAGTGGGAAGTAGGATGACCCGTCACATTTTATTATAAGCAAGTTATATATTATATTAGATAGTATTATATTTTTTTAATTTTTAATATTATTTATAGCAATATAGATTGTCATGTTATGAACTTAGAAACTTGCTTGATATTTTGTATAATAAAACATATATTATTTTAAATTCATAATAGTTTAATCTCTTTAAAAAATGTATTATATATTGTTAAATATTTATAATTCTTTTTCTATGTATTTAAATTATTATTAAATTTAAACTATGAATTTGAAATCTTTTTTTTTATAAAATGAATAATAAAAGACATTCAAATGATCAATTCGTCATTAAAAAAAATTATGTGAGAGACAAAGTTGACCGTTAAATTCCAAGCCTGGTGGGAAAGGAACAAAATGAAATAATAAAAATAATAATACAATGCACAAGATTCTCTAGAAAACAAAGAGGGTTGCAGTTACTCCTCGGACGAATCTACTGGGTAATACCATGCATGCGACTTATATGTAAATATTTTAGGGCATCTTGGTTCATGTAGGCAGTTTTTAGAGATTGCGTGTATTGCTTTTGTTTCCTATAAATTGATTTGATGCTTTACATTTTATTTTTATAATAGTTACTTACCTTCATTTGCTAAACATCCAAAACTCCTTTTCACTAAATAGCTTGAAAGCTAATGGATGCCTCCCAATACCAAAGGTACAATACCCACTGCTTCCCAAAAACTGCCATATCTTGATATCATTCATTATTATAACACACACCTACTTTACACATGCCTCGTTGCATAAGTCAAAGTCCAAGTCAATATATTATCTACATCAAATTATAAATGTCATAGTAAAGAAATTCATTCATTTAGAAAAGGATGTGTTTTTAAATATAAATGAACTTACTATTGACGATGTTGTCTTTGATGCAAAATGATCTAAAGTTCACTGCTTGAATGTAGTTGATAGCCATGATTGATTATTTAAAGGTGGGTAAGTAGTGCTTTGAAAACATCATCATTGTGGGTATTTATTGCATTGAATATAATTCTAAATGATAGCCTTTGATTTGAGTTAATAGGCAAATTGGATAACTTGGCCATCAACATGCCACTTGGCATACTCTTATGGTGGATGTAAAGTTACAATAACATGCTTGAATGTATAACCTTTATACAAATGATAACATGTTTAATTGTAATATGTATAATGAATAAAATATTTGACAATTTAGCGAGTGCTCAACCTCCCCACATTGCATTATCTCATTTTGTTCCTTTCCCACCTTGCCAAAATCTTGCATTTCTTTTCTCATTTTCTCCATAGTAGACTGATCTTGACAGTTATGTTATGGTTGTCTTGCATTTCTAATTAAAAAACAAAAACCAATTTCAATTTTAAAATTAGAATGCTTCTAGATTTGTGAATATTGAACACAAGCCAAAGCATGACCTATCAATCTGTTCAGCAAACATGACTTAACATGAGGGTAGGGAATCTAATTTTTATATAAACTTATATTTAGACTATTAGTTGTACTAGGATAAAATCATGAACTAATTTGTTTAAAATCTCATGTCAATGTTGAGGAATCTTATGTCAGTGCTTAGCTTATTTTGACTAGAGATAAATAATTCTCGAAGTGGTGGCATGATATTTTGCTCCTTATTTTTAATTAGGAAATTTGAAGTGTGAATTAGTTAATTGAATAATAGCTTCATAGACTAAAAAGAAAAAAGAAAAAAAATAGAGAATAGAGTTTGTGAAGCCATGTGACATTTTTGAAAATAAGCACCACTACTTATTTTCAACCCCTACTCTTTTCCTCTAACTTATTTTCAATTGTTAAATAATAGTTGCTCCACTAAAATAGGTATAGATTCTAAATTATCTTTAAAAATAAAAAAAAGTCCACGAGACATAAAACTACTAAATTTAAGCACAAAATAAACTTAAGCAGCCTCATAGGAACAAAATTAGTTTTAAAAAATTAATAGATACAATTTTTATAAGGTTAAATTTGTTTAACTTGTTAAATTGTTTTAAAGACTTTCAATAATTGCCATATCTTATGAATCATTTAGGACAAAATCCCTTTTCAAATTATAAGTAAGAGATGTTTTCCACAAATCAAATTAAAGCAATATCATAATCAGAGTTGATGTGACAAATATCTCTACTTTACAAGTATACTCTGGATATTTTTTAAATATAATTAAGAAGATATTTCATATTTATCCACAATGTAATGTCAATGTTACATTTGATGATGAATATTTTACATAAACTTATTATAATTCTAATTATATAAGTCTTATTTCAACTATTCTTGAAGAGAAATAGTATGATCATAAGGATGAGTTTTGATTTTACTAAATAAGGAACAAATATTTCAAGTTTGAGAGGGAGAATGCTTTGCATTCCTCCATGTTTGGTGATATATGCTTGATGTTTTAATATAATGTCTATGATTTGTGGATGATACTTTAACATGTCTTTTTCTCTTCATATTGTAGTTAATAAGATTTATAATAATATTTTTTTGGTGGTCTAGTTGTCTATCAAGATTTCTCTAAAATGAGCACTTTGTTTCCCCTTTGTTTGTTTCTAATTGTGTAGTTTGGAGGACAAGTTGAAAATGTTGTTGTAATGTTTTAGTTTAGTTTTCAATTCTACAAGCTACTTTTAATGTCAACTTTGGAGTATGAGTTATTGGATGTGAATCATTTGAAGTTACATTAGAAGATGTGTTATGATATGTTTGCATCCCCTTTATCTTCTAAAGTGGGCTACAATCATCACAAGTATATTCGATGTCCTACTTTATTTCAATTATACATAATTTGTTTACATGGATAGCTTAACTAAGAGTTTTGATAAATTAATGTGCATGTGTGTGTGTGTGTGTGTGTGTGTGTGTGTGTGTGTGTGTGTGTGTGTGTGTGTGTGTGTGTGTGTGTGTGTGTGTGTGTGTGTGTGTGTGTGAATATTTGAGAGTTGTGTGGAATTAATGTACAATAATGTGGAAGGATATGTATTAAAGAGAAGTGAAAAGGTTAATCTACAATGTACATTTTTTTATCATATCATATAGATTGATAGATCTTGAGACAAAGAATATGTAGCTGGTATTTGTCATGAATTTAGTCACTTGATGCATTGATTCAAGGATAATTTCATTTTTGGAGGTTTTCTTGAGATAGTTTTTTGAAGGCTTGCTCTTTTTTAGTTTGTATTATTTCAATTCATGTTGAAAGATAGTATGCATTTTCACAAATTATATAAGTCTTGATGAGATCTATTAGTGAATTAATGATATCAATATTCTTTACAATTATGGTATTTCTAGCATAAAATTTTGTGCACCATCATTAATACAATGATCCTATTTGACATATAAAAAATCAAAATGTCAACAAAACCAACTAAATAGAAGCTTATAGTATATAATATTAATTTCTTATTTTTTAACTATTCAGTTAGCTGAATAGATAATTTTTTGTATATATCATTCAATGAGTTACCCAATATAGGGTAAATTGATTGATTGGCTGATAGAGGAAATGAAAAGTAACATTTGCTAATATAATTAAATAACTTAGTAAATAGGACATGTGATATCCCACTACTCATATCCCAATTATGGAGACAAAGCTTCATTAGTATTGTGAAGCTCAAGGGTTGTTCAACTAAGTATAACTAGCTTTATTTAAAGTGGTATTATTGTTATAAAAGAGAACAACCACACCCACAAAATACTATAATCACTTGAAAACCATTTTATTTATTGTTCATGCCATCCTATTTTATATTCAAGTAGGATTCATATGTGTATGGCATGACACCTCCAATACTAAAATATATATATATAATGTAATAGAGAAAGTGAGATATTGAGGGGTAGGGGGGTGAATCCGAATCTATAAAAATTATTTCACTGTAATCATGAAATATATTTGATATCACCACATAAAAACCTCATTTAAACATTCACCTCATATCAGTGTTACCATTCACATTAACATAACATCTGATCTACCTTCTAACTTCATAAATATAAACTCATAAACACATATGTAATGCCTACCCCTATTTGACTTTTTTTGTTGTATTGTCGAATTCTTTTAGGTTAGTTTTCTAATTCTATTTTATGATTAGCGGTACTTGGTTATTGAATTTGATTAGATGTTGTTTTATATTTAGTTGATTATATGTGATGAGTTACTAGTTATTTAATGTGTTTATGATTATTTCAATGATGATATAGGTATGTTCCATTAGTGATTTCAGCTATCTCATGATGGTTAGATAGATGTATTTATTATATATAGTTTCTATGGTTATTTACCCCATACTTGCATGGGTATGGTGTGCACGTATGTTTTCTTTATGTTTGATGTTTTTGATATGGTTGAGGAAGGGAGTTGTAGTCACTTGCTAGTTGAGATCTACACGATGTACCACTTCTTGCCATTGGCTATTCAGTTTAGAATGTATGTGTTTGTACATGCATGGGTTTTATGTAGATTGTAGGTACCATGTATCGACTTCCCTGAATTGCTAGGATGAGCATACCCTATCACAATATTTCAATGGTATGAGTGGGGAAATAAATTGAGTCTGAATCATAACCTAACCCATTTTTCCTAGAAAGTAGGACAAGTATATGAGTTGTTTACCCTTCTAAATTCATCAAATGACATGAATTTGTGACTTTTACCTCGGAGTTTGATTTAGTTTTATGTTCTATATGATGGGTTTTCCTATTTAGTCTTGTGGGTATGTGATGATTTTCTCTTTTGATTAAATCATATTAAAAGATAAGTCAATGATTTAATTTAATGAAAATTTTATAAAGAAAAGTCAATATTTAATTATATTTAAGTAATTGAGAAATTAATTAAATAAAGGAATTAACTATAAATATTTTATTAAAGTTCCAATTTAGGCGTATTTAAATTTATCTAATTTAATAATTATTATTTTATGAGTTTTATTTTAATAATAAACTCTAAATAATATTATTAGTTGAATTCATAAATATATTATTAAAAACATCTTGCAAATTAATTAAAGAGAGAAAGAAAATTAATTTAATATAGATATTTTAAATTGGCAAAAAGTGTGCATGAAATTAAAAGATATAATTAAATATTAAAAGATAAAGATCAAAGAGTCTTCTCATGTGATTGCATAATTGAAGCTCTAAATTTAGGGGAGAACACCTTATCAGAGATCTAGAGCTCATTTTGTGATGACCAAGGTTTGGAGGAGCTGATTTCTGAGAAGAGGGTTCTTGAAAGGAAGGAAATTCTTGTGTGTTTTGTGCATTCATTATTTTAGCATCAAATCTATGTAGGATTTTGTGGAATTGTGCAATACTTGCTTGTGTTTTGATTTCTTTGTCTTCT
Organism: Cupressus sempervirens; assembly: GCA_028749045.1. Taxonomy (NCBI): domain Eukaryota; kingdom Viridiplantae; phylum Streptophyta; class Pinopsida; order Cupressales; family Cupressaceae; genus Cupressus; species Cupressus sempervirens. The sequence goes on along the minus strand of CM053791.1, from coordinate 601,172,510 downwards.
TTGTGTTTGGGAATCTATTTGTAGAATTCAATTGGGTTGAAACCCTTGTATGTGATTTTATCATTCTTTGTTTCAGAAACCTCTATATATGAATTGACAATTTGAAATCTTTGTTGTGATTTTATTGTTGTTTGTTTCTAGATCATTTGTAAACAAATGAAGATTGAAACCATTGTGTATGAATTTGATTGTTCTTGTTTTCAAAAGCATCTGTGAACAAATTTAATATCTGAAATCCTTGTTTGATTAATTTGATAATTCATAGTTTGAATCAATTAAGAAATATGTGTTTTCAGGATAGGGTTTTGAAAGTTTCCATTTTTAGCAAGTCTCCATTTTTAGCAAGTCTCTATTTTTGGAAAGTTTTCATTTTTAGCAAATTTTCATTTCGAAAAAGTTTTCATTTTTAGTAAGTTTCCATTTTTAGCAAGTTTCCTTTTCGAGAAAGTTTCTATTTTTAGTAAGTTTTCTTTTTTGAAAAAAAAATTATTTTAAGCAAGTTTCTATCTTTAGTAGGTTTTTGGTTTGGGAATGTTTTCATTTTTAGCAATTTTCCATTTTGGGAAAGTTTTCATTTTTATTAGGTTTCCATTTTTAGTAAGTTTCCAACTTTGGGTAAGTCATCATTTTTAGCAGGTTTCCATTTTGGGAAAGTTTTTCCAAAGTTTAATAAATTTAAAATTATTATGGTAATAATTGATAATAATAATAATTATTAATTTTAATAAGTATTGCTAAATTTTTTTAATTAATTATTTGAAAATTTGATTTATTACATTATTATTTAAATATAATTCTAAAGAAAAATGAAAATCGAAGAAATTAATTGGGAGTATTAATGTTATCTATTATAAACTTGGATGTGTTTATATGGTTCAAATATATGAAAATGATTTGTAATACTAGGGAAATTGTCATGCCCAAACTACAAGGACAAAAACACAATTTTTTTTTTTTTATTGTTAATTAAAATGCTCTAAGAGAAAAGATTGAGATAACATTTCAAGTAGAGGTTCTCTACATTACGTCTTAGGATTATAACATGAAGACGATTACATCATTAAGATATTAAACCATTGTTAATAGGTTTATAAAGGTAACTTATGTTCTTACATGTCTTATACAACATCATAGTTAAAATTGTTTAAATTAAAAGTGTAGATGACTACGAGATTGCTGGGTCGAAATATCTAAGCAATTATAATCTACTTAAAAACTTGTTTTAATTAGCCAATAACCCTTAAATTAAGCTACTTTACTAAACAGATTTAAAACTTAATCGATTAACACTTAACTATATAACCATTTAATTACGAATACATATATAAAAGGAAACACTACCAAACTAACATAATTAATACTAATCCAGATTTTAATCAACATAATATGTAAACTGATCTCAACTAATAATTATCTCAGTAACATCAACTAACTCTTATTGATCTAAAACTTCTAATCTCAACTAATAATTATCTAAATAACATCGACTAACTCTTATTGATCTAAAACTAATTGAAAATTATCTAACATTTGATATAAAACTAACTTATTAACCAACATCAAAAAAAAAAACCATAACAACATACTATTCAGTACTAATTCCAAAAATTAAAAAAAATTAACTAATAATTTCAAACCTAATTTAAAAAAATATATAAATATACTAAAACCCAACTACTTTAACTAAACCTAAACTAAAAGTAATACTAACTAAAAATAAATAAAACATAAACTAAACCTATACCTAACACCTACTAACTACCCTTAACACTACCTATCTCCAAGTCAAATCAACCCTACTTCAAACCCCCCCCCCCCCCCATCACATCCAGCTTGTGCTTCCCAAGCGCTCCACTTGGGACAGCGCGCTGCCCAAGTGGAGAATGTGTTGGCAGAGTGGTATGATGAGGCAGGAGGAGACGTGGAGTTAAAAACTTAAGAAATTTTCCTTTCTCAAAACAAACCAATGCCTCAAAAGAGATCTATTTCATGCACAAGATAGGGAGTACAGGTGACATTAGCCATTACGGTGACAAGGGCCTGAAAGAAATTAAAACATTTTTTAAAACCCTCTCAAAACCTGCGGCCAAAGATAAAGGTGAAACAAAATTGCAAATCACAACTTAAACAGAGTTGAGTGCCCATTTTCAAATAGAGATGGGGATGGGACATGGGGTGACGTCATCCCAATGATGACCTGCCAAAACTTAAAAGCATTTTTATCCTTTCTCCCCAAACTGACGTCCCTTAAAAAAAACATTGATGAATAAAAGTTTATTAGGTAACATAGATGGATATTTAGGATATCTTATCAAGTTTTTTTTTTCAATCTCTTTCTTTATATTGATTTTATTATTGTGTTTCTTTATTCATTTGAAAAAAATAATATTCAATAAGGAAGAAAAGAATAATTAGGGTATCTTTTTTTGATTCTCTGTTACTAGAAGAATTAATTTGAATCTCTCATACAAAAGGTAGAGAGTTTTACTCTCTTGCAACCCCTTTTTTTTTTTTACAAAAATTTCTAATTATAGATTTCAAGCCATGCATTTTTTTTAAGGTGCATATTTTTTTGAAAGGCTTTAAACATAGATACAATAGTTTAAGGTATCCAATCACCATATTTAATATGAACTCCTATGTAACTTGCATTGCAATAAATCAACCATAGATGTTAATTCCTTTCCTGAACATAGTTATCATTTGAACATATAAGGATCATATAAAGAACTTGAAAATTTGCTCAATCCAACTAAATCTACATCCATGATAAAAATTTTGTTTCCAACATAGAAGTAAACTTGAAATTTTCCTGATTAAATCAACACCATTTCCATCTTACTTTGATGTGCATCCATCGAAAATAAAGTTTACAAATTAAATCACATGACAAGCAATTATACTCAACACCAATTTTATTGGCAAACCTGATTCAAAGGCTCAGCCAGGAAAGAATCAGGAAGAAAACTTGACTTCATTGCCAATTACATCAAGGTTTAAAATATAATTTACAATAGGATCTCAATCCCAAATTTCAACAATTTAATCAAATTTTCTTCATGATCCTAATCAAGGGATTTATAATGTTTTTTTGCAACTCATTTCTAGAACCATGGAGGAAACAAAATCTAATCAGGTGACCAAAAAGCATGACCAAGAACAATTCAAAAAATGCATATTCATACAAGGTTTTCACAATAAGATCCACAATGAATCAACACTAGGGAAAGGTGGATTCTTCCAACTAGGAGAAGTCAAGCACAACAGCAAATCAGATGCCCAATCGGGGCTATTAATCAAGAACTTCTGTTCTTCCATTTAGAAATGTCATACTCATACGAGGTTTGTGCTAACGGGTAGGGGCCCATAACACCCTACCCTTTCTCCCTCTTCTCATCCTGAGAAGAGATTCTACACTGGTTGGAGTCCAACTAAATAGACCTTTCCCAAACTGAATAAGGGAGATGAGAATTTCCTACCTTCACAAAGAGGTAATGGCAATGAACAAATTTGAGTAGAGTTTTCACTTCCTTCCTTCAATCTTCAAGAACTCCTCTCTAAATGTAGAGATTGGGTAACAACCTCCACAAGTCCAAGAAGGTCCTCTAAATAGGCCTCCAACTCAACCACCCAAGGGCTCAATAACTACCCCCACCTACTTGCAATTTTAGAAACTCCTAACTCAACCTACACTATGATTAAACCCTAAGTGGAGATGAGGTGAAGTAACTCAAGATAACCATGGTCAATTTTCGCACAAAGGCAAAAAGAGACTTTTTGAGTGACCTCAAAAGTCAATAAAAGGGGCTTAGGGGTTGGAAAAGACCCCTAACCCATACCCATACCCTTTGGGTATAATTATATCAAGTTACAAGCCTTAGGAAAGAGGTTTAGAGCCAAATAAAATCTAGGAATAAAATAGGAGCATCTAACTACTCCAACTTTGCAGATTAAACACTAATCTAAATTAAGGGATGACTAACCTCAATTAAGAACCCAATTAGCAAATTGACACCAACTAAACCAACTTGGGTCCAAAGGTTAAACAACTAACCCTAAACAGCACACTGAAGCACATAAACATTTTAAGAGTGTCAAGCAACACTGAAAGAACATAATTACGAACATTAACATTCACTGAAAAAAGAAGATACATACATATATCTCACAATACAATACGTGAATTATGAACAACAATGTTTCCAAAATTAGCACAAAGAGATCAGTTCTATTCCTCTGTATGGTTTCTCAGCTAAATATCTGCACACTCATTGCACACATCAGTAGTCCTGTAAAATCACATGTACATAAATGCATACGTATCAGAAATTCACATAAATTAAAACATACATCAATAAGGGTTTCTTCATCCTGCTTAATTCTTAATCATTTAAAATCTCTCAAATCAAAGTCTCAAGCCTACATTTACTGATTTCATCAACATACATATACATGAAACATTAAATGACAATCATCAAATATATTTGAAAGTAATGTCACACAACATGAAATAATAAAGTATGTTCTAAACATCTGATAATTTCTCAACATCTCATGTCGTGAATATCAAAATAATAGTAATGTATCACTATGCTACGATGGGTCGGGGGGAGGCCTCACATCCTCCCCCACTAGGCATGAACTTCCTCCTAGAGTTCATCAAAAGGATACAGGTACTGAGATCACATTTGCGCTACATCCTCCCATGAAGCTGTGACCTCATCGTAACAATCCCATTGGACCCTAACTTGGTCTAGCTCTCGGCCTCGAAGTGCTAGGGTCCGTCGGGCAATAATGCAGATAGGCTCTAGTGCTAGCTTTTCGTTTGAGTCCACCTGTAAAGCATCCCAATCTATAATATGAGATTCATCATAAATGTATCCTCTAAGTACTGAAATATGAAACACATCATCGATGTGTGACAGGCTAGGTGGCAAAGCTAAACAGTATGCAATAGGTCCTATCCTCTTGAGGATCTCGAATGGCCCAACAAATTGGGGTACCAACTTAGAGCCCTTTCCGAAATGAATCGGACTCTTGTGTGGTCACACCCTCAAGAACACTCTATCACCAACCTGATATTCTCGATCTGTCCTCTTCGCATAAGCATACTTCTTCTGCCTATCTTGTGCCTCTCTCAGGCATTGTTTGATCAGGGTCACCTGCTGCTCCATCTCCTTTACTAACTGGGGACCAATAGATATTCGATCCTTGATCCTATCCCAACTCAAGGGTGTCCTGCACAGTCTCCCATACAAAGCCTCATAAGGCGGCATACCTATGGAAGAATGATGCCCATTGTTATAGGAAAACTTGACAAGATGAAGGTATTCCTCCCATTTGACCTGATGATCCATCACATACATACGTAGCATGTCCTCCAAAACCTGATTCACTCGCTTGGTCTGGCCATTGGTCTGAGGATGGTACGTTGTACTAAAATTGAGCCTAGTGCCCAAAGCTTACTGCAACTCTCTCCAAAATGAAGAAGTGAACAATGAGTCTCTATCAGAGATGATCTTTTAGGGAACACCATGAAGTCTAACAATGTCTCGCAAGAACACCTGAGCTATGTCTCGTGCTGTGAATGTAGTACGCATGGGTGAGAAATGGGCAACCTTGGTCAATGTGTCAACTATCACCAAAATGGCATCATGGCAACGAGATGACATAGGAAGACCAACAATAAAATCCATAGATATAGTGTCCCATTTCCACACTGCAATCTCATGCGGCTGGAGAAGCTCGCCAGGTTGATGGTGCTCTGCTTTCGCCCTCTGGCACTCAAGGCATCTCGCAACTAAGCTAGCAATCTCCACTCTCATGCCTGGCCAATGATACAACTACCTCAAATCTGCATGTAACTTCTTAACACCGAGGTGCACTGCATAAGGTGCTCTATGAGCCTCAAGTACAATGAGCTCGCGCAAACCCCGAATGGAAGGTACATACATATGTCCCCTATGACGCAAAAGTCCATCGGACTCCAAAGAATACTCTACAAACTTCCCTTCCAAGGGTCTCTGAGAATGTACTAACTGACTAACTTCTGCATGAAGCTCATCGGATGGTAAGTGTTGTAAGATCCGCTCTCTCAAGTCTGTGCAAGTAGTCACAGATGAAAGCTCATGGCACCTTCTGCTTAAGGCATCTGCAACCACATTCTCCTTTATCTTGATGTAATGTACATCAAAATCATACTCACACAGGAACTCCATCCACCTTCTTTGCCTAGCATTAAGGTTTGGCTGAGAAAATATGTACTGCAAGCTCTGGTGATCAGAATGAAGCTCAAATCTATGACCCAGAAGGAAATGTCACCATCTCACCAAGGCATGAACCGCTGCTACTAGTTCTAGGTCATGAGTAGGATAATTGAGTTCATGAGTCTTCAACTTCCTAGACTCAAAGGAAATAGGTCATCCTTCCTGCATAAGGACTACCCCTAAACCATCAAAAGATGCATTGGTGCACACCACAAAATCTGCAACAGGATCTGGTATTGCAAGAATCGGTGCACTCGTGAGGGCTCTCTTGAGCTCTTCAAAAGCTCTACCACACTTCTCTGTCCACTTGTACTTCTTCCCCTTTTTTTGAAGAGATGTGATGGGGTGTGCCAATCTAGAGAATCTTGAAATGAATCGTTAGTAATATCTTGCTAGCCCCATAAAGCTCCTCACTTCGGTAACACTAGTGGGTGCTGGCCAATCCATGATAGCCCTAATATTTGATGGGTCTATTGAGACACCATCACCTAATATGACATGACCCAAATAATGTATCTTGGGTTTGAAGAATGCACACTTCGACAAGCTGCCAAACAACTGATTCTCTCTCAACCTCTGCAATACTTGTCTCAGGTGCTCTTCATGCTCTCTCTCATCATGAGAATAAATCAAAATGTCATCAAGAAGCACAACCACAAACTTATCCAAAAATGTACGAAATACTCCATTCATGAGGCTCATGAATACATCTGGAGCATTTGTAAGGCCAAAAGGTACCACGATGAACTTGTAGTGGCCATACCTAGTACAAAAAGCTATCTTGGGGATATCACTATCCACAATCCTCAACTAATGGTAACTCAACTTTAGGTCAATCTTTGAAAATACTCAGGCACCCTGCAACTGATCAAAGAGATCATCAATTCTGGGAAGAGGATATTGGTTCTTAATGGTCACTTTGTTCAAATACCGATAATCAATACACAACCTAAGTGATCCATCCTTCTTCTTGATGAAGATCACCGGTGCACCCCAAGGTGACATAGTAGGTTGAATATGCCCCTTCTCTAGGAGTTCCTCCAACTGAGCCTTTAGCTCACTAAGCTCATGAGTAGTCATCCTGTATGGTGCTCTCGAAATCAGCTCGGCTCCTGGCACTAGGTCTATATGAAAATCTATTGCTCGAGGTGGATGCATACCAGGAAGCTCTGAAGGAAACACATCTGCAAACTCCTAAAGAATTGGAAAATCATCAAGGGATGGCTCCCTCTCTAAGTCTTCCCCTCTATCACTAATAGTGATAGCAAACAATTGACAACCCTTTCGCATGCACCGTCTAAGCTGCATGGTAGAAATCATACGAAGGGACACCGGCCTCTTCACTCTGAAGATCTCCCTAGAGATACCATCATCATCCACACATTCCACCCTCTTCTGTTGACAATCCATCTTGGTGTTGTGGGCATAAATCCAATCCATGCCAAGAACAACATCATAAGAGCCTAAAGGGGTAATGCATAGATCAGTTCTAGTGGACATGTCCCCAATCTACATCTGACAACTCTGCACCATGGAACTAACTGACACTCGGGCTCCTAAGGCTAACTCTGCCTCCCAACTAACATCTTGTCTAACTGCCACTAGCCCGCAACGCTCCACCACAAATGGAGATATAAAAGAGTCAGTAGCCCCGAAATCAAATAAAATTGTAACCATACGGCCCTGTAAAATACCTGTAGCCTCAATAACTGTGGCCTGATGCTCAGCCTGGCGATTGTCAACCGCTACAAAAACTCTATGGGATCTACCCAAGTCACCAACGGTTGGCTCTGGAAAAGCCCTGCTCTAACCACTGGATGCATGTCCCTACGGACACTCCCTAGCTATATGACCCATGCCACCACAAGTGTAGCATGGTCTGCGAGTATAAGATCATACACCCTGTGACCCAGACTACTGTGGGCCTCCTAACCTACTAGATCCATTGTATCCACCCCTAGAAGACTGTTGAGTCTTCACTGGTTGTGTCTATGGGGCCTGTACTTTCTGATCCTACCTTGGACCTTGTGACTGCCACTGCTTGGGCTTCGAGCCTTGATAACCTTGAGAAGGATTTTGTTGCTGCTGCTGGGGTTTTGGCTGCTGAGACTATTGGCCCTTAGAGGAACCTGTTGTATAGTTCTGATTCCCTTTCCAAAGGGGTTTCTGCTGGGAGGAGTTTTAGTTCTGAGATCGATCCCATGACTCCTGCCTACATCGAGTATCCTCAGCAACTAGTGTTATCTCCACTACCTATCTAAAGGTGGTAGGGAATGCCATCCTAACTGGGCCTTGAAGTGAGAAATTCAGACCCATGATAAAGCGATGCACTCGAAGTTTCTCGTCCTTCATGTATTCCACATAAGGAAGGAGCTTGAGAAACCTACTCTTGTACTGTGCCACTGTAAGGCCTCTCTAATAAAGAGAATGGAACTCCTCAGTCTGTTTCTGTCGAAAATGCTCTGACAAGTACCTCTCTCAAAATCTTTCTAGGAAAGATTCCCATGTGAGAGTGTCCATCCTCACTCCACCTGTGATCTCCTACTGATGCCACCAGTTGGAGGCATCCCCTCTCAACTGATGAACTGCTAGGAATGCTTTTAGATTACTCCCATATGGGCATAACCCAAAGCACCACTGTAGGCTTTGCAACCATGCCTCTGCTACTGAACCCTCAATGGAATCGGTAAATAGTGGTGGCCCAATTCGAATCAATTCCCTGATATCATCTCCTACATGTCTAGGAGGTCTATCAAAAGGGGGTCCTCTCTGGTTTATGGAATCTTCCTCATGTTCACCCTGACCCTCTAACTACCTCGATGGGGGACTCCTAGTCCTCTCTCTGACTTTGGGCCCGCCTCCTCCGGGTCCCTCTCCTTCCACTACTGGAATCTGCTGAACTAGCTGAACTACAGGTACTACTCTCTGTTGAACTACCTCAATCAAGGTCTGAAGTGCATCTATAATGTCCTGGTTTGGGTTCAATGGTGGTGGAGGTGGTCCATCCTCCTGTCCTGCTCTACCACCCCTAGCCCTACAACCTCTACCTCATTGGCTATGAGTAACAGGCAACATCTACACAATTAAAAGTTTGAGTTAATTTTAGGAAGCACAGTGGTTTAAGGTTCCTAGTTTTGAAACTAGGCTTTGATACCAAAATTTCATGCCCAAACTACGAGGAAAAAAACACAAAATCTTTTTTTTTTTTTTATTAATTAAAATGCTCTAAGAGAAAAGATTGAGATAACATTTCAAGTACAGGTTCTTTGGATTATGTCTTAGGATTATAACATGAGGACGATTACATCATTAAGATATTAAAACGTTGTTATAAGATTTATAAAGGTAACTTATGTTCTTACATGTCTTATACAACATCATAGTTAAAATTGTTTAAATTAAAAGTGTAGATGACTATGAGATTGTTGGGTCAAAATATCTAAGCAATTATAATCTAGTTAAAAACATGTTTTAATTAGCCAATAACCCTTAAATTAAGCTACTTTACTAAATAGATTTAAAACTTAATCGATTCAAACTTAACTATATAACCATTTAATTACGAATACATATATAAAAGGAAACACTACCAAACTAACATAATTAATACTAATCCAGATTTTAATCAACATAATATGTAAATTGATCTCCACTAATAATTATCTAAATAACATCAACTAACTCTTATTGATCTAAAACTAATTGAAAATTATCTAACATTTGATATAAAACTAACTTATTAACCAACATCAAAAAAATAACCATAACAACATACTATTCAATACTAATTCCAAACTTTTTTTAAAAATAACTAATAATTTCAAACCTAATTTAAAAAAATATATAAACATACTAAAACCCAACTACTTTAACTAAACCTAAACTAAAAGTAATACTAACTAAAAAAAAAAAAACATAAACTAAACCTATACCTAACACCTACTAACTACCCTTAACACTACCTATCTCCAATTTAAATCAACCCTACTTCAAACCCCCCCCCCCCATCACATCCAGCCTTTGCTTCCCAAGCACTCCACTTGGGACAGTGCACTGCCCAAGTGGGGAATGTGCTGGCAGAGGGGTACGATGAGGTAGGAGGAGATGTGGAGTTAAAAACTTAAGAAATTTTCCTTCGTCAAAGCAAACCAATGCCTCAAAAGAGATCTATTTCATGCACAAGATAGGGAGTACAGGTGACGTCAGCCATGACGGTGACAAGGGCTTGAAAGAAATTAAAACATTTTGTAAAACCCTCTCAAAACCTGCGGCCAAAGATAAAGGTGAAACAAAATTGCAAATCACAACTTAAATGCAATTGAGCACCCATTTTCAAATAGAGATGGGGATGGAACATGGGGTGACGTCATCCCAATGATGACCTGCCAAAACTTAAAAGCATTTTTATCCTTTCTCCCCAAACTGACGTCCCTTAAAAAAAATATTGATGAATAAAAGTTTATTAGGTAACATAGATGGATATTTAGGATATTTTATCAAGTTTTTTTTTTTTTAATCTCTTTCTTTATATTGATTTTATTATTGTGTTTCTTTATTCATTTTTTTTTTTAAATATTCAATAAGGAAGAAAAGAATAATTAGGGTATCTTTTTTTTATTCTCTGTTACTAGAAGAATTAATTTGAATCTCTCATACAAAAGGTAGAGAGTTTTACTCTCTTGCAACCCCTTTTTTTTTTTACAAAAATTTCGTAGTATAGATTTCAAGCCATGCATTTTTTTTAAGGTGCATATTTTTTTGAAAGGCTTTAAACATAGATACAATAGTTTAAGGTATCCAATCACCATATTTAATATGAACTCCTATGTAACTTGCATTGCAATAAATCAACCATAGACGTTAATTCCTTTCTTGAACATAGTTATCATTTGAACATATAAGGAACATATAAAGAACTTGAAAATTTTCTCAATCCAACTGAATCTACATCCGTGATAAAAATTTTGTTTCCAACATAGAAGTAAAGTTGAAATTTGCCTGATTAAATCAACACCGTTTCCATCTTATTTTGATATGCATCCGTCCAAAATAAAGTTTAAAAATTAAATCACATGACAAGCAGTTATACTCAACACCAATTTTATTGGCGAACCTGATTCAAAGGTTGAGCTGAGAAAGAATCAGGAAGAAAACCCAGCTTCGTTGCCAATTACAACAAGGTTTAAAATAAAATTTACAATAGGATCTCAATCCCAAATTTCAACAATTTAATCAAATTTTCTTTATGATCCTAATCAAGGGATTTATAATATTTTCTACAACTCATTTCTAGAACCATGGAGGAAACAGAATCTGATCAGGTGACCCAAAAGCATGACCAAGAACAATTCAAAACATGCATATTCATACAAGGTTTTCACAATAAGATCCACAATGAATCAACACTAGGGAAATGTGGATTCTTCCAACTAGGAGAAGTCAAGCACAACACCAAATCAGATGCCCAATCGGAGCTATTAATCAAGAACTTCTATTCTTCCATTTAGAAATGCCATACTCATACGAGGTTTGTACCAATGGGTAGGGGCCCATAACACCCTACCCTTTCTCCCTCTTCTCATCCTGAGAAGAGACTCTACACTGGTTGGAGTCCAACTAAAAAGACCTTTCCCAAAATTGGTCACTTCTACCCTCTCCAAGGGTGAGTAATACCAAAACACCCATGCAAGAAAACTCTCAAAATTGCAAACATAAACATGAAACAAAAACATCCAAAATAACATGATTTTCAAATCTTCCCAACATACCCACAAACATACAAACATTGAAACAACAACAAAGTAGCATGAGCTTGAAACAAACATGAAAACTGAATAAGGGAGATGAGAATTTCCTACCTTCACAAAGAGGTAATGGAAATGAACAAATTTGAGTAGAGTTTCCACTTCCTTCCTTCAATCTTCAAGAACTCCTCTCTAAATGTAGAGATTGGGTAACAACCTCCACAAGTCCAAGAAGGGCCTCTAAATAGGCCTCCAACTCAACTAGCCAAGGGCTCAATAACTACCCCCACCTACTTGCAATTCTAGAAACTCCTAACTCAACCTACACTATGATTAAACCCTAAGTGGAGATGAGGTGAAGTAACTCAAGATAACCATGGTCAATTTTCGCACAAAGGCAAAAAGAGACTTTTTGAGTGACCTCAAAAGTCAATAAAAGGGGCTTAGGGGTTGGAAAAGACCCCTAAACCATACCCATACCCTTTGGGTATAATTATATCAAGTTTTAAGCCTTAGGAAAGAGGTTTAGAGCCAAATAAAATCTAGGAATAAAATAGGAGCATCTAACTACTCCAACCTTGCAGATTAAACACTAATCTGAATTAAGGGATGACTAACCTCGATTAAGAACCCAATTAGCAAATTGACACCAACTAAACTAACTTGGGTCCAAAGGTTAAACAACTAACCCTAAACAACACACTAAAGCACATAAACATTTTACAAGTGTCAAGCGACACTGAAAGAACATAATTAAGAACATTAACATTCACTGAACAAAGAAGATACATACATATATCTCACAATACAATATGTGAATTACGAACAACAAGGTTTTCAAAATTAGCACAAAGGGATCAGTTCTATTCCTCCGTAGGGTTTCTCGGCTAAATATCTGCACACTCATTGCACACATCAGTAGTCCTGTAAAATCACATGTACATAAATGTATACGTATCAGAAATTTACATAAATTAAAACATACATCAATAAGGGTTTCTTCATCCTGCTTAATTCTTAATCATTTAAAATCTCTCAAATCAAAGTCTCAAGCCTACATTTACTGATTTCATCAACATACATATACATGAAACATTAAATGACAATCATCAAATATATCTAAAAGTAACATCACACAATATGAAATAATAAAGTATGTTCTAAGCATTAGATAATGTCTCGACATCTCGAGTTATGAATATCAAAATAATAGTAATGTATCACTATGCTACGATGGGTCGGGGTGAGGCCTCACATAAATTTTATTATTTGAAAACCTTATTATTTATAATACTTTGAGAAAATGAAAACTTGAACCCTAATTGAGATTGAAAACTCTATAAACTATAATACTTGGAAACAAAAACAGAAACCCTAGTTGTTATTGAATCTTTGTGTCTTGAAAATGAAAATAAAAACTTGGAAACCTAGAGTGAAAACTAAACTTGCGTGTTTCCCAAAACCTAATGAATTATGAAAATTATTTTTGTATATACTTTATGTGATGTGTGATTAACTAGTGTTGGGGTTTCGAGGTTGACTTAGCTTTCACCAAATCAGGTTGTATTACCAGAGGCTTGGGAGTTTTGTTTTGTGATGTCATGATGATATTTGTATATGATCTTTTATAGCCAACATTGGTGATGTGTCATTTGTTTCTATGACAATTTTGATCTAATGATGATTATTGCTTTCTAGTGTTCTTGTGTGAAATAGGGCTATGTTGGTGCTCAAAATTGCATTCTCATTTCGATGACCATTTAAAATTTTGAGTCAAATCAAACCTTATGCCCATAATTGCATGTGTACTCGACTGTACTTATGAGGCCCCTGAGGTGTTTAATGTTTCTAACACCCTCCATTCAGCCTGTTTATGCATTCCATGAAGGCCCCTAAGGTGTTTAATGTACAAATTATGTTTTATTTCTCAACAAGTGTGAGTGGCAAATCTCAAATCTCTATACTAGTTGTTCCTAATTGATTTCACTGCAAAATTTTGAAGGACTTTTAGTTGTATAGGCAGATCTGAGACTATTGATAGATCTTGGAAAAGAAGTTTTAAATTCTTGATAAGTTTTTAAGTGTTGTTTGCAATCCACTATTATAAATAATTGAAATGTAAAAGTAGATCACAGCAGTGGTTATTTTATTCCTCTTGTAAAGAGGTGGTGGCTCTACAAAGTTTGATCAGTGGTGTAAAGAATTTCAGTCTTGCACTTGTGCCAAATCAGCAGATCAAAGTTCAGCATCAGCACTTGAGGTATTTTGATTTTCATGTTTCTTTAGATGAAGGTCAAGTGTTTAAAAGAATTGCCTCTATTCATTGGTTTTAGGCACTAGGATAAAGAGGTAGAAATTTTATTCTCAAAATGGATTCAGATTGTAGATTTGATAATACTCTGTCAAGCTATGAAAAGGTATATGAAAATTTGTTTATGATGTATGGAAAGCTTCATAGTCAAGCCATTTCTTCTATCCGAAGGAATGTGGGAAGTAGAGATGACTTAGATGCAATTTAGATTTACATGCAATTCAAGTTGGAAATCTTAGAGCTTCCCATTTTAGCAAGACCCAGTGAATTATCATGGGCTTTTGTGTTTTTATTAGTCTTCATGCCTGATTCAGTACATTGGACACCGAAAGAAAGATTTGAAAAGAACAAATACTTTGAGAGAGTATTTAGAGAATGTGAAGGCTACTTAGAAAAGAATGGTTACTGTATTGTTGAAATTGAAAATGTTGATAGTCATAATGAAAGTGATGAGTCCTATGACAATATGTTTGAGAATGAAAAGAGTTATAATAGTAGTTTTGAAATGTCTTCTTGCAATGAAGTTGAATGTAGCAACGCATCTAATGTCCAGATGTGGTGCAGGGAAGAGGATATGTATTGTGAAAGTACTACTAATTTTTCATATTTTATGACTAATGGTGTCACTATTATAAGTTCTTTAGATTATCTGGGAAATAATCACAATCAAGATGAAGAAGTTTGTGAAAGAGATCTTTTGAATATTAATGAGGTCTCAGCCTTGTTACAACATGAGTTTGAAAGGTATGTATCAATGTGTGATTCAACCTCGCCTTTATTGGTGTGTGCATCTTGTAAGGATGATGTAAGGTATAATATATACCCCTATGTTTGTTCTCTTACATATTAACATTGTTATTCTGTTGAAGACTTTCAGCATAAGCATGAAGATTTGTTTGAAGAAATGAAGACCAGTAGAGATGTATTTACTACCGTCATGAGTGATGTTAAATCAGATCTATGTTATAGAGATGATAACAAGAGGTTGTTGATATCTTTTGATTCTAATTTAACATTTAATGAAGAAATTCCTATGATTAATGTTACTAATGATGATGAGAGATCAGTTGGTTTTTTATCTGATCCAGATGGAGTATATGATAGTAATCTGCAGTTACTTGAAATGAGATTTGATGATTCATGTAATAAAGGGAATACTGACAATGGTAAAGATGAATCTATAGTTAAATCTTCTCTATAGGTTGGTGAGTCTTATGCTAATGAGTTTGACGCATTCACACTAATCTCTAGCAATTTCTTTGATAAGAATATTGATGCCAGTAGACTTCCTGCTCATGATAATTTTAATGAAGATTATTTTCATATGTCTGATGAACCTTTATTTGAAGACTATGATGATAATTTTGCAATAAGTTTCAGATCTGATTCGGTATGTGATGACATGATACATGAAGTTGATTCAAATCAATTGTATTTTTTGAAGACGGAGGCACAAGGTGAGTTGCAAGCCTTTAATACATGCAACTTGGTGAATGATGTAGAATATGAAGTCTTTGTGTTTCCGATCAGCGTGCATGAATCATTGTTGGATTTTGATTCTGTGTCTACTTTGTATAATTATGAGCATGCTGATTTGTTCTCTCATAATGAGCATGAAGTAAAGGGTAATTCTGATATATGTATGCATTATGAGAATGAAAGTGTGAATTCAATTTCGTCGAGTGTTTTGCTTCAAAGTGCTAATCTGATTGGTGGAATTGATGGAAAAGAGAGTTTCAGTTTGCCTCAGAGAGATGTAAATGAGAATTAGGTTTTTGATAGAGGTAAGGAGTTTTGAAAACTTTTCGATGACTTGGGGTCATCCTGTGTACATAGTTAGAGTAGTTTTCCTCGCTTTCAATAAACTTGTTCGAGAGAAGTTTTGAAGTTCAGGTGTGTGTTCTGCTTATCCCAGAGATCTAAATCCTTTCCATGCCCACAAGGGGCATGCATTCCCAGACAGATCCATTGTTGGTGCTCAAAATTGCATTCTCATTTTGAGTGACCATTAAAAATTTTGAGTCAAATCAAACCCTATGAATGCCCATAATTGCATGTGTACCCAGCTATACTTATGAGGCCCCTGAGGTGTTTAATGTTTCTAACACCCTTCATTCAGCCTATTTATGCATTCCATGAAGTTAAATTGACATCCTGAGTCATTTGGTGAAGTCTTGTTTTGAAGCAAATGTCAAATTTGCATTTTTCACGTGTCATACAGCGATAGGAAGCCCTGTTTGCACCTAAATATCTTGCACCCAGAATTGCGTCATGACTTACCCCTTTGAGAGTGTCTAGTTTCCATAACTGAGAACCTATGTTTTAGATTTTGAGTCATTTTGAGTCCGTTTGACTAGGTTTTAAATCCCTCAAAGTTGGTTAATTATTGTTTTCATGTTTTTACAATTAATTATGAATTTTGGGAAGCCCTGTTTGATGAGTTATAACTCTGACCCAGCTGACCCGAATGGTAGAATTCCTTTTGCATTGAATTATAGACGTCAAAAACTTCCTATCTTTCAATTTTTAAGTCTTGACGAATCCATTTGATCAGTTTTCAAATGCGATTCCAAATGCAATTTATAACTTTTTACTGGTGTCAGCATTTGCAAACTTGTCAATACCCCTTTTAGTGGCATTATAACTCCTAATCTATGATTGGTGAGATTGAATGGATTGTACCACTATATAGTACTCTAAAAATTCTTTAAATGTGTTATTTTTTAAGTTGTGACGAATCCATCTCCACACTTTTCCAGGTCAATTCCATTCGCAAAAAATGCTTTCTATCAGCATGTACAGTCTACAAAATTTTGCATAGCCCACTTTGAACATCTGTCATTTGCGTCCAGTTATTTGACATGAGCCCAAATCGCATATTCATATTGTCCTCATAATAGAGAACCAATGTCCCAGTTTTCATCTTCCCATGTGCTCATTTTCCCAGTTTTCCAAGTCCATTCCAGAGCCAATTTGTTGTTTTTTGGCATGTTTGCTTGCAGATAAATCTGAGAAGGCAACTTTAATAGTCAATATCTTTTTACTGGGAATTTTTCATGAGACGAGATTTGACAGGGTTGAAGAATGCAGAGCAGAGAATCAGTGTGCTAGTTTTCAGGGCTTGGCCAAAGGTTTGGGTAAGTTTTTAAGGCTAGTCAATTGCCCTCCTAGTACCAAAGTGACAATTAGTAGAAAGTGACAAATTGAGTTTTTAACAATCAATCTATGATCAAAATTGATTCAAATAAATCTGAGAAGGTCAGTGGATTAGTTGGAATATCTCGTTGTCCAAAAACAATTTTTTTTTAGCCAGACCCACTTTGGGGTCCAACTAATTTTCACATGATTGATAAGATTTTGAAATTTAGGGTGTTTAAAAGATGTGATAATGTTTCAAACTTGTTACCCAAGATAAAAGTCAAATAAATGAGCATCTTGCATTAGGGTCTTGGATCCTAAAACTGGTAAAATAACATGCATCTTAATCCTGTAAGATAATGAAGCTGCATTTAGCATTTGTTCTGTCAACTTCCATGAGAAAGAACGTGGTACTCTTGTTGCCATTGGAATTGCAAAAGATTTAGAATTTTGGCCCAGAAAGAATTATTTAGGTGGATTTATTCATCTCCACAAATTGTGGATGATGGAAAATCACTTGAACTTCTACACAAAACACTAGTTGATGGAGTTCTACTAGCACTAAGTCAATTCCAAGGCCGCCTATTGGTTGGAATTGGGCAGTTGCTGAGAATTTATGATTTGGGCAAAAGGAAATTACTTCAAAAATGTGAGAATAAATTTTTTCCTAATACCATTGTATCCATTCACAGATATGGTGATTAGACTATTTTGGTGACATTCAGGAGTCATTTCATTACACAAAGCATCGACGAGATGAGAACCAACTTTACATGTTTGCAGATGATTGTGTTCCTCGTTGGTCAACATCTTCTTTACACATAAAATTCGATACAATGGCAGGCACAGATAAAATTAGAAATGATTACCTTGTTCATTTTCCATAAGATGTGTTAGAAGAGATTGAAGCTAACCCAACTGATGGAAAAATCAAGTAGGAACAGGGTAAGCTGAATGGAGTCCCAAACAAAGTATAAGAAATAATACAATTCCATTTTGGTGATGTTGTGATGATTTTATAGAAAAAACCCTCCTTTATGTGGTTGAGATATAGGTTAGCTTATGTTCTTGTAAAGGATGTCATTGATGGTGATCTCTGCGAGTAGTAGCAACTTGCGCTAAAACAAGTCACAGACCCATGTTCGAATTAGAAAGAGGCCCCAGCATTAGGTAAATAAGGAATTACACAGAGTTAAAAGAGTCCCATGCAATGGAACATGGCAGATGTGTTTAATAGGTTTAGAACCATAGTAAAAGAAAAAGGAAGTACAAAATTTCGTTAGAAACAAACTTTTCAGCATCTCAGGAGCAACGAGTGCAATCTTCGGATTTTGGTATCTCACAAAACTCTGGAGGTTAGCATGATGAGAGCTGACAAATTAGGAGGTGCCACACATGAGGACCAAGAGGAAGCTACTCAGGACAATGTGGAATAGCCAGTAATGGAGGAACATGCCAGTGTTAACAAAGAAGTCCGTACAGCTTAAGGACCACCCATGCCATTTTGATGAAAAGTTCCAACATTAAAAAGTTGTATGCATAGAAGATGTAGACCCTGCGCTAATATAGAGCAAGAGCGGCATAAGAAAAGTAGTGAGAGTAGCCGACATGTTAAACAGAGAACCCCCAACACCAAATAAGAAGAGAGCCAACAATTATAAAGACTATTAATGCAAAGGCAGGGTCGTCTCCACACAAGAAAATCCACACACTCTAGAAAAGAGCCAAGCAACAGGAATTAAAAGGAAAGACTAAGCAAAGCCGCAGAGAAACTAAGGAACATGCAAATCCAATGAAAGCCACAGTTTTAAAGAGGATCCAAGGTGGCATTGTTTAAGACAATGTTTTTTTAAGTAGAGGAGACGTTTTTGTTATTAGCAGCTAACACCAAGGTTAAAGATCAACTCATGAGTAATGAGAGGGTTCGGATGAGGCAGCAAAGAAAGGTGAAAGATAATGAGATTTTAGACGATCAGCGCTACTAAAGATGTGATAGATATGGATGGATATGCCCTCATCATGCTATAGAAGATAGTAATCTCCATGAGAAGCATTTTCAATAGTGTCTCCTCTGCAACCATCATAATAGCGAACAAAAGGGGAAATTAAAAAGCTTGAGTATCAAGAAAACTATTCTTCCCCACCCAAAACAAGGAGACTTTTTATAGAAAATGCAAAGAGAAGAGTAGAGCAAGGGTCGGCATAGATATAACCTTTTAATCCCACATCGCCCATATATGGGTGGTTAAAAAAATTTAAATGCCAATCTACTCAAAATGCAGGTTTTCTCAAAGTCGCACGGCTTTTGTAACTCGGGTAGGTGTGGAGGGGTCTATGGGACAAAGTCAAACTATTTTGACTTGCTAAAAAGACAAAGCAAGCATATGACCGTGAGAAGATTCCAAAGCTTCTTCGATGTTACGCTCAGCCCAAATGTGCATAAAAAAATCTTAAAAGGTCTCCCAATGCTATGGGAAGGAAAGGTTCCTCGTAGTAGAGGGAAATGATTCCAAAGCTTCTCTGATGTTATGCTCAGAATGTGAGTAAAGAAATCTTAAAAGGTCTCCCAATGCTATGGGAAGGAAAGGTTCCTCTTAGTAGCAGGAATCAAATTTTCAACATCTCTGTTGGTATGCCAATGTAAGCCCGTAAACCCGTAAAGAAAATTTCAAAGGGCTACGGGGGTACGTGAAATAAAAACATATGCACGTAAGTAAAAATTTTCAAGGCTTCGGGGATACACTTATGACAGTAAAGACATAAAACAAGAGGTTGCGCAGGTGAACATAAGGAAAATTCTAAGTGCTCACGGTGATACGAGAAAGTTAATAGTGAGATCTTTGCAAGAATTGATTAATTAATTAATTAATATCAATTAATTAAAAATATTTCAAGATGGGTCACAGTCAAATAGGGACTTGCTAAGTGGCAACATCAGATTGGGGGGATAAGGATACTGAATGTAAAATGAAAATTCTAAAAATATAAATGCATAGAATGAGAATTTGAAATATTTTCAAATTTTATTTAGTTATCACTATGTAAAATTTTAAATTTTTCAATTTTAATGCAAAAGCATAGTTCAGACATGAGAAATTCAAATGGCCATATCAGGGGCATTTTTTGTCCAAAATGGGTAGTGTAGCATATCGTTGGAACTGGGAGGAAGTAAATTTTCTAAATTTGGGATCAAATTATGCACAGGTCTTCGTGGGTTCAGCCTATAAGAAAATTTTCAATTTTCAGAGGCATTCTCTGTGCAATGACTGATTTTCATCATGAAGCATCAGAGTTTTTTTACAGAGTCATTTGAAAGGTTTAGTAAAGTCTGAATGTGAAGAAAATCAGTTCTAGAAGATTTTCTTGGCTTTTAGAAGTCAAATTTTAAACTGATTTTCACTTTTACCATAGGTAAAGATGAAGAATCAAATCAAAAATTTGTTCAATCATAATTTCAAATATTTGATGCTTTTAGAGCCATAACTGAAAAGGATTTGATTCAGCATTTGACAGAAAAGATCTGAAAGTTATTTTGAACTTGTTGAGAAGGTTTTCTCAGGTTGATAGATGTTAGTTGTAGGTTCAGATCCAGGAATTAACTTCTCCTATATCTTTCTTTCTCTCATCTTTTGTAAGGGTTCCAGTTTTTTGTTACTGTGAAACCATTGTTGGTAGGAAATTTGCAGTCATTCTGTGAGACTACTTCTTTGGATCCAGAACTGTGATTCCACCTCCATTCTTCAGCAATTTCTTTTGATGTGAACAACAGTAGTGCAGATAATATAGATACTTCTGAGATGTTAGGTTGTTTCATGTTTTTATTTCATGCACCTGAATGTATATTTTCAAAGAAAATGAATACATATGCGCAATAGTTTCACTAGCTTCATTCTATTTCTTGTCTCCTGTCTCAGTAATCTGTAAGTCTTATGTGGTTTTGGAACAAAGATCTAAGACCCATTTGCATCCCTTTTAGGTTGTATGTTTGATGTATTTTTTTGTTGGACCAAAGGGCCAAGTAAATGCTTGATATGTTTAACAAGGTTGTTGGTTACTTGAGAAGGATATTTTGTAAGAATGAGATCTGAATGAACATTGATGTCTGAATCACAAGGTGATTAGATAGATCTGATGTCTAGGTATATAGAATATGTCCTGATGTCATAGATGTATGTTTTGGATTCATGGGATTGCCCAATGGATCAGGCACTGGTCAGTTATAGGATCACTTGTTATATTGCTGCATGTTTGAGGATTTGTTGAAAATCAACATCAATAATCAAACGCTTTTCCCCTTTCATGTTGAAGAGCTATAAAAGTTGAACCCTCACTCAGCTTGTGATATTCCTAGATCTATATTTAGCTAATGTAGATTGATGTTATTTCATGAGTTATAAGGAAAAATAAGGGTTTTAATCTACTTCATATTAGATTCAATGTATGCTTTGACAACTAGTACCATATAAAGAATCTATAGGTTCACCCACCTAGGTTTTGCAGAGGCTAAAGAAGAAGAAGGATCAAGCCTTATAGTTGGCCTAGTGTTTGAATGGGCATGTTGAAAATGGGAGTTAGTTGCCCCTAGATGTGTTTTGTTCTCATCAAGGTAATTGGAAATTGGTAACGTTTTCAAACACCAACAAAATGGCGACTCTACTAGGGAAATGCATATAGAAAGAACTAAAATTTTTGCCATGAAATAGATTGGATATACCTAATTCAGAGCAAGATGTGTTCCTTTTCCTTGTTGAAGTTTCATGTTCCCCTATTAAGCTTTATTCATTATCAGCAGTATGTTGTAAAATTGGATGAAAATTGTATGCTATGACTGTTATAGGTCTATCTTCAATTAGTTCAGTTTGCAAGTGCTGTTGAGAAAGTCCAGAGTCAAGAATTGACTTATAAAGTGTAATTTATTTTCAAGAGGATAATGATCTACAAGTTTCTTTTACATTGAAGGTCTGGTTCAGATTTGTCAAGTGACAAATTATGTTTTATTTCTCACCAAGTGTGAGTGGCAACTCTCAAATCTCTGTACTAGTTGTTCCTAATTGATTTCATTGCAAAATTTTGAAGGACTTTCAGTTGTATGGGCAGATCTAAGACTGTTGATAGATGTTGGAAAAGAAATTTTAAATTCTTGATAAGTTTTTAAGTGTTGTTTGCAATCTTCTGTTATAAATAATTGAAATGTAAAAGTAGATCATAGTAGTGGTTATTTTATTTCTTTTGTAAAGAGTTGGTGGCTCTACAAAGTTTGATCAGTGGTGTAAAAAATTTTAGTCTTGCACTTGTGCCAAATCAGTAGATTGAAGTTCAACATCAACACTTGAGGTATTTTGATTTTCATGTTTCTTTTCATGAAGGTCAAGTGTTTAAAAGGGTTGCCTCTATTAAGTAGTTTTAGGCACTAGGATAAAGAGGTAGAAATTTCATTCTCAAAATGGATTCAGATTGTCGATTTGATAATACTCTATCAAGCTATGAAGAGGTACATGAAAATTTGTTTATGTTGTATGGAAAGCTTCATAGTCAAGCCATTTCTTCTATCTGAAGGCATGTGGAAAGTATAGATGACTTAGATGCAATTCAGATTTACATGCAATTCAAGTTTGAAATCATAGAGCTTCCCATTTCAGTAAGACCTAGTGAATTATCATGGGCTTCTGTGTTTTTATTAGTCTTCATGCTTGATTCAGTACATTGGACAGCAAAAGAAAGATTTGAAAAGATCAAATACTTTGAGAGAGTATTTAGAGAATGTGAAGGCTACTTAGAAACGAATGGTTATTGTATTGTTGAAATCAAAAATGTTGATAGTCATAGTGAAAGTGATGCGTCCTATGACAATATGTTTGAGAATGAAAAGAGTTATAATAGTAGTCTTGAAATATCTTCCTGCAATGAAGTTGAATGTAGTGATGCATCTAATGTCTAGATGTGGTGTAGGGAAGAGGATATGTATTGTGAAAGTACTACTAATTGTTCAGATTGTATGACTAATGATGTCACTGTTATAAGTTCTGCAAATTATCTAGGAAATAATTGCAATCAAGATGAAGAAGTTTGTGAAAGAGATCTGTTGAATATTAATGAGGTCTCAGCCATGTTACAACATGAGTTTGAAAGGTATGTATCAATGTGTGATTCAACCTCGCCTTTATTGGTGTGTGCATCTTGTAAGGATGATGTAAGGTATGATGTATACCCCTATGTTTGTTCTCCTACATATCAACATTGTTATTCTTTTGAAGACTTTCAGCATAAGCATGAAGATTTGTTTGAAGAAATGAAGACCAGTAGAGATGTATTTACCATTGTCATGAGCGATGTTAAATCAGATCTATGTTATAGAGATGATAATGAGAGGTTTTTGATATCTTTTGATTATGATTTAACATTTAATGAAGAAATTCATATGATTAATGTTACTAATGATGATGAGAGATCAGTTGGTTTTTATCTGATCCAGATGGAGTATGTGACAGTAATCTGCAGTTACTTGAGATGAGATTTGATGATTCATGTAATAAAGTGAATACTAACAATGGTACAGATGAATCTATAGTTAAATCTTCTCTACAAGTTGATGAGTCTTATGCTAATGAGTTTGACGCATTCACAATAATCTCTAGCAATTTCTTATATAAGAATATTGATGCCAGTAGACTTCTTGCTCATGATAATTTTAATGAAGATTTTTTCATATGTCTGATGAACCTTTGTTTGAAGACTATGATGATAATTTTGTAGTAAGTTTAAAATCTGATTCGGTATGTGATGACATGATACATAAAGTTGATTCAGATCCATTGTATTTTTTGAAGTCAGAGACACAAGGTGAGTTGCAAGCCTTTAATACATGCAACTTGGTTAATGATGAAGAATATGAAGTTTTTGTGTTTCCGATCAGCATGCATGAATCATTGTTGGATTTTGATTCTAAGTCCAATTTGTATAATTATGATCATGCTGATTTCTTCTCTCATAATGAGCATGAAGTAAAGGGTAATTCTAATATATGTATGCATTATGAGAATGAAAGTGTGAATTCAATTTCGTCGAGTGTTTTGCTTCAAAGTGCTAATCTGATTGGTGGAATTGATGGAAAAGAGAGTTTCAGTTTGCCTCAGAGAGATGTAAATGAGAATCAGGTTTTTGATAGAGGTAAGGAGTTTTGAAAACTTTTCGATGACTTGGGGTCATCCTGTATACATAGTTAGAGTAGTTTTCCTCGCTTTCAATAAACTTGTTCAAGAGAAGTTTTGAAGTTCAGGTGTGTGTTCTGCTTATCCCAGAGATCTAAATCCTTTCCATACCCACAAGGGGCATGCATTCCCAGACAGATCCATTGTTGGTGCTCAAAATTGCGTTCTCATTTTGAGTGACCATTAAAATTTTTGAGTCAAATCAAACCCTATGAATGCCCATAATTGCATGTGTACCTAGCTATACTTATGAGGCCCCTGAGGTGTTTAATGTTTCTAACACCCTTCATTCAGCCTGTTTATGCATTCCATGAAGTTAAATTGACATCCTGAGTCATTTGGTGAAGTCTTGTTTTGAAGCAAATGTCAAATTTGCATTTTTCACGTGTCATACAGCGATAGGAAGCCCTGTTTTCACCTAAATATCTTGCACCCAGAATTGCGTCATGACTTACCCCTTTGAGAGTGTCTAGTTTCCATAACTGAGAACCTATATTTTAGATTTTGAGTCATTTTGAGTCTGTTTGACTAGGTTTTAAATCCCTCAAAGTTGGTTAATTATTGTTTTCATGTTTTTACAATTAATTATGAATTTTGGGAAGCCCTGTTTGATGAGTTATAACTCTGACCCAGCTGACCCGAATGGTAGAATTCCTTTTGCATTGAATTATAGACGTCAAAGACTTCCTATCTTTCAATTTTTAAGTCTTGACGAATCCATTTGATCAGTTTTCAAATGCGATTCCAAATGCAATTTATAACTTTTTACTGGTGTCAGCATTTGCAAACTTGTCAATACCCCTTTTAGTGGCATTATAACTCCTAATCTATGATTGGTGAGATTGAATGGATTGTACCACTATATAGTACTCTAAAAATTCTTTAAATGTTTTATTTTTTAAGTTGTGACGAATCCATCTCCACACTTTTCCAGGTCAATTCCATTCGCAAAAAATGCTTTCTATCAGCATGTACAGTCTACAAAATTTTGCATAGCCCACTTTGAACAGCTGCCATTTGCGCCCAGTTATTTGACACGAGCCCAAATCGCATATTCATATTGTCCTCATAATAGAAAACCAATGTCCCAGTTTTCATCTTCCCATGTGCTCATTTTCCCAGTTTTCCAAGCCCATTCCAGAGCCAATTTGTTGTTTTTTGGCATGTTTGCTTGCAGATAAATCTGAGAAGGCAACTTTAATAGTCAATATCTTTTTACTGGGAATTTTTCATGAGACGAGATTTGACAGGGTTGAAGAATGCAGAGCAGAGAATCAGTGTGCTAGTTTTCAGGGCTTGGCCAAAGGTTTGGGTAAGTTTTTAAGGCTAGTCAATTGCCCTCCTAGTACCAAAGTGACAATTAGTAGAAAGTGACAAATTGAGTTTTTAACGATCAATCTATGATCAAAATTGATTCAAATAAATCTGAGAAGGTCAGTGGATTAGTTGGAATATCTCGTTGTCCAAAAACAAATTTTTTTTAGCCAGACCCACTTTGGGGTCCAACTAATTTTCACCAGATTGATAAGATTTTGGGATTTGGGGTGTTTAAAAGATGTGATAATGTTTCAAACTTGTTACCCAAGATAAAAGTCAAATAAATGAGCATCTTGCATTAGGGTCTTGGATCCTAAAACTGGTAAAATAACATGCATCTTAATCCTGTAAGATAATGAAGCTGCATTTAGCATTTGTTCTGTCAACTTCCATGAGAAAGAACGTGGTACTCTTGTTGCCATTGGAATTGCAAAAGATTTAGAATTTTGGCCCAGAAAGAATTATTTAGGTGGATTTATTCATCTCCACAAATTGTGGATGATGGAAAATCACTTGAACTTCTACACAAAACACTAGTTGATGGAGTTCTACTAGCATTAAGTCAATTCCAAGGCCGCCTATTGGTTGGAATTGGGCAGTTGCTGAGAATTTATGATTTGGGCAAAAGGAAATTACTTCAAAAATGTGAGAATAAATTTTATCCTAATACCATTGTATCCATTCACAGATATGGTGATTAGACTATTTTGGTGACATTCAGGAGTCATTTCATTACACAAAGCATCGACGAGATGAGAACCAACTTTACATGTTTGCAGATGATTGTGTTCCTCGTTGGTCAACATCTTCTTTACACATAAAATTTGATACAATGGCAGGCACAGATAAAATTTGAAATGATTACCTTGTTCATTTGCCATAAGATGTGTTAGAAGAGATTGAAGCTAACCCAACTGACGGAAAAATCAAGTAGGAACAGGGTAAGCTGAATGGAGTCCCAAACAAAGTATAAGAAATAATACAATTCCATTTTGGTGATGTTGTGATGATTTTATAGAAAAAACCCTCCTTTATGTGGTTGAGATATAGGTTAGCTTATGTTCTTGTAAAGGATGTCATTGATGGTGATCTCTGCGAGTAGTAGCAACTTGCGCTAAAACAAGTCACAGACCCATGTTCGAATTAGAAAGAGGCCCCAGCATTAGGTAAATAAGGAATTACACAGAGTTAAAAGAGTTCCATGCAATGGAACATGGCAGATGTGTTTAATAGGTTTAGAACCATAGTAAAAGAAAAAGCAAGTACAAAATTTCGTTAGAAACAAACTTTTCAGCATCTCAGGAGCAACGAGTGCAATCTTCGGATTTTAGTATCTCACAAAACTCTGGAGGTTAGCATGATGAGAGTTGACAAATTAGGAGGTGCCACACATGAGGACCAAGAGGAAGCTACTCAGGACAATGTGGAATAGCCAGTAATGGAGGAACACGCCAGTGTTAACAAAGAAGTCCGTACAGCTTAAGGACCACCCATGCCATTTTGATGAAAAGTTCCAACGTTAAAAAGTTGTATGCATAGAAGATGTAGACCCTGCGCTAATATAGAGCAAGAGCGGCATAAGAAAAGTAGTGAGAGTAGCCGACATGTTAAACAGAGAACCCCCAACACCAAATAAGAAGAGAGCCAACAATTATAAAGACTATTAATGCAAAGGCAGGGTCGTCTCCACACAAGAAAAACCACACACTCTAGAAAAGAGCCAAGCAACAGGAATTAAAAGGAAAGACTAAGCAAAGCCGCAGAGAAACTAAGGAACATGCAAATCCAATGAAAGCCACAGTTTTAAAGAGGATCCAAGGTGGCATTGTTTAAGACAATGTTTTTTTAAGTAGAGGAGACGTTTTTGTTATTAGCAGCTAACACCAAGGTTAAAGATCAACTCATGAGTAATGAGAGGGTTCGGATGAGGCAGCAAAGAAAGGTGAAAGATAATGAGATTTTAGACGATCAGCGCTACTGAAGATGTGATAGATATGGATGGATATGCCCTCATCATGCTATAAAAGATAGTAATCTCTATGAGAAGCATTTTCAATAGTGTCTCCTCTGCAACCATCATAATAGCGAACAAAAGGGGAAATTAAAAAGCTTGAGTATCAAGAAAACTGTTCTTCCCCACCCAAAACAAGGAGACTTTTTATAGAAAATGCAAAGAGAAGAGTAGAGCAAGGGTCGGCATAGATATAACCTTTTAATCCCACATCGCCCATATATGGGTGGTTAAAAAAATTTAAATGCCAATCTACTCAAAATGCAGGTTTTCTCAAAGTCGCACGGCTTTTGTAACCCGGGTAGGTGTGGAGGGGTCTATGGGACAAAGTCAAACTATTTTGACTTGCTAAAAAGACAAAGCAAGCATATGACCGTGAGAAGATTCCAAAGCTTCTTCGATGTTACGCTTAGCCCAAATGTGCATAAACAAATCTTAAAAGGTCTCCCAATGCTATGGGAAGGAAAGGTTCCTCGTAGTAGAGGGAAATGATTCCAAAGCTTCTCTGATGTTATGCTCAGAATGTGAGTAAAGAAATCTTAAAAGGTCTCCCAATGCTATGGGAAGGAAAGGTTCCTCTTAGTAGCAGGAATCAAATTTTCAACATCTCTGTTGGTATGCCAATGTAAGCCCGTAAACCCGTAAAGAAAATTTCAAAGGGCTACGGGGGTACGTGAAATAAAAACATATGCACGTAAGTAAAAAATTTCAAGGGTTCGGGGATACACTTATGACAGTAAAGACATAAAACAAGAGGTTGCGCAGGTGAACATAAGGCAAATTCTAAGTGCTCACGGTGATACGAGAAAGTTAATAGTGAGATCTTTGCAAGAATTGATTAATTAATTAATTAATATCAATTAATTAAAAATATTTCAAGATGGGTCACAGTCAAATAGGGACTTGCTAAGTGGCAACATCAGATTGGGGGGATAAGGATACTGAAAGTAAAATGAAAATTCTAAGAATATAAATGCATAGAATGAGAATTTGAAATATTTTCAAATTTTATTTAGTTATCACTATTTAAAATTTTAAATTTTTCAATTTTAATGCAAAAGCATAGTTCAGACATGAGAAATTCAAATGGCCATATCAGGGGCATTTTTTGTCCAAAATGGGTAGTGTAGCATATCGTTGGAACTGGGAGGAAGTAAATTTTTTAAATTTGGGATCAAATTATGCACAGGTCTTCGTGGGTTCAGCCTATAAGAAAATTTTCAATTTTCAGAGGCATTCTCTGTGCAATGACTGATTTTCATCATGAAGCATCAGAGTTTTTTTACAGAGTCATTTGAAAGGTTTAGTAAAGTCTGAATGTGAAGAAAATCAGTTCTAGAAGATTTTCTTGGCTTTTAGAAGTCAAATTTTAAACTGATTTTCACTTTTACCATAGGTAAAGATGAAGAATCAAATCAAAAATTTGTTCAATCATAATTTCAAATATTTGATGCTTTTAGAGCCATAACTGAAAAGGATTTGATTCAGCATTTGACAGAAAAGATCTGAAAGTTATTTTGAACTTGTTGAGAAGGTTTTCTCAGGTTGATAGATGTTAGTTGTAGGTTCAGATCCAGGAATTAACTTCTCCTATATCTTTCTTTCTCTCATCTTTTGTAAGGGTTCCAGTTTTTTGTTACTGTGAAACCATTGTTGGTAGGAAATTTGCAGTCATTCTGTGAGACTACTTCTTTGGATCCAGAACTGTGATTCCACCTCCATTCTTCAGCAATTTCTTTTGATGTGAACAACAGTAGTGCAGATAATATAGATACTTCTGAGATGTTAGGTTGTTTCATGTTTTTATTTCATGCACCTGAATGTATATTTTCAAAGAAAATGAATACATATGCGCAATAGTTTCACTAGCTTCATTCTATTTCTTGTCTCCTGTCTCAGTAATCTGTAAGTCTTATGTGGTTTTGGAACAAAGATCTGAGACCCATTTGCATCCCTTTCAGGTTGTATGTTTGATGTATTTTTTTGTTGGACCAAAGGGCCAAGTAAATGCTTGATATGTTTAACAAGGTTGTTGGTTACTTGAGAAGGATATTTTGTAAGAATGAGATCTGAATGAACATTGATGTCTGAATCACAAGGTGATTAGATAGATCTGATGTCTAGGTATATAGAATATGTCCTGATGTCATAGATGTATGTTTTGGATTCATGGGATTGCCCAATGTATCAGGCACTGGTCAGTTATAGGATCACTTGTTATATTGTTGCATGTTTGAGGATTTGTTGAAAATCAACATCAATAATCAAACGCTTTTCCCCTTTCATGTTGAAGAGCTATAAAATTTGAACCCTCACTCAGCTTGTGATATTCCTAGATCTATATTTAGCTAATGTAGATTGATGTTATTTCATGAGTTATAAGGAGAAATAAGGGTTTTAATCTACTTCATATTAGATTCAATGTATGCTTTGACAACTAGTACCATATAAAGAATCTATAGGTTCACCCACCTAGGTTTTGCAGAGGCTAAAGAAGAAGAAGGATCAAGCCTTATAGTTGGCCTAGTGTTTGAATGGGCATGTTGAAAATGGGAGTTAGTTGCCCCTAGATGTGTTTTGTTCTCATCAAGGTAATTGGAAATTGGTAACGTTTTCAAACACCAACAAAATGGCGAATCTACTAGGGAAATGCATATAGAAAGAACTAAAATTTTTGCCATGAAATAGATTGGATATACCTAATTCAGAGCAAGATGTGTTCCTTTTCCTTGTTGAAGTTTCATGTTCCCCTATTAAGCTTTATTCATTATCAGCAGTATGTTGTAAAATTGGATGAAAATTGTATGCTATGACTGTTATAGGTCTATCTTCAATTAGTTCAGTTTGCAAGTGCTGTTGAGAAAGTCCAGAGTCAAGAATTGACTTATAAAGTGTAATTTATTTTCAAGAGGATAATGATCTACAAGTTTCTTTTACATTGAAGGTCTGGTTCAGATTTGTCAAGTGACAAATTATGTTTTATTTCTCACCAAGTGTGAGTGGCAACTCTCAAATCTCTGTACTAGTTGTTCCTAATTGATTTCATTGCAAAATTTTGAAGGACTTTCAGTTGTATGGGCAGATCTGAGACTGTTGATAGATGTTGGAAAAGAAATTTTAAATTCTTGATAAGTTTTTAAGTGTTGTTTGCAATCTGCTGTTATAAATAATTGAAATGTAAAAGTAGATCATAGTAGTGGTTATTTTATTTCTTTTGTAAAGAGTTGGTGGCTCTACAAAGTTTGATCAGTGGTGTAAAAAAATTTAGTCTTGCACTTGTGCCAAATCAGTAGATTGAAGTTCAACATCAACACTTGAGGTATTTTGATTTTCATGTTTCTTTTCATGAAGGTCAAGTGTTTAAAAGGGTTGCCTCTATTAAGTGGTTTTAGGCACTAGGATAAAGAGGTAGAAATTTCATTCTCAAAATGGATTCAGATTGTCGATTTGATAATACTCTATCAAGCTATGAAGAGGTACATGAAATTTTTTTTATGTTGTATGGAAAGCTTCATAGTCAAGCCATTTCTTCTATCTGAAGGCATGTGGAAAGTATAGATGACTTAGATGCAATTCAGATTTACATGCAATTCAAGTTTGAAATCATAGAGCTTCCCATTTCAGTAAGACCTAGTGAATTATCATGGGCTTCTGTGTTTTTATTAGTCTTCATGCTTGATTCAGTACATTGGACAGCAAAAGAAAGATTTGAAAAGATCAAATACTTTGAGAGAGTATTTAGAGAATGTGAAGGCTACTTAGAAACGAATGGTTATTGTATTGTTGAAATCAAAAATGTTGATAGTCATAGTGAAAGTGATGAGTCCTATGACAATATGTTTGAGAATGAAAAGAGTTATAATAGTAGTCTTGAAATATCTTCCTGCAATGAAGTTGAATGTAGTGATGCATCTAATGTCTAGATGTGGTGTAGGGAAGAGGATATGTATTGTGAAAGTACTACTAATTGTTCAGATTGTATGACTAATGATGTCACTATTATAAGTTCTTCAAATTATCTAGGAAATAATTGCAATCAAGATGAAGAAGTTTGTGAAAGAGATCTGTTGAATATTAATGAGGTCTCAGCCATGTTACAACATGAGTTTGAAAGGTATGTATCAATGTGTGATTCAACCTCGCCTTTATTGGTGTGTGCATCTTGTAAGGATGATGTAAGGTATGATGTATACCCCTATGTTTGTTCTCCTGCATATCAACATTGTTATTCTTTTGAAGACTTTCAGCATAAGCATGAAGATTTGTTTGAAGAAATGAAGACCAGTAGAGATGTATTTACTATTGTCATGAGTGATGTTAAATCAGATCTATGTTATAGAGATGATAATGAGAGGTTTTTGATATCTTTTGATTATGATTTAACATTTAATGAAGAAATTCATATGATTAATGTTACTAATGATGATGAGAGATCAGTTGGTTTTTATCTGATCCAGATGGAGTATGTGACAGTAATCTGCAGTTACTTGAGATGAGATTTGATGATTCATGTAATAAGGTGAATACTGACAATGGTACAGATGAATCTATAGTTAAATCTTCTCTACAAGTTGGTGAGTCTTATGCTAATGAGTTTGACGCATTCACAATAATCTCTAGCAATTTCTTATATAAGAATATTGATGCCAGTAGACTTCTTGCTCATGATAATTTTAATGAAGATTTTTTCATATGTCTGATGAACCTTTGTTTGAAGACTATGATGATAATTTTGTAGTAAGTTTAAAATCTGATTCGGTATGTGATGACATGATACATAAAGTTGATTCAGATCCATTGTATTTTTTGAAGTCAGAGACACAAGGTGAGTTGCAAGCCTTTAATACATGCAACTTGGTTAATGATGAAGAATATGAAGTTTTTGTGTTTCCGATCAGCGTGCATGAATCATTGTTGGATTTTGATTCTGTGTCTACTTTGTATAATTATGAGCATGCTGATTTGTTCTCTCATAATGAGCATGAAGTAAAGGGTAATTCTGATATATGTATGCATTATGAGAATGAAAGTGTGAATTCAATTTCGTCGAGTGTTTTGCTTCAAAGTGCTAATCTGATTGGTGGAATTGATGGAAAAGAGAGTTTCAGTTTGCCTCAGAGAGATGTAAATGAGAATCAGGTTTTTGATAGAGGTAAGGAGTTTTGAAAACTTTTCGATGACTTGGGGTCATCCTGTGTACATAGTTAGAGTAGTTTTCCTCGCTTTCAATAAACTTGTTCGAGAGAAGTTTTGAAGTTCAGGTGTGTGTTCTGCTTATCCCAGAGATCTAAATCCTTTCCATGCCCACAAGGGGCATGCATTCCTAGACAGATCCATTATTGGTGCTCAAAATTGCATTCTCATTTTGAGTGACCATTTAAAATTTATAGTCAAATCAAACCCTATGAATGCCCATAATTGCATGTGTACCCAGCTATACTTATGAGGCCCTTGAGGTGTTTAATGTTTCTAAAACCCTTCATTAAGCCTATTTATGTATTCTATGAAGTTAAATTGACATCTCAAGTCATTTGACGAAGTCTTGTTTTTAAGCAAATGTCAAACTTGCATTTTTCACCTAAGTGTCAAACAACAATAGGATGCCCTGTTTGCACTTGAATATCTCGCACCTAGAATTGTGTCATGACTTACCCCTTTGAGAGTGTCTATTTTCCATACCTAAGAACCTATTTTTTAGATTTTGAGTTGTTTTGAGTCCGCTTGACTAGGTTTTAAATCCCTCAAAGTTGGTCAATTACTATTTTCATGTTTTTACAATTAATTTTGAATTCTAGAAAGCCCTATTTGACGAGTTATAACTCTGACCCTATTGACCCGAATGCTAGAATTCCTTTTGCGTTGTATTTTAGATGTCAAAGACTTCTGATGTTTCAATTTTTAAGTCTTGATGAATCCATTTGATCAGTTTTCAAATGCGATTCCAAATGGAATTTGTATCTTTTTACTAGTGTTAGCATTTGTAGACTTGTCGGTACCTCTTTTAGTGGCGTTATAACTCCTAATCTGTGATTGGTGAGATTGAATGGATTGTACCACTATGTAGTACTCTAAAAAACACTTTAAATGTGTCAATTTGTAAGTCGTGACGAATTCTTCTACACACTTTTCCAGGTCAATTCCACTCGCAAAAAATGCTTTCTCTCAACATGTCCAGTCTGCAAAATTTTGTGTAGCCCAATTTGAACGTTTGCCATTTGTGCCTAATTATTCATCATGAACCCAAATCGCATAGTCATATTTTACTCATGACAGAGAACCAATGTCCCAATTTTCATCTTCCCATGTGCTCATTTGCCCAGTTTTCCAAGCCCATTCCAGAGCCAATTTGTTGTTTTTTGACATGTTTGCTTGCAGATAAATTCGAGAAGGAAAATTTAACAGTCAATATCTTTTGACTGGAAATTTTTCATGAGACAAGATTTGACAGGGTTGAAGAATGCAGAGCAGAGAATCAGTGTGCTAGTTTTCAGGGCTTGGTCAGAGGTTTGGGTCAGTTTTTAAGGCTAGTCAATTGCCCTCCTAGTACCAAAGTGACAGTTAGCAGAAAGTGACAAATTGAGTTTTTAATGATCAGTCTGTGATCAAAATTCATTCAAATCAATCTGGGAAGGTCAGTGGATTAGTTGGAACATCCTATTGTCTAAAAATGAATTTTTTTTTAGCCGGACCCACTTTGGGGTCTGACTAATTTTCACTAGATTGATAAGATGTTGGGATTTCGAGTGTTCAAAAGATGTGACAATGTTTCAAACTTGTTACCCAAGAGAAAAGTCAAAGAAACAGGCATCTTGCATCAGGGTCTTGGATCCTAAAACTAGTAAAACAACATGCATCTTAACCCTATAAGATAATGAAGCTACATTTAGCATTTGTTCTGTCAACTTCCATGAGAAAGAATGTGGCACTCTTGTTGCCATTGGAATTGCAAATGATTTAGAATTTTGGCCCAAAAAGAATTGTTTAGGTGGATTTATTCATCTCTACAAATTGTGGATTATGGAAAATCACTTGAACTTCTACACAAAACAATGGTTGATGGAGTTCCACTGGCATTAAGTCAATTCCAAGGCTACCTATTGGTTGGAATTGGATAGTTGCTGAGAATTTATGATTTGGGCGGAAGGAAATTACTACAGAAATGTGAGAATAAAATTTTTCCTAATACCATTGTATCCAATCACACATATGGTGATCGGATTATGTTGGTGACATTCAGGAGTCATTCCATTACACAAAGCATCGACGAGATGAGACCACTTCTTTGGATCTAGAACTATGATTCCACCTACATTTTTCAGGAATTTATTTTCATGTGAACAACAGTAGTGCAGATAATACAGATAGTTCTAAGATGTTAGGTTGTTTCATGTTTTCATTTCAAGAAACTGAATGTATATTTTCAAAGAAAATGAATACATATGAGCAATAGTTTCACTAGATTCATTCTATTTCTTGTCTCCTATCTCAGCAATGTGTAAGTCTTATGTGGTTTTAGAACAAAGATCTGAGACCCATTTGCATCCCTTTTAGGTTGTATGTTTGATGTATTTTTCTGTTGGACCAAAGGGCCAAGTAAATGCTTGATATGTTTAACAAGGTTGTTGGTTACTTGAGAAGGATATTTTGTAAGAATGAGATCTGAATGAACATTGATGTCTGAATCACAAGGTGATTAGATAGATCTAATGTCTAGGTATATAGAATATGTCTTGATGTCACAGATGTATGTTTTGGATTCATGGGATTGCCCAATGGATTGGGCACTGGTCAATTATAGGATCACTTGTTATATTGCTGCATGTTTGGGGATTTTTTAAAAATCAACATCTATACTCAAATGCTTTTCCCCTTTCATGTTGAAGAGCTATAAAAGTTGAACCCTCACTCAGCTTGTGAGATTCCTAGATCTACATTTAGCTACTATTGATTGATGTTATTTCATAAGTTATCAGGAGAAATAAGGGTTTTAATCTACTTCATATTAGATTCAATGTATGCTTTGACAACTGGTACCATATAAAGAATCTATAGGTTCACCTACCTAGATTTTGTAGAGGTTGAAGAAGAAGAAGGGTCAAGCCTTATAGTTGGCTTGGTGTCTGAATGGGCATGTTGAAAATGGGAGTTAGCTACCCCTAGATCTGTTGTGTTCTCATCAGGGTAATTGGAAACTAGTAACATTTTCAAACACCAATAGGGTGGATGATACATGTCTTTGCCAATTTAACCTTTGAGTCTTTGATTAGTTATCTTTGGATTCCTTCCAAGTTTCTTGTATAGGGTTGAGGTGATTATGTGATTTGTTCTTTGTGATGTCATGTGATGACATGGATTTGGTTTATGTTTATTAGTTTTTGGATTAGTCCTGTTAGGATGATCATATTTGTGGAATCTATGATTATGATTAGTAATATTTTAGTGCTTTCTAGTTGCATGTTTAAGAATTGATGTGTGGTTTATGGTCATTTGAGATCTTTTTCTTTTGCTAAGCTTGGGGTAGTTTTTACATATGTCATGTTGGGACATGGCTTTCAATGGAGGCTGAGGCCTTAAAGAGGCTTAACCCTTTGTAGGTTATTTTAATACATGATAAAATTTCATTAAATGAGTTTAAAATAAATTAATAAGATATTAGTACCATAGGAAATCACTAGGGAGTCTAGAGTATTAAAATACTATCATAGTAACCTTAGAGTTGATTTGTTAGTATGCCTTGTCTGTATGAAAGGATACTGATGCTGCATAGGGGCACCGGGGTGTCCAGAGTATTGAAAGACTACCATGGTAACCTTAGAGTTGGCTCATACAATGACACTTCTCTACTTACATAGTATATTTCCTAAATGTCTATGTTGCTTCTAGGTTTAATTGATACTTGTGTCTTGGCACCCTTGATATAGTTTTCTTTTAGATGATTCCTTGAAACTAGTTGTTGGTTTAGACTTTTGAGTTTTTTATCCTATTTGGTACTTGAGAATATATCCTCAGCATGGTGGGAGTTGACCTTTCATGAGGTCGAGTGGTAGTGCATTTTCTTATGCCATTGAGATCTGACCATTGGAAGTCATTGGTGGATGTGTCTATGCAGATATTCCTTTTTATTTGATCTTTTATTTCTATTGGATGGTTATTCTAAGTGTATTGTATTTGATTTCATAGAACTTACTAGATGATACAATCTATTTCATGATGTATATTATCTCAACCACTCATATCCTGTAACTTTTATAGTGGATGATTGTGCATTATGTTTTTACCTAGTGACATCCTATAATTGTGTATTGTTTAAATGGAACGTGTACTTGTAGTTATGCTTTAATATGGATGTGTTATATATTGGTTTTAGTATTAATTAAACTTAAATGTGATTCAATGTCACAGAACCCTAAGAGATGTAATCTGTTTATGATGGTTGTTATGTATGTGAGTTAATGCTTTTGCTATTATTTTACTCTTGTTATTGTTGCTTCCACTATATTGTATGTTGTTAAAAAAAAAAGTTTGACAAACTTAGAGAAACTCTAGGTTAATTTCTTTTGTTTTCCTTGGTGGGACGTTACAACATAACACAATAACATACAGATTTGGTAATGCAAAAAACCTTTCTGGTGCACGTAAACCTATTTGTTTGAAATATAATAGGGAAAGTAAACTCTGGGGGGGGGTGAATGAGTCCTTCAAAAATTTAACCATAAAATAATTTGCCACACATCCATCTCACAATTTGTGTGTAAACTAAAATAGCTAGCTAAACATATTCATCCATAGCATGAAAGAAAATAACATTCTATACATATATGACACAAGACATTTGGTTACCTAGAAACTCTCCAATGAGAAGGTAAAACTGGGGTTGGGATGACACCCAAAAATCCTCACTAATATAGTAATAGAGTGTATCCAATGAAGGCCACAATGTTTGATCATAAACTATGATCTACCCTGTGAAAGGTTTGCCATGTTAAAGTCTTACAATATTGGTAGATCTTACCCTTTTAAAGGATTTCAACACCCTATTAGAAGTGTTCCCGACTAAAGAACTTAAAACTTACAATGAAGTAAGCACCTTGTTAATGGATTTACAACAACTTATTAGGATTACTCTATTAAGATATTTAACTCATTCACCTATTAGAATATCTTTAAAATGATCCTGTAGTTAGAACTCTACTACTAGATAACAGATCACCTCTTTCTTGATGTCTACTTGAGACTCCCTGATTAGATATATCACTTCTATCCTCTAAGCCCTTTCCCCTATTCTCCTCTAACTAATTTTTCAATATATTTCAATTCACAACTCCTTAGCCACCATGAATACTCTATTTGTACATGAAAACTTCTCTCTTCATGCATACATTGTTTAGGGTTTGTCCTCCTTATGAAGACTTAGGTGACTTATGTTTAGGTATGAATCAATGATTGTGATTCACCAATTTTTTACTTAAAACATCCCTTCAACTGATTGGTTGCATGTACTGCATAGGAATTTTCAATATAGATTTTTCTTGATCATCTAGATTCACAAAACAATCTTTAAGTTGGCTCAAAAATGGTTTACATAGAAGTTTGTGCCATTACAAACAACTATGTCCAAAACTATTTACTCAACACTTGAATTTTCTAATGCTCAACATCCACTTTATCTTTAATGTTGTAACTCGGCCTCTGAATGACTCAACATCCATTGATCACTCAAACATTTGAATCACTCGGCATATACCATCTACTTGACACTTGAGTGACTTAGTACTTACTATTTACTTGGCACATACTATATTTCTGACAACTTACACTTGACATACATTACTTGTTTAACATGAACTAAGAAAATGACTTAAGTGCATTGTCATTCATATGTCAAAACCAATATGAGATTAAAAATCTCCCTCTTTGATGAGTCAGAAAAACACTTGGTCATGCATTAATAACCTTAGCATAACTCAGATAATCTCTATTTAGTAATTGGCTTACATACAAAATTTCAAAACTTCAAAATTTTGCAAAAACTTATGACTCATCAATCATACCTCAAAATTCTTTAACTCCCCTTGAGTTGATTGTTCTATTCTAAATTTGAAATTAAATACTCCTTTTGAGTAGATCTCTCTATTTGTAACTTTTTTTCTATAGTTTCCCTCTTTTTTTGGTCTCCCCCAAAACTTATTCTCTCCTTTTTCATTCTTTCTCCCCATTTCTTCATTTCATTCCATTCTTTCCCTTTCTCATTCTTTTTCCCTTTATTGACAATTATGTCATGAGTAGTACACAAATTTTTTGTTTGTCCAAAAATGGTTAATGGACCTCCATCATAATCTTTAGTGCTACATCCTAGTTATCACACACTACCTCTAGAGATTTGATTTGAATGTCCAACTAAACAACAAGGGTGACTAGGCCTTCATGAGTAGAAAGATGGAAATCTTTCTTCATCAATGTCTCTACATAGGCTAGTTCCTAGTGTAACACCTCCATGTGAGGGGTTAACATAAACTTGATGTTGATCAGTGTGAAATATTTGCATCTTGAGCTTGTGGCTGACC
This sequence comes from Cupressus sempervirens, assembly GCA_028749045.1. Lineage (NCBI taxonomy): Eukaryota > Viridiplantae > Streptophyta > Pinopsida > Cupressales > Cupressaceae > Cupressus > Cupressus sempervirens. The sequence goes on along the minus strand of CM053791.1, from coordinate 601,132,951 downwards.
TTATACTGATAGAAAATTTCTAAAATGAGACTAACTTTGACCAAGAGATTGTTGTAGAATGTTACTTGTTTTCTTCAAATCTCCCTCTAGATGGTCAATGTGTCCCTACACTTCTTATGTGAATAGGGTAACATCACAAAACTTGGTGTAAAGGAAGAAAATGTTCTCTAGAATCTTCTTCACATCATCCATTTTGGTTGCTAACTCAACCATGTAGTAGTGCAATAACACTAGATATATGTTCATTCACCTTTTTTTGAAATTTATTCTCAGATCATCCCAATAATTTGACATTAGTATCTAGGTCTTCATCATTGATCTTCTCCATACAATTTTCCAACTACTCAATGATTAGCTTGGCTTCATTAGGTGTAGGTAGGCTGAATGCATCAAGAAATATATCCTTGATGTCATGAAGTGCTTTTTTATGCCTATTCTCGCTTCTGAGAAGTTCTTGGTGTTTCTTCCTTGCCAGAGCATCCTGCAATATGTTCATTTACTCTATTGTGATTGATTCAAGATCAAATTTTGGTAATTCAATCACCTCATCTAAGTTGATACCACCATAGGATGTGACTTCAACAACCTTAGATGTTCTAGGATTGAGCCATGATGCTTGTAATGGTGTGGCTTTTGTACCTAGCCTATAAAGTGCTTGACTACGAGTAGGAGTGGTAGTATCTAGTAAGGTAATCAGTATTTGAATTGTTATCACTTCTTCTAGTTTTTTAATCAAGATTGAATCTTCATTCCTATCCTTATGCTCTGTAATTTTTGCTCCACCTTGTGCTTGTGGTGTAGGTGCAGGACTAGCTTGGTGACCTATTTGGACTAGCATCTTTTCTTGCTCAATTATTATAACTATTGGTACTGATACATTTTGTACCATAGTATTATCATGTGAGGACATTGTGTCCTTCCTTTGATATACTAAAATAGAAACCATAGTTTTCACCTCTGTAGATTGAGGGGGGAAATGGATAATGCTTGTGTTTTCTCCCCAACAGATGCCAATTATGCCTTCTTAGTCTCATCCACACTCACTAAAGTAGAATGACTACATAGTTGTTCCTTGGTGGTGGAATCAATTAATATCATTTGCATATCCTCCTTTGTTAGGGGATCGATGTTCTAAACATTGCTATCAGAGACATCCTTAATCTCTATTGTATTTGTGTGTGGACTGGCACTCAACATATGTGCTTCTAGTACATTTTGATCTTGTTGATTCTCTTCCTTAGTTGTTACCTCTGTAGTACCTTCCCCATGTACTTCCCTTATAGATTCATCATTTGTTACTTCAACTACCTCTTTTTCTACTTTGTCTTCACCTACTTCCTTAGGGGCTTGCTCAATAGTCTTTTGTGTTGTCAACCCATAGATCACTCTCCATATTTGTGTACTCTATTGAATAACTACTTCAATTTTGTTCTGTAAAATATTAAAGGCTTAGTTTTTTGGATCAAATCTCCCCTTTCACTTGTGAATAGCTTTTGTCATTTCAGACTTGTCCAAGTTTGACATCCCTTTTTCAAGTGTAGTCTCTTTAATATTTCTCTTAGTTGTGAGGCTATATTTCCACCTTTGCTCAACTTTGTCATATAGGTTCTTGGCTAAAGAGTTAGCAATGTCAATTGGAGTCATCTTAAAAGTTTCCATTATGAAATATATAGATTCTTCTATTTTATCCATTTCTATCTTCCCAATTTTATCAAACTCAACATGTGTAAATCCACTTAAATCAACATTATTCTTGATATTTTCACACAAGTTGTTCACATCAAAAGAAGGACTATGACTTACCACTTTGAATTGGTTTTTGTCATCTAACTTAGTCCTCTCGTCATTTGATTTAGCTAGGGCAATATATTTCCTTCTTTTTTTCTACTCAGGTTCATCTTTTTTTGTAACTATGCTAGCTCTCTTGCCTTTAGGCTTTTGAACTTCTCGAGTCTTCTTAGTAGTAGCTCTTGTGCTAGCCTTGGTAACATGAACTGTAGGCTTTTGTTGTGAAGGTTTTGCAACCTTATTAGGTTTTCTTGCTGTTGGTTTCTTTTCTTTCCTATCCTTTATTCCGTGGCAATAGGTTCTTCATTGGCTTCTTCTCCCTCAACACCCTCATCAAATTTTTCTTTTTCTTATCCTTGGTCCTCACCTTGACCTTTTTTAATAGTCAGTTGCACTTGAGCAAGCATATCTTCATAATTTTCATTATCATCTTCTTTATCATCTCCTTTTGCCTCTTCACCAAATTTTTCTTTGAGCTTCTTCATAATTTTATTCTTCTTTCTCAACATAGAACCTATCTTCAAATCCATTGTGATCTTTGACTTTGCTACATCATAATTTCCAAATGTAGTAGCATCCTTATTTACTTCTTCTTCTAGTAAATAACTAATGGCTACAAATTACTTATCCACATTAATCTCATAAGGTAATGGTCTGAGCCATCTCACCCTTGGAACAACAACTTGAAAATAAGTGAAATCAACACCAACTAGAAAATAAACATCATTGAAATGATTCTCTACTAGTGACACTAGAATTTTCTATCTTTTTTTAATCATCACCGACTCAAAATTATCTCCAAGTTGCTCTATGAATTCACCAATCTACACTGCAACTGACTTGTTAGTCTTCCAAGCTACTTTTCCAAATGTGGGAAAAGTGTTCTACACATAGAAAAATATACAAAAAATTATTGAACCACATTTTCATTGTGCACTTTTTGTCTTTCTTATGGCTCCCAAGTTTTTAGATAACTACTAGAGTTATAACTCAACAAGGTCATGTGAATGGTCTTTCTTTACTATCTTGTAACCCAAATCCACAACCATACATGGTACACTATTCAACCTACTAGATTGAAATAATTGGTGTGCAATAACTCTCACTACAAATGCAATTAGGGGGTCATTAATTGTCTCTATGGTCATCCCTCTCTTGTTCCATAGTGCCCCTCTACTCTTATCAATTACCTATTTTGTGTCACTCCTCATATTCTTTGGTATTTCTAGGGTTGGATTCCCTATCACTCTATGAATAATCCTCTTTTTTATTTTGATAGGACCATCCTCCAACCATTTGGAGTTATCATGTATTCTACTTAGCACAATCTTAATCCACTCTATCTTGAATATGTTCAGAAAATCTAGGGCATGGGTTAACCCTTTTCCCTCTACAACCTCATATTCCTCTTTCAACACTCTATTTTCACATAATTTATAGTATAAGTCTCTTATTTCCATGTCTCCAATGCTTCCTACCTTACAAGTGTAGCAACACCTTACATCTTGTATTGTAAAAACTTGTGACTTGGTATCATAGATAATGCACTAGATGGGTCTCCTTTGTATGCAATGTCAAGAATTGCCCAAAAATATGGTTGTTTGATCTCATTTCTTATCAATTGAACATTTAAAACCTCATTTCCTTCCTTAACCATAGCAGAAGAAGAGCTAGATGCCATAACAACTAGCTAGGTTTTGTATCGATTCAAACAACATAGCTTGAAACACGATAAATACCTCAAAAATTTTGATGACTGGTGTTGAGTAGTAGTTGAATTCATTTTGCAAATAATTGAATCCTTTAACTTCGTTTTCCTTCAACACTTTTTTCCCTCTTCAATCTCGAATAATTATGAATGAGTCAAAAATCAGCCATATAGCCCTTAAAACTTCACAATAAATGCTCAGTGCTTACATAGTTGTAAGCTTTGCTCCAATAGAAAATTTGACTCACTCGGGCTCCATGTTATTCCTACTATGCTCAGCAATCATGACAAGCTCAAACAACATTATCACCTTCAATAGATTGGCAACAACTAGACTTTCACTTAGCAACAATAGTGAAACATTTCTTGCTCAACATTAACATGAAAACTTAAAGATTTGTTCTAAGTTCTAACCAATACTATGCATCTTAATTTATGCATATATTATCTTTTTAGAACTGAATCCTTGGAACTAATGTGTTGGCCTAGTCTTTTGTATGTTCCTTATGACTGCCCCATAAAAAAAACTAGGGCCTTTTTGTTGATCTAGTGATCCTTAATCAAAACCCTAGTTAAAATTCCTAAATGATAAGTTAAGACCCTAATTTTGTGCCCTAGGTTTCAAAAGGGTTAGCATTTTCAAAATAGCGTAGGAATACATTTTACCCTAAGTTTTTCTTTTTCATAAAAGATGACTTTATTATTATTTTGTGTTTAAATCTCTTATTTTGTAAGCCTACCTTGACCATGGTCATGTTTCATGTGCATTAGTGTGAAGTCTTTTGAGCTGAAGGGGGTGATTTTTGTCATCCATCAATCTAGGTAAGATTGATGTTAGCACTTATCCACATTATGGAGTTACACAATAGTTAAATAAAGTAGGGAAGCACTATTGAAAAATGTAGCTTTTGCTTATGCATAACCCTATTCATGCCATAGAGTTCTAACATCTTCCACTCACATGTTTTCTCATAGGTCATTCCTTTCCAAGTTGGTCATTCTTCTCATAATTTTGCTACACCATTGATTTGTGCTAGATCAACAATCAATGCTTTACCGCAATATAAAGTTGATCAAATTTTAAGTGATGTGGGGAAGCACTATGTTGACACCTGTCCAAGGTAATGGTAGGTGAAGTACCACAAGCATATCTCAACTGTGTTTCTTTTACCCACCATAGATTTAAAGGAAGATCCATGGTTGGTGCTTACTCACAATGTCAAGATGCAAGGGTTTTAAGTAATGTGGGGAAGCACCTTCATGACACATAGAAAATGATGGTATTATGGACCCACCTTTTTAGAAGGTAATAAGGAAGTTGTTGGCATATCACTTGTCATAATGTGTTATTTTAAGAGGAGATTTTCTATTGGTTAGAGAAGTTGACTGGATTTTATAGAAATGCAAACTTTTTTAATCATCAATCTGAGCAAGATCAAAGGTTGATGCTTGCCCACATTATGAAGTTGCAAGAATTTTAAGTAATGTGGCAAAATGCCAATCTGACACATGGCCAGGTAGGACCAACTGTGATGGAGATGTGCTAACTTGTGCTAGGTTGGAAAAAGGTGTTGAGTTATGATGCCAATTGGACTTCACTATTAAATATTTTGTTGCAAACATATTTGAATTTTCATAACAATAGATCTAAAGAATGATCAATGGTTGGCACTTGCTCGCATTGTCAAGATGCAAGAACTTTAAGTAATGCGAGGAAGTCCCTATTTGACACATGGCCAAATTTATAAAGCTATAAAGCAATACTATTTTTTGAAATAGAGCTATCTAATGTTTTAAGATCGATGGATGAAATTCGAACTTGAGCATGACATGAAGGTAATAACTAAAGAAGTTAATATAACTTAGATCTTGTTTGTGTGATCTTAATACCTTTATATAATTCACGAATTCACCATTATTGAATCATATAATCATAAAAGGTTATTAGAGCGCAAGGATTTTCAGAGCTAGGGCACAAAATTCTACTAGGTTTTCATCAAAGTGTAGCAAACATTTATAGAAAAAGAGGGAGAACACAGTGGGTAAGTGATCTGCAATCTTTGAAAATAAGAAATTAGTGTTGTGTGAAATTAAATTTTTCAAAAGATGCCTCCATGAAAGGAATTCTCTAGTCATATTGATTATCTCAAGAGGTCTGTCCATGAAAATTTTCTTGAGCAATTCCCTCTATCTATAAATGATATAATAGTAGGTAGGGATTTTATTCCAAAGAACCCTAGGTTGGTGGTAGTTGAGGGTTTCTATGACAAAGCCAATTACTTGAGAGATGCCTAGGTTTCTGTGGGAGGATTAGAATTATTTAAAAAGTGGTTTGCTGAGAGAAACCTAGATACCCCTATGAGTAATGTCTGGGAATTTGGTTTTGGAAAATTAATAGTCCCCAAGGCTTTCTCTGATAGTGATCTACTAGCTAACTTAGCTAAAAAGTATGATCATATTACTAGGTTTGTGAAGAATTATGTTGGTGACAATCTCTTTAGGATTTCTCCTAAATTTCTTAGTGAGGTTTTCAACCTCAACTCTAACCATGCTATACATGAGCTTATTGACATGGATGACCTTCAAGCAAGGTATGATGCATAGAGAGTGTATCTAAGAGTAGGGCCTCTACAACAATATTTTACCATAATTGGCACACTACCCTTGGTCACACCCACTACCCTAGAGCCACTGATGAAGAAATACTTCAATCCTAAGGCTCAAGCTTTGTACTTCACCCTCTAAAAAATATTTAGGATGGATGAAGGGGAATACATTTAGGGCTCTATTATTCTTATTAAGGCTCAAAGATTACAATTTGAAATGAGTAGTATTCTAGATTTTGCCACTTTCCTTGCAGAAAAAATTCATAATGGTTTGGTAGGAATATCACAAGGAAAGGTAAATAGACCCTCTTGTTGGTACTCCCTACTCATGCATATATGTCTTTTTAAGGGAGTTACCTTTTTCTTTAAAGGAATGGAGCTAGAATTAACAAAGGATGGTGAAAAGTCACCAGTCCAGTTATGGAGTGTTGATATGACTTGGGAAGCTAGGAATGCCAACTATGTAAGATTTGATAGATATTTTGCATCCAAGCTCAGATTACTTTTGAGAGGGAATAGCCCTAGAATCATGCAATCACTGTTAGAGTTGATTAGACCCAAAGACCATGCACAAGGACTCTTGGTTAGTCACAATTGAGGGGATATAATCCCATGCAATGTTTCTACAGTGATTAGAGTGTATGGTTTTTTGGAAAAACCTCACGTTCTACCTTTCCATGTGCCTTTGAAGATAGGGATAGTAGAATTGTTGTGGCAGATAGGAACTATTGAAGAAAGAGACATGAATGGTAAAAATAGAGGTACTTTCTTCCTAGTTGTCACTCTAGCACATGATTTTATTTTTGTAAGGAAGGGGTGGAGACACCTTAATTTATTTTGGAATAAATACAATATGGTAGAATCCCATGCAAGGTATATTGATCCAGAGGGATTCTATGATCTTTTGAGGGAGAGAACAAAAGCCAAAAGTACTACAAAGCAAGTATACTTCTCAAAAGATATTATTAGGAATATCTTCTCCTTATAGGAACATGAGGTTAGGAAAGAGAAATGGATAGTATTTAGTAAAGTTCTAGAATTCATTAATGCTTTTAACCTTAATTATAATCCTTTAAAAGAAAAAAAATATTGGGGAGCTAGAATGCATGTATTAATGAATAATTTGACTGCAATGATGCAAACTATGAATGAGAAGAAGGCTACATATGTTAAAGCCTATCTTGATAGAGCAATAGAGGTGGAGGGAAGAATAAATAGTAGGATGATAGTTGCTCTAGGTCAATACACATTGTAGAAGAGGGTAAGATACATTGTAGTTCAGAATATACCACAGGTTCCCCCTCATAGAAAGCCTAGGCCAAAGAGCCCACCTACAACTAGTGCTCCAAAAAGGAAAAAATTGGAACAAGGATCCTTTTCTCATTTAGAAGAGTATTCCCCAACCCAAATCCTGATCAAAATAGAAGATGAAGAATTTTTAAGAGAGAAACTAAGACAAATGGGTGAGGAAGGGGATGTAATTTTTACTTCTACAGACATGGAAAGAGGAGTGCCTCAAGAGCCTCCTATGCCTTCCTTGGACCTCATCATTACTGACTATTAAGGTAAGGAAATAGACCCAATCATTACTCAAGCCTCATAGAAATTCATAGATGATGAGAATTTTTTTAAATCTAGGGGTTTTGCATAGTTTTTGTGGAGAAAGAATATATGAAAGTTTGAAAAACTATGTAAGAAAATAAAGGCAAAACAGCCCTGCAAACTAGATTCTGATATTGAGGAAGAGTTAAAGTCTAAAATTTTTAGTGATTTTTCTTAGTTAACACTTGAGGCCAAGAGGCAATTAGTTAGGGAGTTAGGAGTTCTAATTTTTCTTGAGTGGGACCTAGCTAATGCTATGATTTTTTATTCAATTAGAATGGAGAAAAATGTGTAGTATAAGATAGAAGAAGAAAAATTACAAGCACACAAGGGAATCAAATTTAGTAATGATCATTAAGACCTGGTAATTTGGTCAATTGAAAAAAGAGATAAGACAAGAATACAATAAATTTTTGGTGTAGAACATAGTGGTACTCTCACAATATATTGGGCTGATGAAGTGGGTAGTCAACAAATCACTAGAATGGCTAAAGAAATACTAGAGTTTGGGGATGCGGTGTCTGGAAAAGAACAAGGTAGGTTCTTAGAACTCAATGCAAAATTCAAAGAATTACTAAAGGCTTATGAGGAAAGAGGAAAATAGATACAATTACTACAAAATCAGATATCTCAAATGGATAAGAAACTTGGGAAGAGAAAGATGGGAGAATCCAAAAAATCAAGAATTGTGTATCCTCAGCCACCAGTTCAGCCATTTAAGTCAACTCCTATTGTTGAAATACTAGATACCCCACAGAGGCCTAAGTTCTATACTATAAATGAATTTGAAGAGGAAAGAGATGAATTATTGGAAATGCATATAGAATTGAATAATAAATATGAAGAAAAGCTTAGGCAAGTTGTTATGTACTTGGCAGATAGAATTGACTGACCAACATTTTATGATCAGTTGGTAAGAATTGTAGCTATATGGGATGAAATAAATGGAGATGAAGATAAATTGAGACCCATTGTACAAAAGTGGAGTGAAATAAATAATGACATTACTACTATGTGCATATCTGTCATCCAGTTACCATGTCACCAAATAGAAAAGATTTTTGATCTACTTAATAAGCTAGAGGATGTTGATAATAAATGAGTTTCTATTCAGAAGAGAATAACAATTTGCCTCTCCAATTACATAGCTAAAAATTTTGACCTTTTTCCTAGTGCTCTTAAAAGGGCTAATAAAAGAAAAGAAAAGGAAGAATGGATAAAGGAGTTAGATGAAATATTGTGCCAAAGAATGAATAATGTTGTAAATGGAAAGGGGCATATACTATGGGAAATGACCAATAAAGAGCTCACCAAAGTGCAATTATTTTACAATGTTATTAGGAAGGACCTCATTGAAATAGAAGCAGTTGGAAATTTTGTAATAAAAATGTAGAGGGAAATCCTAAATTTTGATTGGCCTAATGACACTGCTTTCAACTAGTGGAAAGAGAAATTTATGTCTGCAAAATAGATTGCAAAAAATGATGAGGTAGAGGAAGCTACAAAGGTAACTATTACTTTAATAGTCTATGATGAAGACAATGAGAACCTCCAAGTTGAGGTGATCTTGCAGGTAACTGGACATGACACATCACTCTCAAGCCTAATAGCCATGTACTCCAAAGAATTAGAATAACATGAGAACAAATCATTGATTTCACAATTTTGATGTAAAAACTTTTCTGTTACACACAATTTTTGTCCTTTTGTGACTATTTGCAAAATGTAAATATCTTTTGTCTAGTTGACATTTGTCAGTTATCTATGCTTGAAGCTTGTTGCATCTCACTCTATTTAAGTGAGATTCTAGGGCTAGAGAAGGGTTTGATTTCATTGATAATTTTGGTCCATACTGAATATGGTTCAGTCTATTTTATTAGTACAAAAACTTATGATGTATTTTCTTTGCAAATACTTGGAATATATTGATGTTACATGGGTCTAATGTTTTTTCTAGAGTCATTCTAAGCTTTATTACAATTGATAATTTTCAAATAAGATTAATAAAAACTTGAACTATCCTCATATATTTTCTTGTTGAAGTTTGTCTCCATTGTTATTACCTAGTCTTTCTAATGTTGTGTGAGAAAAGCTTGTCCAATTGAATGTAATTCACTTAGATTGTATGTCAATTCATTATTGGTATTGATTCAATGAATTATGTAAATGCTCTAGTGAATTTGATAGGGTTGCTAAGGTAATAGGAAGGATGCCTATAAGAATGAATTCCAATAAGAATTGCTGATAGTATTAGTTGTGATGCAATCAATTAGATCTATAAATTGAAGTACACTCTGAATCCCAATGGATGAAGCACTGATCTAGTCAATCCAGTTTGCAAATAGAGAGATCATGAATAAGCACCAATTGTAAAATCAAAATCAATTTTATTTTACCATTTGAAGAGTTTCAAAGAGGGTCAACACTCATTTACATCTCATTTATGAGTCTTAGATAGCTACTATTTTCAGAAATATTTGTAAACCTAAGGAGAATTGTGACCAAATCTACTTATAAGGGATGTATATTATCTAAAAATGTCAAGGAATGGATAAACCATGTATATGTTAGAGATAGGAGATGAGAATCAGAATGAAACTAAAAGGATTCTCATACAACAACATTCATTTGAATCATCCCCTATGTATACCCACCTTGGTTCTACAAAGCCTAGAGAGTAGAAAACCAATCTTGATTTTTTTGAAGTTGGATCCAAATAATATGCATACATAATTGTTAATGGGAAGTAGCTAGTCCCTAGAGTTGTGAGTATTATTATCTTGGTATTGAGATTTTGTTGTTTAGTAGTTGAAAAACACAAACATGATCTATAATTTAACTTTGAAATATCAATCCCACACATAGCTCTTGATTTCCTAGTTAGGGGTGGTGTGACCACCTGATCCACTGGATGAAGTGATCTCATCTAGAATTGATGTGTTACAATCTTCATTTTTCTTCCATGTCTTGTTTATTTGCACTTTGAGCTCTTCAACATCAACCTTTCCTTTTTCTTTATTGAATTCACTGCTAGGTGCCTTTGACCTTGTTGGACAATTTCTACTAATTTGACTAATCTTCAAATAGCTAAAACATGTAGTTTGAATCAACCATCTATTGTAGTCACTTCTGAAATGTGTTCTAATGCAATTGTCAGCAACATGTCCATAGTCTTGATAGTAGTGACAACTATACCTTGTATTGTAATCCCAATTGTAGGATTTGTCAATATGGTTTACCTTGGCTTCCTTGTTTGATGACTAGTTAGTCTTTGATTTGTACTAATATGCTCTATGTCAATACTTCTTGTAGTTGTAGCAGTAACCTTCAAATCTTTGTTTGATTTATGTCCTTGATTTTTTTACTTGTGATAGTTACCCATGAATTTCTTCTTAGGGTTTTGATTTGCATTGTTGCTCCCACAAACATTTGTTGTATGAGCTATATTTCTGCAATTATGACAAGTGGGCTTGCAGTTCTTACCTTCATTGCTTCTTTTTTGACCACTTTTAGATCATTCTCCTTCTTTAGTACTTGTATAACCCAATCTAGTAGTATCACTATTAGATCCAGGAGATCTCATTAATTGCTCTAAATACTTGATGGCTTCACTAGGTCTATTGAAAATTTTAGCAAATTCTTTTTCTCTTTTCATATCATTTCTTAGTTTTTTTCTTTTGCAACTTCAATGTTGTGATCTCAATATCTTTTCTATTCAATTCATGATTGGAAATCATCAGTTTATTCAATGTTTCCAATTGCATGTGAACAATCCTATCCACCTCTAATGTCTTCTCTTCTAGTCTGTTGGTCAATATCCTTTTGTCATCTTCAATCATGACTTTGTCTCCTTCAACTTTCTTTTTCAACTTGGTCACTTCACATAGCAATACTTATTGGACTTCTTGTTCTATCTTAAGATTTTTGACCTATTTAGTTAGGGCACCATTCTTTTCCATCAAATCTACAACTACTACATCAAATTCATTTGATTTTCCATATGAAAACAATTTAGTAGTGTTAATCTCTTGGTAATATGTGTCATTCTCTTCAATAGCTATCTCTTTCCTTCTTTGCAAAGGGCACTTCAACTCATCTCTTACTTCATTCAACTAATGTAGGGCAAGTTGGATAATCTTCTAATTATCAATAACCTTTCCCAAATTGTAGACTTTCATCTTCAAGATCTTTCCTCAAAGTTGCAAGGCTTTCCTTTCCAAAGAACGAATGCTTTGATACGAATTGTTGGAAATACAATAGGGAAAGTAAACTTTAGGAGTTGGTGTGGGGGGGGGTTGGGTGTGGGGGGTGGCGGAGGTGTGAATCATTCTTTTAAAAATTTAACCATAAAATCATTCATCAAACATCCATCTCACAATTTGCATGTAAACTAAAATAACTAGCTAAACATATTCATCCATAACATGAAAGGATATAACATTAAACACATACATGACACAAGATATTTGGTTACCCAAAAACACTCTAATGAGAAGGTAAAACTAGGGTGGGGATGACAACCATGGATCTTCAGTACTGCAGTTATAAGGTGTATCCAATGAAAGCTACAATATTTGATCATAAACTATGATCTACCTTATGAAATGTTTGCCTTATTAAAGGCTATCTTACTATGTTAAAGGATTTAAACATCCTATTAGAAATATGCCTGATTAAAGGACTTAAAACTTATAATGAAATAAGAACCTTGTTAAAGGATTTACAATAGCTTATTAGGACTAGACTATTAAGAGGCTTGACTGATTTACTTGTTAGAATGTCTCAGCAATGATTCTGCGATTACCACTCTACTACTAAATAACCTATCACCTCTTTCATAATGTGTACTTGATCTTATCTAATCAGATGTATCACTTCTATCCTCTAACTCCTTTCATCTATTCTCATTTAACTAATTCTATAATGTATCTCAATTCACAACTCCTTAGCCACTATGAATACTCTATTTTTGCATGCAAAATTCTCTCTTCATGCATAGAATGTTAGGGTTTGTCCTCCTTATGAATAATTAGGTGACTTAGGCTTAGGTATGAATCAACGATTGTGCTTCACCCATTTTTTCATTTAAAACATCCCTTCAGTTGATTGGTTGTATGTACTACATAGGGATTCTCAATATAGATTTGGCTTTATCATCTAGAATCACAAAACAATCCTTAAGTTGCATAAAAATTGGTTTACATAGAAGTTTGTGCCATTATAAACAAGTATGTCCAAAAAATTTTATTCAGCACTTGAAGTGTCTGATGCTTGGCATCCACTATATCTTCAATGTTGTAACTCAACTTTTGAATGACTCAACATCCATTGATCACTTGGCATCTAAATCACTGAACATATACTATCTACTCAACACTTTAGTAACTTGATACTTTATAGTTACTTGGTACATACTGTATATTTGACAACTTACACTCAGCATACATTAGTTGTTTGGCATGAACTAAGTAAATGACTTAAGTGTATTATCATTCATATATCAAAACCAATCTGAGATTAACACTATGGTGGGGATGACACCCACAAAATCTTCACTTTTGGAGTAATAACATTGTTCCTATTATGACTACAATGATTTGATCACTTCTGGTGATCTGTATGTTGGCTATTGAGATTTTAACTACTAGGTAACCAAGACAAGATTACATCTAAGGGAAACTATCTCCTATATTGGACACAATTTTTCAAGAACCTAGGCCAACTATAAGGCCAAATTCCTTCTTGTACTTCAGGCTCTACAAAACCTAGGTAGGTAGACCTTTAGATTTGTTCATATAGCACTAGTTACAAGACATACATTTGAATCTATACAAAGAATATTAGAGCATTATTTTTCCTATACTCATGCAATAATAGAGGTATGTAATAGAAATTTAAAAAATGTATGAAATCCACAAGCTAAATGAGGGTATCCTCTTAGCTCCTAAATATAAAGGGAAAATGGATAATTGATATTTGAATTTGAATCAACAAAACCTCACATATGCAACAACAAGCTGAATTGATCTTTTAGTTGATCAATGCCCTATCCACTGGGTATTCTATAAATCACAACATACATCAAGGATATCATAATCTATCACATACATCAAGATATTAGATCTATCCTATCACTTTGTGAATCAGACATCAATGTTCATGATGAACCTTATACTTATCAAACATCCTTCTCATGAAACTCACAATGCTGTCTAAAAGTGTCAAGCATTTACACGACTCTTTGAATTAAAGGAAAATCACATCAAGACATACAAATTGAAATGATATGCAACTAGATCTATGTTCCTTTTCCATAGGTCACAAAAGATTGCAAACATTAGAGATAGGAGACAATCTAAGTCATAATGAAACTAAGTAATTTTTTGCTCTTCATATTCATTCCTTTGAAATAAGTACATTGAGGATGCATGAATGACTCATAAAAAACTTAACATATCAAAACTATAGTCTATTCTTCTTCTTTTTTGTTCACACAAGAGAGAAATGTTGAGAGAATGGTGGAATCATAGCTAGAGCTCTGTTCAATAGACTGAAACCAACCCTGTCCAATGAGAGAAGAAAGAAAGATATATATGAGGAAGGAATCCTAGATTCAATCTAGAATAAAAAATTTTCAACTTTAATCTCCCTCCAATGTTGTTACAAAACCTCTTTCATAACTCTATAATTGAAAACCAAATCAAATCTCATCGTTATTTTCAACAAACTCTTGAAATACCTTCCTAAATAATGAGGAAAACCCCTTTATGATAAAATATCAGATTTACTATAAAACGTTTCCAAAAAACCATACTAGATTACTTTGGAGTTGAAGTAATACTACTAAAATAAACTCCTTGAAATTTGGCGCCTACCCATTTCACTATTTTCCCATAAACTAATTATGAACTACCCACACTAGAATATAGTTGCATAAAAAGCACCTCTTACAAAACTTAGTATAACTTTTACAAACTAATACCTATGTAGAAACAAACACAAAATCTAGAAATTATACTTTAAGATCTTTTTGTCGATATATAATAAGCCTATACTTGCTTAAGAAAAATGCCTAGGTTAACCAAAATAAGTTCTAGGTTTAAAACTAATCCATCTAGGTCAAACTTGAGTTGAACAACACTCCAATTGGTTGGTACTACCCTATTATACTACTCTATAAGAACCTTTTGGACATCTCTACCACATAGGTGCCATGTGGCACCTTCTAATTTTCTCATAGATCACCATCTCTAACTGGGCTTGCTACTGCGTGATGACCTTTGATTGGGTCACCATGTCACTATGGTTAACTAGTGAGCAACTCCTCATGGTGACATCATGACAACCATTTATTTACACCATATGGTGTGATCTAGTATTTTCATTATGAAATCTACCAGATCAACATTTTTCACCACGTGTCAATCTATCACTATCCCAATCAGTAGTGTGCCACATCATCAGTGACATAGTGACATTACAACACATCACACCCTATACCTATGTCACTACCTCATAATTTTTACCAAGTCACCATTTCCATGTCACTAGTCCTACCACATGGTGGCTTGTCTCCATGTTGCTACCCTAGTTAGTAGTCACCACATCATTTGGTCATTTGCAAGATAGCAACATCTTGCCAAACTATCACTATCCCAATCAGTAGCCTACCATGCCATCAATGATATAGTGACATTACAACACATTGCACCCTAGATCCATGTCACTACCTCACAATCTATGCCAATTCACCATTTTCATGTCATTTCTCATGCCATGTGGTGGCCTGTTGCCATATCGCTACCCTAGTCAACATCTACCATGTCATTTAAAGATAACAACAACTTGCCAAGTTTCCATCCTACCATGTCAACATGCCTCAAAATTTGTGCCAAGTGTCATCTGCTCAAATGTCTAGCTAGCTACTATATGATAGTTGCTAATTTTTCCTTTGATTCATGTAACCTCTTGTCATTGGTTGCGGTCAAAATTTACTTGTAAGCCATTGTTCCCCACCAAATGTAGCTTCCTTTTATCATAAAGTGAATTTCTTTGACACTTATGCTTAGTGCATACATTATTAAAACATCAAGAAAAACGACTATATGGAAAATGTGGGACCAAATCTCTACTAGCAATTGTAAGTGTTCAATGGTCATTGTGTCGGTGAGGACATAATGGAAATTGGTTTACAATGCTCTAAGCCAATGCATCAAGTGGATGAAAGATGTGATCTCTAAGATGAAGATGGAAGTTCATAAAATGATAGATTTCCCAATCCTTTGACCAAAAATAGCATCTTTGAGGTTTGCAATGAAGGTGCAAGGAGTGTAGAGGTGATTTGATCAAGCTTGTGAATCAATTTAGTGTATCCACCTTTGGACTAGCACATATATTTTGATTACACACCACTTAAGGAAAACATATATCTACCTTGGATAGACATCTTTTCCCATTCAAAAGTATTTGGACAATCTTTTTAATATATGATCTATCATGGAGGCATTAAAAGAATCTGTAATCCTCTCAAGTTTGGTTCTGTCTAGAAATCACCCTTAACTTCCATCTTCTTGATGAAGAGAGGACATATAATTTTTCATGAAAGGCTCCAAAAACATTTTCATGCACATATACTAAGTTGCAAGTGTCTTTTCAAAATTTGGTAGTAAGACTTGTTAGCCAAATCGGTCTCCATTGAAGAAAAAATGATTTGTAAGCAGGGGAGAGTTGGGATCACAACCCAGCTTCATTATCAACTTCCAATGGAAGAGCTTGACCTTTTCCGTAGCCTCTAGATCTACCTGACTAAGGGTGTTTGAGATGGAAGAGTCAAGGTGGTGCTAGAACCTTGCATACTTTTTGTACATTCTGCACAAAACTCCCACCACATTGGCATTCTCTATGCATAAATCAAAACATCTTCCTATGTGCTTTGATGCATCAACACCTTTTATATATGCCCATGAAAATTAACTCTACTCACACATGCCCTCCATTTATTTTCTACGTATACTTCTTCTTAAAACCACTCTATTGGTGGTCTCTATTGCTATGCAATTTTTGACAAGTTTGGAGGTATTAAAAACAACATTTGATTTCCTCTTACACACATTAGATTACACCATGACTTCCTTAGTTTCAAGTTGCATTCCATCTTTCTTAGAAGTCATGTTCAGTATACCAGATCTAGACATTAGTGCTTTGCTTATGGGAAGAAAATGCATCCATTCTTGTCCAAACATTCCCTATTAAGTTGATGCTTCTGCAACTTCCTCATTCTTAAGCTACATGCACCACCTATTATCCATTTTCTACACTTAGTCTCTTGCTATGGAGCATCTATGTCTTTCCTATGTGTGGATATGTAAGGATGCAAAAATGGTTTTAGGCTGGAAATATGACTATTCATACTCTCAATGAATAGCACATTGAATTGGGCTCCTCTAATATAAATTTGGCATCTTATATTCATCACTAAAGATGATTATCTTGAGGCAAGTATGTCAATTCAAATAAAACCATCATTGGCCACACTCGACACCATGTCCTTCAAACATAAGTAGCTCCAAAGTGATTGCAAGAATCTCTACTTACCAAAAGGTGTACTCAATTGGTAATAGGAATAATTAAATTTATTTAATAATCCTCGCAATCATGTGAGTACAAGGCCCAATCAACACTTTCAATATACATATTGCAAATAGAAGTAGTATTTCTTACATATAAAGAAGTCACCACATATTATATAACTTGAATGGCTAGAATTCAAGAAAGATGTGGTCTTAAAATAAATTTTCCTATTAGATAACAATGTCAAGACATCATTGCATCCTATTTTATTCTTTAGGTTTGTTAAAAACACTTAAAACCCAAAGGAGGATATGTGCTTCACTAGATTGATGAGCTCATTTACATCTTCATTTTGCTACCATTCAATCTTCTTTTCTTTCTTGAATAATGACAATGGATCTATTCTTCTAGTTTGTGAAAGAAATGACCACTATTGATATCATATTAATATCATTAATTAATGATCGACGAAAATTATGAATTTTTTCAAACATTTCCAACTCTCCATAATGTCTTATCAATTTGCTAAAGTTAGTTAGTCCCCAGGGTGGGTTTGGCTTTAAAAGAAATTATTTTTAAAAAACTAACATTTCAAACCGACCCACTCAAATTCCTCATATTGATTATATTTAAAATCGATCATTGTTTGGTCATTTTAAACTCCCTTCTACCACTTTTTGAGAACTACCCATTTAGTGTTAGGAGGCTCTAGAATTATTCTTAAAAATGGACCGAATTTGACATATCTATTCTTTGCTCCACATTATTTTACCCTATTATATTTTATCTCATGACAACTTTGGGGTCAAAAGATATTGACTATTAAAGTCATTCACCTAAAATTGTCCTTCAAACAAACATGTCAAAAAAATAAAATGCATTTGGATTTGGCTTTGAAAATAGGTCAGATGATCACATGGGGGCCTGAAATATGGGGAATTTTTTTACTATCACATGGATAAAATAAATCTATGATTTAGGTTCATGATGAATAATTGGGAAAATTTGGCAAGCATTCAACATTGGGTACTTGGAATTGCGAAACTAGGAACATTAGCATGACAATGATTTTTGCAAATAGAATAGACCTAGGAAAGTTTGTAGATAGATTCATAAAGACTTGAAAATTGGGCACCTTAAAGTATTTTTAGAGTAGGACATAGTGGAACAATCTATTGGCTCAATCTATCATGATTCCAGAGTTATAACATCCTAAATATTGCTACTGATCAATTTGCACTTTCAGAAACCAATAAAACTTCAAAAATTGCATTTGGAATCTCATTTGAAACTAGTCAAATGGATTCATCTTAGGCTCAAATATGGTGCATGGAATGTGTCTGACCCCTAGAATTCAATGCAAAAAGAATTCTCTTAATAGGGTCAACTAGGTCAAAATTGTAACTAGTCAAATAGGGGTTCTCAGAATTCTAAACATGCATCAACATGACAACAATAAACAACCAACTTTGAGGGATTCAAGACATAGTCTAAACATATCAAAATGAATCAAAATATGAAACATAGTGGTATGTGCAGGATCATGGTGTGCCAAAAAGTGGCGATGTGAAAAAAAAAGAGTTTGAAGACGCCTAAAAGTGCTTCAAAATTTGCTCTGACTTTTTTTTACCTATCCAAGAACCAAACCTAGGAGGTTAAGCTGAGCCTTATCAGATATCCGATATCATATCGGATATCCGATTTTAAATCCAATATCCGACTAATAATTAAAATTATATAATAGTATGATATATTGTTTAATATTATTATTATTATTGATATAAAATAATAATAATATTATTAAATAATATATCATACTATTATATTATAATAATATTATTATAATAATTATTATACTATAATATAATAATAATATTATATTTATTATTATATTATAATATAATAATATTATTATTATAATAATTATTATACTATAATATAATAATATTATTATAATTATTATTATACTATAATATAATATTATTATTATAATAATAATTATTATACTATAATATAATAATATTATTATTATTATATTATAATTGTATAATATTATACTATAATAATAATATTATAATAACATATTATATTATAATAATATAATATAATATTTCATATATTATAATATATAGTAATGTAATATAATATATATATATATAATATAATATAATATAATAATAAAAAGTAATATCTTATAATATAATATATAATAAAAAAGTATAATATATTATAAATTATAATAATATAGTATAATAATAATATTTTATATTATAATATATAGTAAATTAATATAATAAATATAAAATATAATATAAAAATATATAAAATGTAATATATATGTTATACTATATATATTATAATATCGGATATCCGATACCTGTGCATGGATTAAACACAAAATCACAGACCTGCGGCCCTTATTTTCATGTGAATTTGGGCCAGTCAGATCGGATATCTGATAATAAATCGGATATCAGATAGCAAATCGGATATCAGATATCAGGTATGTTCCCCCCCCCCCCCCCCCCCGACTCATTTTTAACCTAAATTTAATAGATTTTAACAAGATTTTGTTTGTTTTAGTTGAATCTAGGGTTTTTTTGACAAAAATGGTTAAAATTTAGATTTTTTTTTAATATATATTATGTTTTGCAATTCAATAGGAATGGCTGATCAAAATGATGACACTGAGGCAGGGAATAATATTCCTCGCAACCCACCACCAAACGATCCAGTATCCCCACAAAACCGTCCACCAAATGATCCTCTACCTCCTCAAAACCCTCCTTGGATCGAGGATTTGATAAATGAAAATCTCACTAAGTTGAGAGGTTTGCATAGAACATACAATAATGTACCTGCACTGGCTCCTATGTTATCCACGTTAAACACCATAGTGGATAACATTGAAACTCTTACAAACCAACAAAATGCCACTCTTTGTTGGCGTGATGAAATGCACCAGATGTTTGATGATGGTTTGGATTATGATGAGGTCGTGGCCCTCAACATAACCAAAGATGATTTGGCAAGCCTTTTTGCTAACCCAAAAATGGGTATACCAGTTGACCCAAAAAAAACCAAACTATCGATTAAATGGTGCACAAATGACGCCATACGTGCAAATTTTTTGGACCATTGGTGGATGGTCTTTGATATCCCTCCACATGGCAATTTAGACATACCATTTTATTTCCTTAAAAAATTATATGCAAAATTTGTGTTGAAATTTAAAGTGAACTATTGGAGCATGAAGCCCAACATGGGCTTAGGACTAGGAGCTCCTCAGGATAGACCCTCTTCCCAGCGGAAGAAACTTGGCACTTTTGTCCCCCCCACCTGATATCTCCACCCCTCCTCAAGTGCAGCATCCAGATATTATGGTAAAGGCTAGCTCTCAGACCATCAGAGCCATTCATAGGCTGAGTAGCCTAATGATATCTCAGGCTAGGTCAGTCTTGCCTCCTCGTGTTGATAATGTTGGTGCCAGTCCATCATCGACTAGCTCATCACACATTTGTGTACCTCACACTTGCATTACATGCAAGAATATTTTCCTGGGTCCCATAGGTGATCTTCTTGAGTATCATTTTGTATTAGACGAGGATACACCAGACGCACGTGCAGAGGCTACAGACCCTAATGCGAGAGAGGAGGGGAATGTACAAGCATGGACTCCTTCGGTGTCGGTACATGTATACATTTTTTTGTTATGACATATGTGATTTAAAGTTAATTTTTATAATAGAGTAATTTTAATTTTTAAGCCATACTGACTTTTACATGTATGTGATCTTCATTCATGTTTAGTTGATGACCGAGGAGGAGCTCAGATAGATAGATGATGCTACACTCTCGACCATTTCATTTGGCCTTGAGACATCTATGGTACATTATTTTGTGTTCACATTTCTTTTTTCTATTTGATATTGTAGCATATATGGTTGCTAATCTTTCTTTTATCTTGCAGATACCACCTGCCCCGGGGGGATAAAGTGCGAGGGGTGAGCGAGCATGCATTGACAAAGGAAAGGTAATTAGATGTTTTCTAATTGATTAAATATTGATGCATTCTTGTAAAATGTTTGTGGTAATCTCATTTAATTACATTATTTATTATATATAGGGTGTGGCTACTGGCGATGAGCCTATACAGATTCGGCATCCTAGATCATCAGCGATTTTCATTCGCACAGAGAGCCCCATTGTATGTATAAGTATCATTTATTTTTTATTTTTTTAATTGATGCAGAGGAAAATATGATTGTTGTTCTATACAATTTCTATGATTTTTTTCGTACCAATAATGATTCATGTCTTGCATATGTTCATTACAACTTAAATAGGCTTATATGCACCTGTCCAACCAACCAAGTTGGTTACAAAGGTTTATTTAATCAAACAAATACCAAATTACTACTTTCCCTCCAAAACTAATATGACCGTTTGAATTTGAAATTCAAATTTCAAACTATAGTTTTTATGCATTCCCTAACTTTCTAAACTATTCCATTGACTCAAAATTGGTCATATGGATTTATTAAATGCAACTAAGTAAATTTCCAGAAAATTGAAGTTTTTATTATTTTTTCTCCAAACCACCGTACACTCTGATCTCCCCCTTTCAACTGAGATCACATATGACATATATAGAGGTCTACATGACCGTTGGAACAACCATATAGGCGTTCCCAACCATAAAACAAACAAACAACCACTTTTTGCTAATACTGTTTAGACTCTAAATACCCTATTCTAAGGCCTTTTGGTCCCATGGAGTCACTTGGTTTATAACCACACCAAAATGCTTGTGGGCCTTACATGTGCCTTTATTACAAAACATAGACCAACTTGTAAAATATGGACCAAACCTTTATTCCAACTTCCTAATCTACTTGAATCCTCACTTTCATGGAGTGGCAAGGTGTCCGGCAACAGAGATACTTGTTCCCCCCTGCCACATAGGTTAGGTGCCCTGCATCACCTTTCCTCTCTCTCATTCTGAACACTAGTCCACCAAGTGAGTGATGTTCCTCTCAGTCTTGTTGTTGCTACTTTTACCTTCTTATCTGCCTCTATGTCTTCAAGATCAAAGTAGTTCTCAAGGGCCTCTATCCACCCTAGCACTTCTTCACTATCCATTTTACCCTGGTATATTGGAAAATCAATATGGTTCTTCCCACCATTAGCTTGTACTGCCTTAATGATTCTCATAAATCTCCTTTCTTTAGGATCATCTGTTGTCTCATGCTCTTGCCTTGCATTACCAACCTCTTCTTCTTCATGGTTCTCTCCATGATTTCTTCCTCTAACCTCTTCTCCTCTAGGTTCTTCCCTTTCCTTTTCTAAGGATTCTATCCTTGCAATAAGCTTCAGCCTCTCTCTTCTCATCTGTCTTTCTTCCCTCACTATAGATGCTTCAAGTTCTCTCCTCTCTCTTTTCTATTTTTCCAACTCTTCTCTCAATTCTTCAAGTTCTCTAGCCATTTGATTTTTAGGAGGCATTTTCACAACAAGTTTTCTTCCTTCCCAAGGGCCAACTCACTGATTCTCTTTCTTTCCTCACCAAGAAATCTCTGGACACCACTTATGTACCTTTCAACTCTGGGACACACAAGGAGGAATTAGACACACCAAGGCTTCAACAAAGGGACCAACACACTAAGGATTTTCAAGATTATAGGTCTTGGTCACACTCCTAAACACACAAACTTCAAAACCCTCCTTAAAATGGCTTAAAAACTAGGGCCTGCTTGTTCAAACCCCAAAACTCAATTCTAGAACGTTTTGACTTGTCTAATGACAAGATATGATCATGACAACCTACATGAACCTATCAAATGACACATCTACCATATGAAATCCTAAAATCCTATCTCATGCCCAATTACAACTTTCTTCCACATATGAGTCCAACATTATAACTTTGTATGCTTCCATGAGCCATAATTGGTGCAAGGATTGCCCAATTGACTTCAAGAGATGTTCCATGACCTCTGTAATGCCTTGGATCTTCAATGTTCCCCTGATGAGCATGGGATTCTCTTGTATCACTTATCTTCATAAATAAATTCAAAACTAATTTCCATGATATTAACAACTACTATTTTATATCTCATAGGAGACTCCTAGTGCACATGAGGTCCGACGGGATAGTTATGTAGATTTGATGATGTGGCCACTCACTCCTGAGGAGGAGCCTACAATAGTAAGTTGTAGTTTGAATTCATGATTAAATATGTTATAAATTTAGCATGCTATGAATTATAATGTTATAGTTTAAATTGTAGATTCATCTGACAAAGGTATTTGAACATATACAACCCACAATCACAGAGGTACCAGCATTTCCGAGGGCATACGAGAGGACTCCTGACCGGCGCAGAAGGTCGACGAGAGAGGTATTTATTATGAAATTTTGATAGTATTAATCTCCAATATGGAAAAGATCATTATGCATTTGAGTAATTCAATGTTAGATACGTAGAATCATATAAATTTAGTAGTCTAACTTTGGGTTTTCCTTTTTTGTTTATGTAGGAGGCATCCAATCCACCTAGTGCAGCGAAGAGTCTGCATTTTGATCATCCACCAGCACCCTAGGATAGTATAGTTTTCTTAGGATGCATCATGAGACATTTTGAGATGGCATATGCCACATTGTATATAGAAACATTGATATTATACACATTCTGATGGCAGGATCAACCACATTTTGTATATGGATCTATGTATTTTGATATATATAAATATTTGAGTACTTTGTCTATGGATGCATGATCTTTGATATATATTTGTGTAAAATTTTGTCTATGGATACATGTATTTTGATATATATTTTTATCATTTACGTGCACAATGATATAAATATTAATTTAGTATCTAGTATTGTTCAATTTATCGTGGATCATGTGTCATGCCCTAAATTTTACTAGTAAAAACACAACAATTTTTTTCTTTTTATAGCTTATGAAGTCGCATAAGAAATTACATATTGTAAAACAAGGTTATCATTGAATAGGAGTTCAAGGCTCATGTGAATAGTGTGAAGGTGTTAACATTTTAGTCACAGGTGGTTTTCAAATAGATTGGAAGACAGTCTAGTTCAAGTTAGTGTCACGAGTCAAACGAGCAAGTTCAAGATACAACACTCATAAATTAGTGAGGTAATTCATATCCTAACAAGCCTCTGATACTAATATTCTATTAGGGTCTGTCAGTTGTATCATATGGACTAGGTCGTGATTCTAGCATGTAAGGGAAGGGGATCAGAATTACTTATTATCCTCATTACCAATGTACACACATTCATTAATCATTACAATATATATTAATGTGACAATTAGTATATACTATATCCTCATTATCTATCAACATTGCTTCCTCACCAAATTATTGAGTGCACAACAAGATTGTAAGCAATCTACTAAGTTTTAAATTTATACAATCAATGGTATCACATAACATCTATGGATTGTTATTATCAACTAGGCATTTACAATACCACAAGGAGAAAACTTTCTTTCACATTTTCAAATGATAACAATGATGTCAAAGAAAATCTGTGACTCGTACCAATGCTTTCATAACAATATAAACTCCAAATGAAACATGCATATACAACCTTATCAATATTTTCTTCTACACGTACATTAGGTAACAATGATACAATCTCCTTCCATCACAATGGGGCAACATAAGGGACTTTTCAAAATCATAAGGAACATGGACATTGAAAGATATGGACAATGAGTAGCATGAACATTGTCCAACATGATCGTTGAGAACATGAACAAGCTGGTGAATCCTCCTTCACAAATGAGGGCACAATGTCAAGTTTTCTCATCCAACATCAATCTGCAAGATGATCATTCCAAGCCATTTCCATTGGTCCCTTGGACACAAATCTGCATATGCAACACAACAAAATAACAAGGACCATGGGTGCTTTCCACCCAACCATAGGCCTCAAAGAGACCACCCCAGCACTAGGGAACAAGGCTCAAACTGGGATACACATACAATCTTTCAATGCATAAACATTACATTTCAAACTTGAAAAATTTCCCCCCAAGACTATTTCACAATGGCTTCACAGATGGAACCATAAACATAGGGTGAAGGTGTGTTCTAAAATGGAGACTTGCCATACCAAACCATATTTGCAATAAACAATTTTCATGCCCTCTCGGGGCTATCATAATTCACCAAATTTCATGCCCTCTCAGGGCTATCATAAATGAACCATTTAATGCTCTCTCGGGGCCTCCACATTTCCTCCTCCAAACCCACTACCATCAGCTGTAACTCCTCAAACTTCCTTTCTACACCATACTTTCCTTATCACCCCCAGCAAGATATGAAATGTTATGGCATACAATGGAGCCCATACTCCAAGGTTCTCAGTACATTTTTCGAACCTAACTTAAGCCCTTAACCCTGGACTTCTCTTCCCTTCCCACAAGGGTGAGTGTAAGTCCCAATCCCATAACAATACTCAAGCACAAAATAAGAAAACAAAACCAAGTAGAAATAAAACAAGAAATTTTGGCAAACACCCCACTAGTTTGGCCAAGACCCTCTAATAAAGCCTTCCCACTAACTTATTTTAGCAAAAATGCTAAGCCACTCCATCCTTACGAACTTGTCTCCTCTAACAGTTCATCGATAGCCCTCACGAGCTCTGAGTTATGACCCTCGAAGGATCAACCTCAAAATGCACTTAGAGAACCTTGAAGACTCCTTGGTATGGGGTGGCCGCAAATGATGGATGGTCTTCGTGGCTAGAACAAAGGTGTGACTAGGGTTTATCCACTCATCTGGAGCTAATGGAACTGACGATTCGATGCCAAGATCAATGGTTTCAAAGTTACAATGTGGTGCACCTATGAACTGAGGCACGCTGCGAGTTTTGGCATTGAGCGAGATCGTTGTGCTGAATCCAAATGGAATGTGATCTCTCAAAAATGAGATAGGTTATTTTAGGCCTCAGGATCACCGTCCTGTAGCATTTGACAGTTCGTCGATAGCCCTCACGAGCTCTGAGTTATGACCCTCGAAGGATCGACCTCAAAATGCACTTAGAGCACCTTGAAGACTCCTCGGTACGGGGTGGCCGCAAATGATGGATGGTCTTCATGGCCAGAACAAGGGTGTAAATAGGGTTCAACCGCCCATCCAAAGCTAATGGCACTGATGATTCGATGCCAAGATCAGCGGTTTCAAAGTTATGCTGTGGTGCACCTATGAACTGAGGCACACTGCGAGTTTTGGCATCGAGCGAGATCGCTGTGCTGAATCCAAACAGAATGTGATCTCTCGAAAATGAGATAGGTTATTTTAGGCCTCAAGATCACCATCTTGTAGCATTTGACAGTTCATCGATAGCCCTCACGAGCTCTGAGTTATGACCCTCGAAAGATCGACCTCAAAATGCACTTAGAGCACCTTAGAGACTCCTCGGTACGGGGTGGCCGCAAATGATGGATGGTCTTCGTGGCCAGAACAAGGGTGTGACTAGGGTTCACCTGCCCATCCAAAGCTAATGGCATTGACGATTCGATGCCAAGATTAGCGGTTTCAAAGTTACGCTGTGGTGCGCCTATGAACTAAGGCACACTGCGAGTTTTGGCATCGAGTGAGATCGCTATGCTGAATCCAAACGGAATGTGATCTCTCAAAAATGAGATAGGTTATTTTAGGCCTCAGGATCATCATCCTGTAGCATTTGACAGTTCATCAATAGCCCTCACGAGCTCTGAGTTATGACCCTCGAAAGATCTACCTCCAAATGCACTTAGAGCACCTTGGAGACTCCTCGGTACGGGGTGGCCGCAAATGATGGATGATTGTTTGAAGACTACTCCATGTGTCACTATCTTTCTTGGAAAAAAATTGCTTTTGAACATCAAGCTTGCAATATTATCAATTATTGTCAAACTTTTTCAACCAAGTCAAAATGTCAAATGCAAATATTTGTTTGCATTTTTTGCTAAGGGGAGTTTCATAAATTGACTTTGATTTTCTATGTCTCTAGTGCTTGAACATACTTAAAATGGCTCTTTGGTCTTAGAGCTATTGGTATTTTCTAACTTCATGGTCTATGATATGCATACTAAGAATTTCTTTCACTAAATGGTTTCCTTGATCTATTGACTACACTTAAATTTGTTCACTTGTCATCTCTCTTTCTATATGTTCAATACAAAGAGCTAGAAGAGACAAATAATCTTTCTTACCTTTATCTCTCTAAGCACATGATAGAAATCAATTCTAATCTTGAGAAAAGGTTAGAGGAGAATATTGCATTCTTAAATTAATCTCCCTTAAGACCTTTACATACACACGGGGCATTCTTAAATTAATCTCCATGGAAGAAAATTTCATAAAACTAAAGATTCCATAGTGTTGAAACATAAAATCCAAGATCTCATTTATGATGGTTTTGGTGATACCTCTAATGACTCATCCACTCATAGCCTTCATATCCAACTTCATATCATGTCAGTATGCATGTGCTATCTTGCTTATTGGCTTTAATTGCTTATCCTACATGCTATCTTCTTTCATGGATTTTATGGCTTATCCCAAATGTGCTTCATACAACTTTTCAATATGAAAGTCTTTCAAAACATTATACAATATTATGACTCTTTATGCTTTCAAATGCTATGATTGGTTGTAAAATAGAAGAAATCAAGTATTCTAATTGTTCATCCGTACTTTATGGATTTTTCTTATTTGATTAGTTTGATAAAAATAGTTTTAATACTCATAATGTCAGCTTTATGTCAAATAAGGAAAAAACCAAATTTGTAATAAGATATCTGCAGGCAATTATCTTTCATATAGTTATAAATGCTCTTAAAATTGTCATTATAGCCTTGTATCACATGCAAATATGATTTGGAAGAACTTGTTCAATATCTTCCTCTTATAATTCCTTACAAAGAACCTACCAAAATACAAAAACCATATACAAAAAACTACACATTTTGCATCATAATACATCATAAATTTTAGAAATTCTCCCCAATACCACCCCCCTCCAACTCTTCATGATGTACCTACATTCCAATATCATACAAAAATTAGTAACTTATTGTATTAAACAAGATAATCATCAATTCATTAAATCATTATGAAGAAAATAACATAAGAAGTATATACACCTAGTCAAGTATTCCAATAGGTTCCTCTCTCTGTTTTAGCGTCTCCAACAAGGCTTCATGATCAGCATTAGCAATAGTAAAAAGTTCTTTTACTTTTGGTCTTCCTTGATGCTTCAATAACTTTACATTTGTTTCTATAATAAGATGCGAATATATGAGAATTACTTTGTGCTTCTGATAGTCTTCGAATGCAGGAATTTTGTTCCTTCTAAGCATGTATGTTCGCAGCCATGTTCCAGCAACAACCACTAAACCAGTAGGATACGTGAATCCATCATCATCTGTGATCGGTTGTGCAAGTTTTTTTTTTCCTCTTACACAACATGCTAACCAATAATCGGATTTCTCATCATTCCCCTGTGGTGCAACCAATGCAAAGACATGTCCTGGCTGAAGTAGATCTGATAGATGATTATGCTCAAGTGAACTTTCCATGTCATCATTTTTGATAGAGGGTATGATAGACAATGGAGTAAGATAATGTGGAGCCCATGTATCCACCCACTCACTTAACTCACAGTGATCCCAATCACACTGAAAACAAGTACGACAAAAACAAGCTAGTTGTCGTGTCCAAATGGTCCATGTACTAGAATTAGAGCTCTGAAATGAATGCATTTTTGATGAGTCTGTCATTGTAGCACAATCTGATCTATCACCTATGGACCCTTCCTCAACCAACCAAAAGAACCTGCGTACCACTGAATTAAGAGTCCCCCCCTATGATAATGCTAAACTACACCAATCAACAATGCTACGAGCATCAAGAAGCTCTGTTGTTGAAATCTTCAGTTGCTCCTTAACTAGAGCTCTCTTCACACATGCCCCTGCTCCATCATGTTCCCCTTTTCCATGGCCGAACTCAAAAAAACTCCAAATATGAGGCACCCCTCTCTCTACGTGCATCCTACACAACCAATAAAACATATGAGCATTCTTGAATTGACCTATACAGTTATCTGACCAAATGATATGTCTATCCATAGCAATTGCATGCTCGTGTAAGAAATAAAAAAAATTCTTGAAACAATGTTGCACAAACTCGTGAGAGTGAGATCTATCATCACTCATATAAAAATGATACTCTCTAATAATCTTTCGATTATCTTCTGCACTATCAGGGGCATGTCTATATGCTATGTGAACAAAAATTACAATCTGAATAGAGTTTTAATACTGAGATTGTGTCTCATTTTGAGGTTGCAATGTGTAGTTCTCAGCAAAATCAACAACTGATATAATAGTGCCAATGGGAAAAGTCTCCTTACACGTTCTAAATTGTTGATCCAACCACTGAGACCTGTGACTATGTCTTGCATACTTGTAAAAAAGATTTGCCTTGAAATCTGAAATAAAATTAGCCACATTGATATCTTTTCCAACCAATTCACATCTAGAGCTCTCACTCCCACTCTTCAATGTGTATTTCACCATTTCATAGACCCTTTTTTTCACTATTGTCTTTCTAAGATCTTGTTCACACCCCTCATGGAAACATGTGTCAAACTTGGATAAGCCACCACATTCTAAACACTTCTCATTTAAGCAAGCATTTTTATAAAAGGAACAACCATCAACTCTACGACATAAGAGTTGATCTAACAAGTCTCTTGATGATTTTGGAAGCCCACTAGCCCCACAATCCTCCAACATTTCTTTACTATGGAAAGTAGAACGGATGGAGCATAATAGTTCATGGTGCATAGAAAACTCAACATGATATTTGCAACAACATGTATTTCGAATTTTGAGTGGCACACAATATAATGGCTTCAAAGATTCAAAAGCCCTTTGTGATATATGAACACTTGGATGACTCTCTCTAAATTTTTTGAACAACATAGTTTGACTTACCTCCAAATAGTGTTTAGGATGTGGCGTGCGGTCTCTGATGCCAATTCTCAACTTTAAAACATCTTTAGCATTGGGTGATACTCGTGAGTTAGAGTGCCAAAATTGTATAATTTCTTCCTTCACATCGTTGGATAGCTTCTTATCAAAACGTGGAAGTCTCCCACCAAATGCCCATGTTTCATTTTGAAGAGGATCATCAATTTTCTCTCGTCGACTAAGTGCTCTTCTCAAAGTAGTACGATTTAGATTCAAATCAATACAAGTTTGTCTCATATATCTACCCTTTCTCAAATGATGACTTACCAAAGAGGTTGTAATAACCCTTCGAGCAACTCTATTATCCTTCTCTCTGCTATTTTTCCCAACGCTACTAAGAGCACTGAAAAGATTCTTCACAATAATGGCATTTCTTTCCAACTTTTTATTGACACGAATTTTCAATTTGGAAAGCATAGGTCTCATCTTTTGCATCTTTAATAAGTGCATGAAAAGCTGACATTGCTCTACCACTGTCTTGCTGCCGAAAAAAATCTGATATAGTCTTCAAGCCCATAACCGAATGGTTCTTTCTAATTTTTTTCCTTCCAAACTAGTCATAATCGTTTCATCAATTTCAATTATCCATTTTGGTGTTTTAGAACCTTCATGTCGATTATAATTAGGAGATATGTAAGGTTCTTGTGCATTAAGTTCCTGTGCATTGTCATCTTCAACATGGTCAATTATGCAATTTGGATTATGACTTGGTGGCATTTCTTCTTCAAAATTTTCAATCTCTACATTTTCAATTTCTGCATTATCATTTTCAATAGGTACATTTTCATTCCCCAACTGTACATTTTCATTATCTGACTCTATGATTTCACCTTCTATTAATTCATCGTCAACTTAATTGATATTTAGCATACCTTGTCTTTTTTTTCGGTGTTTCATTTTGTCCTTTTCCCTATATGCTGCAATGTCTTCATTGGATATCTTCCTTTTACATTTATTCTTTCGATGACTGCTACTCCCCATTCAGATGACAAATTCGAACACCTAAGGTTATATTTTTGAATTCTTTTCGATTGGTTGGGCCCCAAAACACGACATTTTACAAATCTCGTGAAAAAAGAGGTAAAAAAGTAATGTTGTCGGGTCTATAGGGACAGTCAAATATTTGAAATTGATGCCAGTATAATCGGATACCCGATAATAGATCGGATATCTGATCCAGGATCGGATATCCGATATAGGAAAAGGACTTTTGGGGGGAAAAATTGCTAAGGTTTCCCTCCTTTGCCACAATAATATTAATATTATGAAAATATTTGGAGGCAAACGACTTTAATTTATAACTAAGTTAATAATATATTAGTATTAGTATAAAATATCAATAATATTAATATAAAATAGTATTAATATACCTATAGTATCAATATTATTATTATACCTATAATAGTATTAATATTATTAATATAGATAGAATAGTGTAAATATATAGTGTTTATTTATATTAAGCTACAATATATAGTATTAATATATATTATTATTATAGCTATAATAGTATTATTATTATTACTATACATATAATAATATTAATATTTAGTGTTTATTTATATTATAATTATTATCCTAAAATAGTATAAATAGTATATCCTAAAATATTACGTTATATATATTAAAATATTAATTTATTATATAGATATATTAATAACATATATATTAATATAATAATATTTATAATATATATTATATTTAATAAACATATTACGTTATTATATATATTATATTATTATAAATATTAATATAATAATATATAATACAAAGAGGGTCATCATTTAATGGGTCAAAGGGGCTCATAGGTCACCCTATGACCCCCTTTGACCCATATGAACGACTCGACTATGTCCCTATGGGTCCTAGGACCCCTAGGGACATACATCGTCATTTAATGGATCAAAGGGGGTCATTGGTCACCCTATGACCCCCTTTGACTCATATGAACGATTCAAATATGTCCCTAGGGGTCCTAGGACCCCCAGGGACATATGTCATCATTTAATGGGTCAAAGAGGGTCATAGGTCACCCTATGACCCCCTTTAACCCATATTACCTATTCGAATATGTCTCTTGGGGTCCAAGGACCCCTAGGGACATATTTCATCGTTTAATGGGTCAAAGAGGGTCATAGGTCACCCTATGACCCCCTTTGACCCATAATACCCATTCGAATATGTCCCTAGGGGTCCTAGGACCCCTAGAGACATATGTCATCATTTAATGGGTCAAAGGGGGTCATAGGTCACCCTATGACCCCCTTTGACCCATATTACCCATTCGAATATGTCCCTAGGGGTCCTAGGACCCCTAGTGACATATCTCGTCATTTAATGGGTCAGAGAGGGTCATAGGTCACCCTATGACTCCCTTTGACCCATATTACCCATTCGAATATGTCCCTAGGGACATATGTCGTTGTTTAATGGGTCAAAGAGGGTCATAGGTCACCCTATGACCCCCTTTGACCCATATTACCCATTCAAATATGTCCCTAGAGGTCCTAGGACCCCTAGGAACATATGTCGTCATTTAATGGGCCAAAGAGGGTCATAGGTCACTCTATGACCCCATTTGACCCATATAACCCATTCAAATATGTCCCTTGGGGTCCGAGGACCCCTAAGGACATATGTCGTCGTTTAATGGGTCAAAGAGGGTCATAGGTCACCCTATGACCCCCTTTGACCCATAATACCCATTCGAATATGTCCCTAGGGGTCCTAGGACCCCTAGAGACATATGTCGTCGTTTAATGGGTCAAAGGGGGTCATAGGTCACTCTATGACCGTCTTTGACCTATATTACCCATTCGAATATGTCCCTAGGGGTCCTAGGACTCATATTACCCATTCGAATATTACCCTATGACCTGTGACTCTATTTGACTCATATTACCCATTCAAATATGTCCTCATCGTTTAATGGGTCAAAAGGGGTCATACGTCACCCTACAACCCCCTTTGACTCATATGAACGATTCAAATATGTTCCTAGGGGTCCTAGGACCCCTAGGGACATATGTTGTCGTTTAATGAGTCAAAGGGGATCATAGGTCACCTTATGACCCCCTTTGACCCATATGAACGATTCGAATATGTCTCTAGGGTCCTAGGACCCCTAGGGACATATGTCATCGTTTAATGGGTCAAAGAGGGTCATAGGTCACCCTATGACCCCCTTTGACCCATATTACGCATTCGAATATGTCCCTAGGGGTCCGAGGACCCCTAGAGACATATATCATCGTTTAATGGGTCAAGAGGGTCATACATCACCCTATGACCCCCTTTGACCCATATGAACGATTATAATATGTCCCTAGGGGTCCTAGGACCCCTAGAGACATATGTCGTTATTTAATGGGTCAAAGAGGGTCATAGGTTACCCTATGACCCCATTTGACATATATTACCCATTCGAATATGTCCCTAGGGGTCCTAGGACCCCTAGGGACATATGTTGTCGTTTAATGGGTCAAAGGGGGTCATAGGTCACCCTATGACCCCCTTTGATCCATATGAAACATTCGAATATGTCCCTAGGGTCTTAGGACCCCTCGGGACATATGTCGTCATTTAATGGGTCAAAGGGGGTCACAGGTCACCCTATGACCCCCTTTGACTCATATGAACGATTCAAATATGTCCCTAGGGTTCCTAGGACCCCTAGGGACATATGTCGTCGTTTAATGGGTCAAAGGGAGTCATAGGTCACCCTATGAACCCCTTTGACCCATATGAACCATTCGAATATGTCCCTAGGGTCCTAGGAACCCTAGGGACATATGTCTTCGTTTAATCGGTCAAAAAGGGTCATAGGTCACCCTATGACCCCCTTTGACCCATGTTAGCCATTCGAATATGTCCCAAGGGGTCATAGGACCCTTAGGGACATATGTCATCATTTAATGGGTCAAAGAGGGTCATAAATCACCCTATGACCCCCTTTGACCCATATTACCCATTCGAATATGTCCCGAGGGGTCCTAGGACCCCTAGAGACATATATCGACGTTTAATGGGTCAAGAGGGTCACAGGTCACCCTATGACCCCCTTTGACCCATATGAACGATTCGAATATGTCCCTAGGGTTCCTAGGACCCCTAGAGACATATGTCATCATTTAATGGGTCAAAGAGGGTCATAGGTTACCCTATGACCTATGATCCCATTTTACCCATATTATCCATTCGAATATGTCCATAGGAGTCTTAGGACCCCTAGGGACATATGTCGTCATTTAAAGGGTCAAAGGGGCTCATAGGTCACCCTACGAGCCCCTTTGACTCATATGAACGATTCAAATATGTCCCTAGGGGTTCTAGGACCCCTAGGGACATATGTCATCGTTTAATGAGTCAAAGGGGGTCATAGGTCACCCTATGACCCCCTTTGACCCATATGAACGATTTGAATATGTCTCTAGGGTCCTAGGACCCCTAGGGACATATGTCGACATTTAATAGGTCAAAGAGGGTCATAGGTCACCCTATGACCCCCTTTGACCCATATTGCCCATTCGAATATGTCCCTTGGGGTCCGAGGACCCCTAGGGACATATGTCGTCGTTTAATGGGTCAAAGAGGGTCATAGGTTACCCTATGACTCCCTTTGACCCATATTACCCATTCAAATATCTCCCTAGGAGTCCTAGGACCCCTAGAGACATATATCATCGTTTAATGGGTCAAGAGGGTCATAGGTCACCTTATGACCCCCTTTGACCCATATGAACAATTCGAATATGTCCCTAGGGGTCCTAGGACCTCTAGAGACATATGTCATCGTTTAATGTGTCAAAGACGGTCATAGGTTACCCTATGACCCCATTTGACCCATATTACCCATTCGAATATGTTCCTAGGTGTCTTAGGACCCCTAGGGACATATGTCATCATTTAATGGATCAAAGGGGGTCATAGGTCACCCTATGAACAATTTGAATATGTCTCTAGGGTGCGAGGACCCCTAGGGACATATGTCGTTGTTTAATGGGTCAAAGAGGGTCATAGGTCACCTTATGACCCCCTTTGACCCATAATACCCATTTGAATATGTCCTTAGGGGTCCCAGGACCCCTAGAGACATATGTCATAGTTTAATGGGTAAAAGTGGGTCATAGGTCACCCTATGACCCCCTTTGACCCATATGTACAATTTGAATATGTCCCTAGGGGTCCTAGGACCCCTAGGGACATATGTCCTCGTTTAATGGATCAAAGAGGGTCATAAATCACCCTATGACCCCCTTTGACCCATATGAACGATTTGAATATGTCCCTAGGGGTCCGAGGACCCCTAGGGACATATGTCATTGTTTAATGGGTCAAAGAGGGTCATAGGTCACCCTATGACCCTCTTTGACCCATATAAACGATTCGAATATGTCCCTAGGGTCTGAGGACCCCTAGGGACATATGTCATCGTTTAATGGGTCAAAGAGGTTCATAGGTTACCCTATGACCCCATTTGACCCATATTACCCATTCGAATATGTCCCTCGGGGTCCTAGGACCCCTAGGGACATATGTTGTCATTTAATGGGTCTTTGACCCATATTAACAATTCGAATATGTCCCTAGGGGTCCAAGGACCCTTAGAGAAATATGTCATCATTTAATGAGTTAGAGAGGGTCATAGGGTGACCTATGACCCCCTTTGACCCATATTACCCATTCGAATATGTCCCTAGGGGTCCTAGGACCCCTAGATACATATATCATTGTTTAATGGGTCAAAGAGGGTCATAGGTCACCCTATGAGCCCCTTTGACCCATATGAATGATTGGAATATGTCCCTAGGGGTCCTAGGACCCCTAGGGACATATTTCATTGTTTAATGGGTCAAAGAGGGTCATAGGGTGACCTATGATCCCCTTTGACCCATATTACCCATTCAAATATGTCCCTAGAGGTCTTAGGACCCCTAGGGACATATGTCGTCATTTAATGGGTCAAAGGGGGTCATAGGTCACCCTATGACCCCCTTTGACCCATATGAATGATTCGATTATGTCCCTGGGGGTCCTAGGACCCCTAGGGACATATGTCGTCATTTAATGAATCAAAGGGGGTCATAGGTCACCCTATGAACCCCTTTGACCCATATGAACGATTCGACTATGTCCCTAGGGGTCCTAGGACCCTTAGGGACATATGTCATCGTTTAATGGGTCAAAGAGGGTCATAGGTCACCCTATGACCCCCTTTGACCCATAATACCCATACTAATATGTCCCTAGGGGTCCTAGGACCCCTAGAGACATATGTCGTCTTTTAATGGGTTGAAGGGGGTCATAGGTCACCCTATGACCCCCTTTGACTGATATGAACGATTCGGCTATGTCCCTGGGGGTCCTAGGGACATATGTCATCATTTAATGGGTCAAAGGGACCCCCTTTGACCCATTAAAGGATGACATATGTCCCTGGGGGTCCTAGGACCCCTAGAGACATATATCGTCATTTAATGGGTCAAAGAGGGTTATAGGTCACCCTATGACTCCCTTTGACTCGTATATATTAATAATATACATATCAATATAATAATATATATATATATATATACATATACATATTACATTATTATATTTAATGAAAATATTACGTTATTATATAAATATATTAATTACATATTAATATAATAATATTTATAATATATATTATATTTAATAAAAATATTACGTTGTTATATAAATATTATATTATTATACATATTAATATAATAATATATAATACATATTACATTTAATTAAAATATTACGTTATTGTATATATTAATAACATACATATTAATATAATAATATATAATACGTATTTTATATATAGATAAATTACGTTGTTATATTTAGTAAAAATAATAATAATATATATTATATTTATAGATTGTAATAAGATTAACATAAGATATTATTATATATTACTAGATTATATCTTGTATGTTTACATTACGTTATTATATATATATAATATATTAAAATATGCCTTTACATATTAATATAAGTGAAATAATTTAAAAATAAAAAACTAGAACGTTTAAATCGAATTTCCCTCCAAAATTTGAAGATTTTTGCAATTTGACTACCGAGCCATATCGGATATCCGATGTCAAATCGGATATCCGATCAGGCTTGGTATTTACCAAGCCTGCCCGGTCAACCCCAAAGACATGTTTATAGAGAGTTTTAGTGATACTCAGACTTCAGGTAGCCGTCTGACAATGTTATTTTGATCAAAATTGAATGAAACAAAATGGGTTTTTTAATATCGCTCTCTAGATTCCATCAATATAATTTCTGTCAAATTCTGAGTTCGATAAGTATTTATTAGTTAATTATCAATGAAGATTATTGTAAAGTGTTGATTGACATACTGAATGAAAAATAGCTATAACTTTCAAACGGTATAACATTTTTTAAATCTCAAAGTTGCGTCACATTCTATACTTTGCCTAGTATAAGAAAAAAACAAAAAAAAAAAAATTTGATCAAATTTTCTATTAGTTAGGGTGGTTAGACACGAGACTTTTTTTAATCCGAAAAAGTTTTATAGAAAATTCATATTTAATTATTTATTTGGAATAAAAATATCAGAAAATATGCGTCACATCCGGGCATGAGTCTAGTTTTCATATCTATAATTATATTAAAAAAATATTATGATTTGATTTTGATGAAGGTAGTCAGACATACACCTACTTTTTATTTTCGCCTTGAAATTTTCTTAGTACTACATTAAAATTCAAACTTTTGACCAATCAATTATTTTTTTCTCCTAATAAGGCCTAGTAGTTTAGAAACTACATTCAATTTTCTACAAATTATTTTCTTACAGCTTTTTGATATAAAGTCCATAACCACTTCAAAATTATGTGTCAAGTTGACATAAACCTGATTTGCTGATTTTTCACTGCCACTTAAGGCCATAGTTTGGTACACCATGATCTTGCACATACCCATAGGTTCTTTGATATGCATACTAAACATTATACATGTGGAAATTCATGAAACTTAGTTGGGTACAAGATATTCAATTTCAAACTAGGCTTGCTATCATTGGTTGACACTTAGGCAAAAATGTAGATTTGATCAATGCTCGAAAAGATGATTCACAAAATGACTCGAAATGGAAACTTATAATTATAGGATGAATTCATATATTGTATATAAGATATTAAACACATAAAATGCATCCTAGGCCTCAAAATGATGGCCAAGTACATATGTATGAAAAGAACTTATAGGGGCTCATTTTGACTTACTTTTTAGAATAGTACTCAAAATCAGTGCCTCAATTTTGAGTCCCAACACTATCCCATTGGATTAGTTCCAAATTGTCCAAATTTCAACTATGGCCCTTATTAACAAATTTGTAACTCATGAAAATTGCTAAACATAGCACATTGTTCGGTTGACTCAATTGATAAAACTTGTGAGCAATTACTCAAACTACAAACTCGGTCACAGGGTCATCTATAGCATTGATCAACATACCTTGACAATTCCATTTTGTCTTCATGATTTGTTCAATCACATCCCTTTCTTGACATCAAACTATCTTCACTCTATTTGAAATAGGGTACCCAGTCATGTGATGAATAATAGACTTTGTGATCTTGATTGGTTCATTCTCCATCCATAATTTCATGTCATGTATTTGGCTTAATACAATCTTTATCCATTCAACTTTGAATACTTTTGGAAATTCTAGAGAAATATTTAATGATTTCTCATCCATGACTATCATACTCTCACTATCACACAACTTATCATACACATTTCTTAGCTCAAAATCACCTATCTCTCCAAAATTTTGCACATATAACACAATCCAACATTGTGTTCCATGATCACTTTGGGTGGATTTTAAATAATACTCCTTATGAATCTCGTCTTAACACAATGTATGGATATGCTTTAAACTTTGGCAGAGGGTAGGCATCATTAAAAATAATTTTTGCACTGTTATCTCTTAATGTGTCATTCTCTCTATTAAATGTGGATGATTCCATCTTTCCAATCTAGAGATTCAAAATCAAAAAATTCACAACTCAAATCAAATAACTCTCTTCAAAACTTCACACAAATCAATCTACAAATTAGTTGAATTCTTTGCTCAGTAATCTCAAAAAATTGGTGAGCAGAAATAATTTTCAAAATACACTAAATATGTTCAAACAATTGAATTAATTCTTCATTATATGCTTCATATAATTATTAGGTATAAATTGAATGTATAAAAACCATCATTGTTTACTCAATGAAACTTGTTACACAAACATCCTTCAAATTTGCTTGGGTAGTATCAAGACATGGTTCATGTTGACATACTTAATTGTCACTTGGTCTCTACCAAATTTTCAACTTGATACCTCAAGTTATCTCATCTCAAACATTAACTTTTGTTCATATGCATCCTCAATCATGCTTATTTGGACTTTCATGTGCACAATATTAGGAAATATTGTATTATATATCAATTTGAAACATAGTCCTATTTATACCTTATCATTTAGTTTGATGTGGGTAAACCATCTAATCCACTTGATTCAATGATCACAATTTCTACATTTTCACTATGGTCTTCATCTAACTTCTTTCTTAATGTTTGATTCATTCCACTCCTTGATTCATCATCATTGACCTTTTTTTTCCATTGTTCTCTTGAATAATTGGTGTTGGTGCTTGGTTCTGATAATCTTTTGTTAGCTCACCAACCTAATAATTGAAACATACTAGTCTAAAGTTCCCCCACTTACTAGATATTTCTTTGGGGTGTATCCTAGAAATTTTTTCGACAATGTGTCCTTACTTTCCACAATATTGACAATTTATGTAAGTATTATAACCTCAATTTATGGTATTACCTTTCTTAGGTGCTTTTCCTTGACCTTTAGGAGTCCAATTATTTTTAGGTTTAGATCTACAATATTTTTACTTGTGACCATATTTATGACATGTATAATAGTAACTTTCAAATCTAGAATTAGTTAGTGCTTTATTGACATTTAATTTACACTCATATGCATGATGAACTTGTTTGTTGCAAGTGAAATAATAACCATTGAGTTTATATTTAGTGTTTGACTTACCCATATGTCTCCTACAAATTTCTGTGATTGTATGGCCTAGTTTTTCATAGCAATTAAATGTAGGCTTCTTATTCTTTGGATTTATATTAACATTCCTTTGTACTCCTTGATTTGATGATTCTCCTTGCTCAACACCTGATAGGAACTCAACATACCCTAGTTCAAAGGAATCATGAGGTCTCCTTGATGCATTCATCTATTCATTTAGAAATATCATAGTCTCTTTAGGTTTACTCAACCTCTCAACAAATTTCTTTTAAGCTTTCAACTCATTCACCAATATATCATTCTCAGATTTCAAATTTGTAATCTCCAAATATTTTCTTGCAATCTCATGATTTTCACTAAGTAACTGATTGAGTATATCAAACTAATTATGGGTCAGCTTTTGTACTTCTTTTATCATTTCATCAAGTCTTGCAACCAACTATCTATTTTCTTCATCAACCATTGTCTTGTCATCTGCAACCTTTTCTTTATCTTCCTCAACCTTTTTGTTTTGTTTGATTAATTCAGCTTGCCTTACAACTTGAATTTCATGTTCTCTTTTCAATGCTATAAACTTCTTCATTTAGGGTATTTTTCCTCTCCAATATATATTCTACTATTGCATTAGACTCACTATATCTTTCTTCATTAAATAGTTCTTCAAAAATATCTTCTTTGTATTAGGTGTCATAATTTTGTATTATCATTTCCTTTCTTTTCTTCAAGGATTAACTTAATATGTCTTTTATATAGCCTTGACATGTTCACAAGAGAGTTGAGCATCAATCTTGTGATTCACAATGATCTTTCCCAATTTGTAGGCTTCCATCTTCAAGATCTTTTAACTCCTAAGTAGTTACACTTTTGCGAAGACTACACTTCTATGATATAATTTGTTGGAAATCTAATAGTGAAAGTGAGATACTAAGAGTAGTGTGGGTGGGTGAATTGAGAGCTATAAAAATTCTTTCACTGCAAACATTAAACATAATTGATATCACCACATGAAATCATCATTTAAACACTCACCTCATATCAATTTTACCATTCACATCAACATAATATTTGATCTACCTTCTAACTTCATATATGTAAACTCATAAACAGATAACACAATAACACATACATTTGGTAATGCAAAACCCACCAAGATAAAGGTAAAATTGTGATGGTGATGACACCCACAAAATATTCAGTACTATAGCAATAAAGTTATTCCTATTAAGGCTATAATATTTTGATCACTTCTATTGATCTACCCTTTGAGGGGTCAGCCTTGTTAAAGGCCAAAAGATCTGCTAGGTTTTACCTTGGTTAAAGGATTTTGACATCATAATGAGGTGAGTACTCTATTGGTTATATAAGCCTTTCAAAGCTATTCTATTAAGAGATTTAAACCCTAGAACACTAGTTAGAATGTTGACAACTTGATCTTTAGTTACCACTTTTATGCTTGATAACAGATCTCCTCTATTACAAAATCATTGTCCATGTTTTGACTCTACCACTTCATATATACGTGTTGAAAACTTCAAAACTTGAAAATTCCCAATCTATCCACCTTTATTATCATCATATATCCTTTTTTTCCTTCTTATTTCTCCATTGTTTTTGTCAATTATGTATGTTGGGGTTGAGTTGCCAAACAAAACTTATCTAGAAATGGTTTGTGAATTTGAAAAATAATGCTCAAATTATTATCCTAGTTATCCTATATGGATTCAATACCCTGAATCTCCAGCTCCAATTTTACTACAAGATCCATTAGACTCTAAAAATGAAAAATTTGGATGAACGTAGACTAATTCATGTGCACTCTTGAAATGCAATTTCATAACCTCAAGGTAAGGTGTCACCATATCTTATATAGATATTAATTTTTCTACGATCCTTCTATATTCAATAGGCAATTGTGTAAGCCTTTCCTATTGAAAATTGACCTTAGATAAATGTGCAACTCTAGACTAACATCTCATGATAATATATTTGTATTGTACTACAAGTCACCTTCTAGTTGATCCATCCTCTCTCTAATATATTTTGTGTAAGTTGAGCTATCACACAATTTTTGAAATATTATATTTAAAATTTTTGAAGCTCAACATGTCTTACATCAATTTTTGTGGCTACCTTTTCTATCACTTTCTTTTAAAACTTATTTTCTAACCATTGATTCAATTTCTCATTGGCAGCAACATCATGGTCATTTATTTTCTCTACAATTTTAATAAACTTCTTGACAACTAGAAGATTTTCATCCAAATTATCTATTATGAATTATATCTTTATATTATATAGCTCTTATTTTTGTGCTTTCTTATGTTGGTGGTCTCTTCTTAACTCAACTTGTTTTTCTTTCCTAGTAAGTAGTTCTCTCAAGATTTTCATTTTCTCCTTAGTGAAATTTGACTTGTCCCAACCTAGTATAACTATATCCTCTTGAAGCATAATAGGGTTATCTTGAAATGAAATAGGGGACTTGACTTTCTTCCTCTTAGTCCTTTTACTTGAATTGTTGGAGCTCAACATAGATACTTGTAAGGTTTGTGTTTGGAGCTCCAGATTCAATCTTTGAACTACTGCATGTGTGTCCTTGATACCTTGATTCTACTCCTTAGTGAATGTGAGTTCACCATTTGAAGTCAGCTACACTATCTCCTTTTCACCTTCAATTTAAGGTTCTAAGACATTTGTCCTTTCAATGCTAGTAGTATATTTTTGGCTCTCTTTTAGCTTTTTTTTTTC
This sequence comes from Cupressus sempervirens, assembly GCA_028749045.1. Taxonomy (NCBI): domain Eukaryota; kingdom Viridiplantae; phylum Streptophyta; class Pinopsida; order Cupressales; family Cupressaceae; genus Cupressus; species Cupressus sempervirens. The sequence continues at coordinate 601,089,786 of CM053791.1, read as the reverse complement.
ATGGGTGCCCTTGCTGGTAACATTAGTCTTATCTCTTCCTTTATTTTCCAACCCACTCTATTGTTTGGCAACATCAATATCTTTTGTCTCTCTTGACACATGTATGTGTAGGATCATGGTGTGCCAAAAAGTGGAGATCTAAAAAATATGTAGTTCTAAAATGCCTCAAAGCATTTCAAAATATATTTAAATTTTTTTCCCACCCATCCTAATACCAAACCAAAAAAAATAATACCTTTATAACATCTAGTATATCTTTAGATACCAACCCTATATGGTAAACTTTGAAAACATCATGGAAACTTGTTTTTAGCCTATTCTTGTGTATTTTTTTACATCAAACATGTAGTTGATGACTTTTTTTCACCCAAATTTGATGAAATGAAAAAAGTTTCTTAAGAATATTCTTCATTTTCCATAAATGTAATGTCTATCAAATTACGAGTTCAGTAAGTAATTATTACTTTTTTCTAATGGAGTTATGTATAAAGTGCTGATTGACACACTAATTGAAAAATAACTATAACTATCAAATGGTAAAACATTTTTGAAATCCAAAAAGTTCATCACATTCTATAGTTTTTCTACTATAAGGAAAAAAAATAAAAATTAAATTTTGCAAAGTTTTGAATTAGTTAAGGTGGTTAGACATGAGTGTTTTTATTCCAAAAATACTATAGTAGAAAATTCATATTTAATTAATTAATTATAATAAAAATACCAAAAATATGTATCACATATGGGAATGAGTCTACTTCTTATATCTAGAATCCAATTAAAAGATATTATCATTTGAATTTGATTAAGGTGGTCAGACATATGTCTACTTCTTATTTTCATCCTAAATTTTTTGTACTATTGCATTGAAATTCAACTTTTTGACCTATTAATTTTTATTTTTTTCAAATAAGGCCTAGTATTTTAGAAACTAAACTCAATTTCCTAGAGATTATTTTCTCTCAGATTTTTGATAGAAAGTTCATAGCAAGTTGAAAATTGCAAATCCAATTAACATTACCTTGATTTGCTAATTTTTCATTGCCACTTAAGGGCATAGTTTGGTTGACCATGATCTTGCACATACCCACACATGAAAATTATTATAAAAAATAATGGTAGATGTATTAATTAGACTAACTATTAATTGTTGATATTGTTGTTGATCACCAATCTTTGGATATTCCTTGATTTGTACAATAACTGGATTGGTTTACAACAATGGATCTTTGATTGATTTAGGAGCTTGCTCCTTGTTTTTTGTGTCAATAAACTCAATCCTAACCAACTCCTGATTATTAGAAGCCACATCTAGAAATGTATTTTTTAGGAGTTTCATCTTCAATGGTGACTAATTCAATTTTCTTCTTGCTCTCCTTAGCCATCTTATGAATTGTCTCAACTAATTGCTTGACATGTCATCATAGATGTCTTCCTTATTATCTAACTCCACTTCTCCTTCATCCTTATCTTCCTTATTTTATTTTTCTTCATCTACAAGTATGAGACAAAAAAAATTCTTCCATACTATTATACCCTCCTATAAAAATTCTTATATTTTATTTTTCAAAATTTTGCAAACCCTTCTCTTTGGCACAAACTTCTTTGCATAGTCTTTCATGGCTATTGACATATGATGTTTTCCTAAATCAAGCACCACTTGGGCTAATGCAGCCTCTCTAATTTGTCTTTCAATGGTTAAGGCCTATTTCCACTTTGCATCTATGTTATTATACAATTCTTCTAGTAATTCCCTTCCTAATTTAATTAGTGTATACATAAAATTCACCATCATGTCCATAACTTATTTTTCAACCTTTTCTTTATCAAGATTTTCTAAGGTATCCTATTTAATATATTTAAATCCTACTAGACCTATTGAAGTCCTCAAATTTTCACATACCTTTTAAATATATCTAGGTTTGGCATTCTTATCAATCTCTTCAACTAACAATGTTGTGGTGGCAGTTGCCACTTCATCAATATTCACCTCATAATGTAGCTCCATCTTAGCCATGTCACTCTAGGAATTATAGCTTGAAAATATGTGTAATTTTAATCAACAAGGAAACATATGTGATCATAGTATTTTTCCATGATTGACTTAGGTATTCTAAATCTTTCTTTTTCTTTTCCTTGAAATCCTCAAAATAATCATCCATTATGGTTGCAAAATTTTCACCTATCTAATTAATGTATTCATTTATTTTCTTCATGACTAATCTCTTCATACCATAAACTACATCTCCAATAGTAGGAAAATAATTATGTATATAAAAAATATGAACACAATAAGACAACCAAACTTACAAGATGATTTGTCTACCTTCCTTATAACTCCAAGGTTCTCTACTAGTTGGATTAGTTCCAACTTGGCCAAATTGTAACTATGGTCCTTCTTAACCAACTTGTAACTCATGTCAATTGCTACACATGTCAAACTATTTAGTTGGCTTGACTGATAATTCTTGTGAGCAATTACCCAAACTACAAACTCAATCACAAGATACTCTTTAGTATTGATTGACATATCTCAACCATTGCATTTTTCCTTCACGAGTCTTGCAATCACATCCCTTTCTTGACATTAAATGGCCTTCACTTTCTCTAAAATAGGGTATGTAGTCACATGATGAATAGTAGACTTTGTGACCTTGATTGGTCCATTCTCCATCGATAATTGCATGTCATGTATTTGTCTTAGCACAAACTTTATCCATTCAACTTTGAATACTATATTTTCATGTTTTATGGAAAGAGTTAACCCTTTCTCATCCATGACCTTGTTCTTGTCCCTCAAACTCATATTGTCACACAACTTATCATATGCATTTCTTAGCACAAAATTTCCTATCTCTCCAATTGTACACTAGTCACACAATCTAATATTGTGTACCATGATAACTTTGGGTGTAATTTAAAAAAATTCTCCTAAAAAATATCCTATTAATGCAATGTATGGATATTCTTTAAAATTTGGTAGAGGGCATGCATCATTACAAATAATTTTTGCATTGTTATCTCTTAGTTCCTCCTTCTCACTACCAGATGTGGATGATGCCATATTTACAATATATGGTTTCAAATCAAACAACTTCACAACTCAACTAAAATAACTTCCCATAAATCAATCATTAAGTTGATGATACACACTTGAATCTCTTCACAACTTCACACAAATCACTTAGAAAATCACCTAAATTCTTCGCTCTATAAACTCAAAAATTTGGTGAGTATAAATTATTTTCAAAATCCACTAAATGGTTTCAAAAAATTGAATTGAGTTTTCATAAAATTCTTCATACAATTATTATGTATACATTTAGTGTATAACAACTATTGTGGTTTACTCAATGAGACTTGTAACACACACATCCTTCAAATTCTCCTAGGTAGTATCAATCCTTCGTTCATACTGTCTTACTAAACTAGTACTCAATCTCTACCAAATTTTCAACCTAGTACCTCAAGTCATCTAATCTCAAACATTAAATTTTGTCCTTATGCATCCTCAATCATGCTTATTTGGACTTTTATGCATGCAGTATTAAGAACTAGTGTATATAATATCATTTTGAAACATAGTTCCATATATAAGTTGTCATTTAGTTTGGTCTGGGGGAATCCCCTAATCCATACAATTTCTACATTTGCACTTTTTCATTCATCTAACTTCTTTTTCCATGTTTGATTCATTTCACTCCTAGCTTCTTCAATATTGATCTTTTCCTTTCCATTTTTAACCTGAATACTTGGTGTTGGTGCTCAATTTAGATAGTCCTTACTTATATGACTAACCTTCTAATAATTAAAACTTACTTGTCCAAAGTTCTTCTACTTACTAGGTCTTCCTCTTAGATGTATCCTAGCACAATGTTTTGTAGTTTGTCCATATTTTCAACAATATTGTCCCAATTTATGAGATTATATTTCTTAGGGGCTTTTCCTTGATCTTTAGGAGTCATAATTTTCTTATCTTTAGACCTTTAATCTTCAGAATTATGACCATATTTCTAACATTTATAACTGAAACCTTCAAATCTAGAAATAATCGGTGCCTTATTCACAATTAATCTACACTCATATGATTGATGAACTTGGTTTTTGCAAGTGAATAAATAACCATTGAATTTAGGTTTAGGGTTTCACATACCAATCTTGCTCCTACAAAATTTTTTGTATGACCTAGTTTTTCACAAGGATAGCATGTAGGCTTCTTGTTCTTTGGCTTTGTATTTGCATTCCTTTTTTCTCCTTGATTTGACAACTATCCTTGGTCGACACTTGATAGGAACTCAACATAGCCAAATCTAGAGGTGTCATGAGGTCTCCTTGGTGTATTCATCTATTTATTTAGAAATATCATAGCCTCTTTAGGCTTATTCAACCTCTCAACAAATTCCCTTTTAGATTTCTACTAGCTCACCAATCTATCATTCTCATATTTTAGATTTGTAATATCAAACTCTTTTCTTGTAATCTCATGATTTTCACTTAATTGATTGATTATATCAAACTAATAATGGGTAAGCTTGTGCACTTATTCTATCCTTTCATCAATTCTTGTAACCAACTATCTCTTTTCTTCATCAACCATTGCCTTTTCATCTTCAACCTTTGCTTTATTTTCCTCAACCTTTTTATTTTGTTTTGTAACTTCACATAGCCTTACTAATTGAATTTCATGTTCTCTTTTCAATTCTCTAACTTCCTAATTCAAGGTATTGTTCCTATCCAATATATCTTCTATTATTGCATTAGATTTAGTAGGTTTTTCTTCATCAAATAGTTATTCAACAATCTCTTTGTTGCATTGGGTGATATTTTGTTGTATTTCCATTTCTTTTATTCTCTTCAAGGATTTCCTTAATGTCTATTTTGTGACCTTGAATTTTTCATAAGAAACCTAAGCATCAATATTCTACTTCACAATGATCTTTCCTAGTTTGTAGGCTTCCATCGTCAAGATCTTTTAACTCACAAGTTATTACACTTTTGCCACTAGATAAATTGAGATACTGGGGGGGGGGGACAACTAAATCATGATCTATAAAACTTCTTTCACTTCAATGATGAAACATATTTGATATCACCACATAAAATCCTCATTGAAACATTTACCTCATATCAATGTTACTAATCACATTAACATAGTATCAGATCTACATGCTAACTTGTTGAGTTGTTGTTTTGCATGATGCTTAATGATAGGAATCCTTTCAAACTCCTCTCTTGAAAAGTTAATCTTGAGGATCAACTTCAAGGTTTTGGGTGATCTTGTGACATACTAGAATCATTTTAGTTGAAGATAAATATTATTTTTTAGAAGGAGGCCTTTGCTGGTTTAGATGATCACAAATATGATGTAAAATCTATCCATTGCTTCAAAATAAGACACACAAAAGAACTATGTTTTTGTATTTTCTATTTTTTATGAATGCAATCTAATAATGTAGCTAGTATGAGTTCCTAATTTATCAAGGGGTTAGTAAAGAAAATAAAAAAGATAAGGTAACAAGAAACTTTAAGAAAATAATACAAAATTAAAATGTTAATAGACATAAGCTATGGAACAACATGTCTACGAGTTAAGCTTTCAAAGAAATCAGTGGGTAACCAATGAAAGTAGGAGGAGTGCTTCCTTAATTCCATTGATGCAATTGTTGATAAAAAATTTAGTAACATTATGATGCTTCACTCTTCATCAAATTGCAAGACCATAGAAAGTGTGCTCATGCAAGACAAAAAGTTATGCAGGAATGATTTGATGATTTCTTCTTGAGCTAGATATGTTAGTGGAATTCATCAAACCATAGCAAACACTAGAATTAAAATATTGCACAACCGGAAATAACGCAATAAATTTTTGGCTCAATCACAATTCCATGAACATACATTCACAGAAATATGAGACATTTAGGCAAGAATCACTGCACTCCAAATACGAGCACCAAATGCATTTATTATTGTAAAATAATGATGGCCCTAATTACATATTACAATCTCGTATTTATAAGAAATCATCTCCTCAATTTGTGTTGAGAGTGAGAGATATCTTCATGCAATCATATGCTTTTAATTTAATAAATTAGACTAATTATATATAAACTATCTAACTAGTGCTTAGTAGGACTCCATCCATTTTTATATCATTAATTGGATGCATGAGCCTTTACATGTCGTAAAACAAAGAAAATATGAGAAAATAAGAAGATAGCCTTTAGTCAATGTGGAAGTGTTTGGAAGTCCCAAAAATAGAACCTAATCCTTCACTAGGCATTTATTAGAGTTAAATTGTGATCAGAATGCTTTTTCGATGCATGGAAAGCTTTAATTTTGGGAATTGGCAGTTAACTATTGGTGCATCTCTAGAAAAGAACACCTCCGAAGAAAGCGCATCAATGCACCCACATACCTCTAACTTCTTCAAAATTCTTCCAACACTTTGTGACAAAAAGCACCAGTGCACCTAGTGCAATAGCGCATGTGCACCAGCACAACAACATTCCTCAAAGGTCCAAAATTACAAATTTTTACTGAGTGTCAAAAATGAAATTTCAATTTCTAGGTTTTGTCACCCTTCATACTAGAGCTATGTCTAGATGTTTTCCCTTTACTTTCTCAATAATCTTAGAGATCTTTACCACATCTAGTAAATCTAAGGCATTATACTTATCCTTGATCTTCCACTTGTAGTTGTCTACCTCTATACAGGGGTCAGCAAAATCCCCAGGTTTAGTATCTAACTTTAGTAAGGCTTCTTCTATCCTAAAGGCCTACTAGATGTCTTCATCAATAGTAACTTCTTCAAAAGTCTTCCTAATTTTTTGCACAAATACCTCTACTAGTATCAATTTCTCCCATTCATTGTCTTCAAAAATTTCTAGACATGGATCGCTATAATGTTTCTCTTCTTCCAAAATTTTCTCTTGGGCTTGGTCCTTGAGCTAGTGGATCTTCACATGTAATGATTCTATTACTTTATTTATATATGCTATCTTTTCTATGGAATCATCAATCAAATCTAACTCTTCCACAATATATACATCCATAAGCACTCTATACCTCTAGCCCTCTATCGCTTGTAACACTTGTAAATCTTTCTGCCATGTATGTACTGCATCGATAAGACTAAAATCTTGTTTCAAATTGCTACCATTTTATTCACATTCTCCTGCATAACATGGAGTAGCCTTAGATTTCCTTGGATGATAAGAATGCTCTTCTCCTCAAAAATTTCACACCACTATTGCTAGGCATCCAAAAATGGATCCAAATGTACTCCTCCCCTATCTCTTCTTTACATCACTACACTTAAAGTATCTTCAAGGTGTTTAGGATCCAAGGGACCAACAATTTTGGCTAAATATCCTTTTAGGATTTTATTTTTCCTTGGAAGTGTTATTAATTCTATCCCTTCCTATTCCAAACTTCTAAATACCCCCTTCATCCCCATTGTAACCATTAATTTATCAGTGTCTAATGTAGGCTTCCCAAGCATAACTTCTTTGATTTGATAATCTTGTGGATCTAAATATTATATTTCTAAATCAAGAGGAGGAATAACCACTTTTGTAAATAAATCTTGGTTCTGATCACTATTAATAAATGTTAATGCTCTTGCATCTTTTGATGGGGACTCAAGTTTCCTTAGAACCTCAATCAACTCTATCATGTCTTCTTCATTGGAATTAAATTGTTTCTTTTTATTTCTTATCATCTCCTCTTGCAACCATCTTGGAATTCATTCCAATAAAGTTTTTCCTTTGGAAGATGAAGGATTTTGCTCTGCTATGCCTTTTCCCTTATCACACCTTTTTGGGGTTTTCTCCCTCCATGATGGCTCTCCTTCTATAGTTTTTGATTTGGTGGAGCCCATTGTTATCACCTCTATGTCTTGGGAGGCTTGCTGAGGATATTCAACCATTTTTCCTTCTCTAGACACTTCATCAGTTGATGCCTCTTGTGGCTCTTCCTCCTACTCCTTTTGAACTTGTTCTTCTTCCATACCTGCTGGTAGAGGAGTAGTAGACCCTTTGTCCACAACAACTATAACCTATACTAGGGATGGAGTAACCTTAGGCCCTTGTGATTCTAGTGGCATCTAAGTCCAATCTTCTTGTTGGGGCTCATCGGTTGGTGTATCCCTGATCTTATCTCTAATTAGTTTAGTTCCTATGGACATGAAATCAAAATTTGACATCTTAAATATATCAGTACCCTCTACATCCTACTCATCAATCCATTTTTCCATTTCATCCTCTAATGTGGTTGTTTGTAGAGGTTCTTCTAGGATTGGTGGTGGTGTAGTAGTAGAACTTCTCCTTCTCTCCTATTCTATGGATCTTGCTAGCCAATTCCTCCTACACAAAGGTACATTGTCCTCATCATCCTCTTCTTCATCTTCCTTAGGAATAGGTTCCAGGTTTGATGTGATAGGGACTAATTTCCTAATCACCCTTTGACTCTTCTTCACTAGAATATTTGACTAGGTGTAGCAACTAGTGGTAGTTGAGGCTCAACCTAGTATTGGATTGCCCCAGTATCCTCCAACCCTTGTCCATTAATTTCTTCTTGTTACGTAGGTGTTGGTATTTCACCCTCTTCCAATTCAATTCTCTAGGGGAACTTCTTTTGCTCTTACCTGAGCCTCTACCTTTCTGAGCTCGATAATAACCCACCAGCCTATTGAGTTGGTGTAATATTTCTAGCCTAACTAGAGTTGAGCTGCAAAGGTAGGGATGGTGACTTTCTTCCCTCTACCTTTGGTTGGGTTAGCTCATGCATGGAAGATCACTATTTTAGGTATTGGATCAAGCTCAAATGGTTTCTTGATCCAATCCTACATCATTTTAATGATGTGCCTCACCCTATGGTTGATATCTAAAGTTTCCTCTATATCAACCTTAGCACTCATAATAGGCCTATCACCTATCTTATCCCTATTGAATAGAAGATCCAACAACTTCTTAGAATCTTGTTGCAATATATTTAAGGAAATTTTTATCTTCAGGGCCTTTTTTGCTAGATACAAAGTCATTCTGCAATAATCCCTTATTTGGATATCATAGTCATTCATCTCATTCATCTAGTGATCTTCAATAGCTTCTTCATGGGTGAATGTTTTACTTGCTAAATATTATACTCTCCCTATGCTGTCAAAACATGGCCGTGGAGAAATGTACTCTTCCAAGGGATACTAATCTCATTCACACTCAAAAGAGGGGATGTCTTACCTCTTATCTACCTAAAAGGGTCCTATAACCAATGGCCAAGTCCAACATTTTTTATGTTTCCTTCTCACTCTATCATAGGCAGACAAGATTTGTCAAGAGATCTCTAAGAGAACAAGTCTATAACAAGGATACCTTGGAAGCTTCTTGGGGTTCATGGTGGTACCTACTATCCTTAGATATGTGAATGTTCTAAATTAGATGTAGTAGGCTCTAAGTACTATTATCTATGCCATCACATCATCTGATAACCTCTTTTCATAGTCCCCTTCTATAAATCTGATTATAACAAATATAAATGCATCATTCACAATTCTATACTATTTTCCTTGCTCCAAGAGCTTTTTCTTCACCAATTTAGGGTACACAATGTATGGCCATGCATTAGGATCTTACATGCTACCCTTTCTATGCAACCTTGGATTGTATGTTGCTCTTACAGTCAATAGATGTACACCAAATACAATGTCATATAGAACTTCCTTTTGTTCTTTACCACCACCACTTGTTTGCACAAATTCTCACTAAGAGTAGAAGCCCAATCTAGTGGCATTTCCACTTTCCTTGTTGTTTCAATGAAATGTACCATGAAGATATTCAAATGCCCGGCTGCCTATAGACCCATAACTCTACTCAGAAGTATAATTGAATACTCAATGTCTTCAATCATATACCCTCTACTCATGTCCACTTTACCAGTCTTCTTGCCTAAGGGAGTCTTTTGTATGAGGTATGTGAACTGAATGATCTTAGAGGCTTCCTCAACGTGTTCTCGGTACCACCCTTCTTCTTGTTCATATGTAAGCCTGATGAATTGATCTTCCCTAGGGATATGGAATGCTTTCTCAATATTCTTTAGGTGTAGATCAGGACAATTTCTCCTATAACACTCTTCACCATCCTTTCCTCAGGGACCAAGTGTTTTACAAGTGTCATAATAAGCTCCGAAGATTGCACTAACACCAGGTGTGAAGCTACTTTGACCAACCCAATTTGGATGAGTGCAGAAACCATTTGTGACCTCTTAGTAGGTTTGTTCCAAATCTTTAGGAATTCTCCCAAATCAATATGCCCTAGATCAGTATCCTTAATCTTTGAGTAGTTATCTTGAAACCTCAATTTTGTTTGAACACCTTGGAAATTGACTACTATAGGTTTCAATGCCATTTTCTCACCCATGGAAGTTGATGAAGATGCCATTATATCTACACAAATGGATGTCCATTAGTTTTGAATTAAAGAGAATATGATAAATTCAAACCCTAAAGTTGAGTTGTACAAAATTTACAAAGTGAAACTTCTTGAAATCTTAGAAAAAACCTCTTATATCCTCAAAAAATAAGCACACTAGGTGCACTAGGGAGGTGCCCCTACTGTGGAACACTCCTATTGGTTTTAAAGTTCATTTTCAATATTTCAGGTGTGTACTACTGAACTAAGTTAGGTGCACTAGTCTGCATCTAAAATTTTGAATTGATTATTGCTTTTTCACTTTTATGTGTTTCACATATTTTTGGATCTATGGGTGCACACTAACACACCAAATTGGGTGTGCTAGTGCACACCCATGTGTTTTTTTTTAGGCAAATTTTTTATTTGTTTTATGTTTTAGGTCTCAGGGGTGCAGAGTAGTGCACCTTACAAGTTGCACTACTGTGCATCCTATAAGGGATTGTGTTTTCTTGGGCAAGTATGCTATCGATAAGTGAAGGAAGGTGCACCTATCTATGTGCTTAGGTGCGATTGAGACTTGATGCGGGATGCAAAGATGGAGAAGACTTGCTATAGCATGGAGATGTGACAAAGGAGGTGTTTGGAGAGAGACAAGGTAAGTATTGGCGGGGGGGGTTGGGGGGGCTTTATAGGCCCTAGGGGTAACCTGGGTATTAAGAGGGCTACATTTGTATAGCTACAAAGTTGCACAACTATGACTTACAACACTTTTTTCACTATCATGGTGCATCAGTGCACCTATTTAAGTGTGCTAGTGTACCTTTTTTTCTTTGAAAAAAAACCTCCTTGATCACAATTTCTGATTTTTGTCAACTTGGTTTTCTTGTCTGGACATAGATGTGAACTAGGGCACTAGACTAAACCTAAAAATGATGCAAGTCCTAGATTAGGAGTCTAAAAAGTACAAAAATAAAGTAGGGGGTCCCCATTTCTACTAGAAAATAGGGCGTGCATTGTGGAATCACAACATAACTTCGTAAATGTAAACTCATAAACACATAATAAAATAACACATAGATTTGGTAAGGAAGAAACCCTCCAAGATGAAGGAAAATTTTTGGTGGGGATGCACCCATAAAATATTCACTAATATAGCAATAAGTTTTTCCTATTAAGGCTACAATGATATGATCACTTCTAGTGATCTACCCTTTGACAGGTGTACTTTATTAGAGGCTAAAAAATCTAATAGGTTCTACCTTGGTTAAAGGATTTTAACATCACAATGAGGTGAGTACTCTATTAGGAGATTTACATAAGCATGTTAAAGCTACTCTATTAAGAGATTTAAACTCTAAAACACCTATTAGAGTGTTTACTATTCAATCCTTCAATTAACACTTTGATGCTTCATAAGATATCTCCTCTATTCAATATGATATCACTTTACTATGATAGATATCTATATCTTCTCAAATATCTTCACTACACTACTTGGTCCCTACACTCTACTTTTCATGTAATTAAAGTCTTTACACACACTGATGACGGGCCGACACCACCCTTACCAACTCACAACCAAGATCACAAAAATATGGAGATAGAGAGATGACAAAATGATTCATAAAGTATCCATTAATACTTGAAAATTCATTAGAAGAGATTACATTTGAAGAGCTTACAATTCAAGAACTTCTATTTCTCGAACTTGATTACAAATGATAATAAGCCTTGCTTAAATAGGCACTTCTAACCCAAGACATTACAAACACAACCAATGTGGGATCAAAGTAAATACAACTACCTTTAAATAAATATTAAATTCCCACCCAAATACAACTAAGCACCCAACAAATATTAAATACATGATTTATCCAAAACCTTCTAGAATTTCCACCTACACACCTTGATTAATGGAATGACAACTATTTTTTTTATTTTTCTATTTATGCCACCCATGCACCTTGAAAATAGAAATTCCTTTTTTAATTCTTCTTTTCTTCTTTTTTTCCTATTTTTCAATTTTTTATTATTTTCTTTCTATTTTTGTCACTTTCTCTCTCCTCCACAATTTTTTTTTTTTTTTTTTTACAATTTTTTTTCTCATAATTTAATTTTCCCATGCAAGACATCACACACACACACATGAACTAGGTCATAGACCCTACTTAAATAGATGTTTAGGTGAACCTTATAGATGCAAATCAATGATCTAGAATCAATCATTTTTTTCTCTTAGTCCTTGCATTTTTTTTATTGGTGGATTGCCTTACCTAGGGATTAATGATCTGCCTTTGAACATGTATTCACCTCCTTGACTACCTCCTTGATTTTCAAAACATTCCTCCAGCTCAATAAAAATGGTTAACACAAGATTTTGTGCCATTTCAATCAAATATGTTAAACTTTGTTACTCAATACTGACACTCTACATAAACTATTTATTCATGTTGTCCCTTGGCCTAAACTGTGCTTGGCATGAACTAAATAACTCAGCCTTTGTATCACTTGTTGTCAAGTACTATCCTTGACAAACTTAGTATTCACTAGAGTACTTAGCAACCATTAGATCGCTTAACTATAACTAGTGCTCAACCCATGACTTAGAATATCAACAAGTTTACACTCCTCGGCTAGTTCTATATAGGGTAACTTAGTCATAGTGATGAATGAATAACCCTACCTAGTGAATGACTAAGTGTTTCACGTGCACACACACACACACACACACACAGACACACACACACACACACACACCACACACACACACACACACACACACACACAGGTGGGTACAAGAAGTTGGGTCCTACTTTTTCCCAAAAGGTGTAAGTTTTTTTTTATGTTTTTCAAATTTCATGTCACTTAATGTCCAAATTTGAGGCACATCAATATTGAATCTCATAAAACTACACTAATGGAAAATGTCATGTTTAGAGTCTAGTTTTCAAATATGTAATTTGTTGGAATACCCACATGGTATAAATTATAATTTTGTAGGCATGTTTAAAAACTACTTTTTCAAAATGCATGTTTTAGGATAAAACCATACATGTGTACGACCACACTTTTTTGAAGATTTTTTTTTTTTTTTGTAATTCCTTTTGGGAAAAGCTACATAACGTACCAAATATTGATGAGAATATTTTTCCTTATTTTTTTATTTAATAAAATTTGTTCAAAATTTTTTATTTGACCATAAAGTGGATTCGGAAAGCCTCTTTAATGTAGGGCCACAACAATTAGATGAAAACTTCACCTTTTTTCAATTTTATTTTATTATTAAAGTAAATTCTATGTAGATTGATGACATATAATTCATTTTTCAAAAAACATAAAATCAAAAAAGTTATTTAAATTTTAGTTAACCATACTATTTGAAGTTTAGGTACCGATTTGGCTTGATAAATATTGTAAAAATTATAAAATAAGTCATATTACTATAATATTTACATTTTTAGAACTAGAAAAAGGGTATTATAATGGGTTTTTGTTTCATCAAAAAACTCATTTGGAAAGTCCTACAAAAAATTGCGTCAAGGTAAAAATTTCATGTTGTTGTGCCTTAGCCAAATTTTGTAGAAAAAGAAAAGGCTTGGTCCTATCAATGTTATTCCAAGCCAAAACACAATGCAACCCATGGCATGTGAAATTAAAATGTTAATTAATGGTTGCATGTTTCAAAATGGGTACCCATTTCTAAAAGTAAGTAAAGATGAGCTTGCAAGCACAAAAAAATGCTTTTTAGAAATGGTTACCCATTTTTAAATAGGTAGAAATTTTGAAATGGGTACTCGTTTCTAGCATTAATCCTTTTCCTCAAGGATTTCCATGATTTTGGTACTCAACTTTTTGTATTTACCTACACACACACACCTCCCTCTCTCTCTCTCTCTCTCTATATATATATATATATATATATATATATATATATATATATATATATGTATATATATATGTATGTATGTATGTATGTATGTATGTATATGTATATGTATATGTATATGTATATGTAGATGTATGTGTATGTATGTATATGTATATGTATATGTATGTATGTCTGTATATATATATATATATATATATATATACAGACATACATACATATACATATACATATACATACATATACATATACATATACATATATATGTATATGTATCTATATGTATATATATATATATATCTATGTATGTATATATGTATATATATGTGTGTGTGTGTGTGTGCGTGTGTGTGTGTATGTATGTATGTACATGCACATGTATACATACACTAACACATATATTTGTGTATACATGTATATACATGTATATATATCTATATATATATGTATGTATATGTATATATGTGTGTGTGTATACATATATATTACAATCTTAAGAAGTCTTTATAAATATCTTTCAAACTCATATTAAAATGAATGGCTTAAAATTAAATAGGATTGGATTTGTAAATTTTTTTCTCAGTAATAGATTATAGCCTTGAATATTTATTATTATTATTTTTAAATAAATTTTTTTTCCATCTGGTCCCAACTTAATTGTAGGCATTATGGAGAAAAGAACAAGGAAGAAAATCCTCGATATAGCATAGGACTTTCATCCTAATTATAGATATACAAGAACCCCAATCTTTGTCAGGGATTACATAACACATGACTTCTTGTTACATTTCTTAGTATAAATTATATTGTTTCCCATGTAAATGATTGATATTATTTTTTTATAAAAATTATTAGAAAACCCTCTTATGATGTTACTGAATTATATCAAAATAAATACAAATTGAATTAGTTTAATGATCTGTAGATTACTTCTATTCTAACCTATCATTGATTTGATCACACTCTTTATCCTTTCTTGAAATCACTACAAATAAAGAAAATCAAAGCATCTATACCATATATATGTAATTATGAGACAAGTTATCATATTTGTACTACTTTCTAGTGACTTCTTTAGGATCTTTGTTTTTTTCCATTAATTTTATATCATATATGTATATGTATATATATATATATATATATATATATATATATATATATATATATATAATAAGAATTACATCTTTTTCATAAACTAATCATAACTAAATCATTCTTTGAATTTTCATTTTCTAATAGTATTCCTATAAATAGGTATAGACCAAAGAGATTTGATAATATTTAATGTTGAATTACATTTTGAAATGGGTGCCTATTTCTAGAATTAATTTTTTTTCCTCGAGGACTCCCATGATTTTGGTAATCAACACACACACACACACACACACACACACAAACTTATCTATATGTATATGTATACATGTGTGTGTGTGTGTGTGTGTGTGTGTGTGTGTGTGTGTGTGTGTGTGTGTGTGTGTGTGTGTGTGTGTGTGTGTGTGTGTGTGTGTGTGTGTATGTATGTATGAGAATCTTAAGAAGTCTTTATAAATATCCTTCAATCTCATATTAAAATGAATGGTTTAAAATTAAATAATATTGGATTTGTATTTTTTTGTCCAATAATAGGTTGTTGCCTTGAATATAGAGTTTTAAAAAAAATATATTTATTTACATTTGGCCCGAACTTAAGTGTAGGCATGTGGGGAAAAAGAACAAGGGAGAAAGCCCTTGGTCTACCCTAGGATTTTCATCCTGAATATAGATATACAAGAAACCTAATCTTTTTCAGGGATTACATAAGACATGACTTCTTGTTATATTTCTTAGTATAAATTATATCACTTCCCATGTAGATGATTGATATACATTTTTTATAAAAATTGTTTGAAAACCCTCTTACAATGTTATTAAATTATATCCAAATCTTTATCCTTTCTTGAAATCATTACAAATAGAGAAAATCAAAGCATCTATACCATATATATCTAATTATTAGGCAAGTTATCATATTTGATCTACTTTCTAGTGACTTCTTTAGGATCTTTATTTGCATTCCTTTGATGTTATATCATATATATGATCTATAATAAGAATTACATTGTTTTCATAAATTAATCATAGCTAAATCATCTTTTGAATCTATGGTTTCTAATAGTATTCCCATAAATAGGTATAGACCAAAGAAATTTGATAATTTTGGAATTTTTTAGAATAATTGAGAGAGGGATGAATCAATTATCCAAGGTCTAGATGTAAAAATAATTTTTTCTAGTACTAATCAAATCTATATCCATAAAACCTCAACATGCATGCATCCATTAGATCATATGATAGCTTAACTTAATAGGTTACTATCCTAGGACAAAATAACTTTGCAAAAATGTAAACATGATAGAATAAGAGCATTCACATAATTTAACACAAGGATTTTGCATGGAAACCCAATTTGGGAAAAACCACCAATAACATGCTACTAATTCTTACTCTTATGAAGTGATTCTCTATGAAAGGCCAACCTTGTTAAAGGTTACAATACACACTATTAAATATGGCCTAGTTAAAGGATTTCAATCACCCTATTAGGAGTTAGCCTTGTTAGAGGACTTTAGACCATTCCATTAGAATGCTAGTTGATTAAAGGATTTACAAATGACTATTATGTCAACCTTAATCAAAAGGATTTTATCCACACTAGTACAGTTATTAGAAACTAAAAAAAAACTTATGTAACTCACTTGTTGATTACACATTTTTGTTTTAGTCCTCCATTCTACTTGGAATTCATACTCTTTAGCTTTGATAGCTTGTTCACCCTTCAAGAATTCATCCCCTTAAACCTTCTTGCTTTGTATGCCAATTGCAGTCTCTTATGTTTGGCCACTAGATGAAGGAATACCCTAGAATCCTTGTCTTCCTTAGGTTCTTGCACATAAAAAACTTTTCTTCTGACCAGCTATCTCTATAAATATAGAATTTAGATCTTTTACCACTTAACCACAATTGTCCATTTTAAGGTTAGGTAAGATTCAACAAATCTGTGCACTTTTCCATTTGGTTCCTCTAGAAACTTCCTCTATAATCTTCCTTGAATTTGCCTCAAAATGGTTTACCTTGAATTCTATGCCACTAGCTCATCATACTTATCTTCCACATGCTTCACATGATTCAAGAAATCAAATTAGTTGGCTTAGATTCATCAAATCTTTGATTTAACACTACTTTTTGTTACTCAACCAACAATAATTCCCTTGAAAAACACTAAAGTTTACTGATTCTTGGCACTAACTAATCCTTACTGGGCATATATTAACATTCAATTGGCTTTCACTATTTGTCTTATTTGCTTGGAATCTATTGATTTTCAGTTAGATTCTACTGAATTCTACTCAGCTTGCATAGACTGCTCAATAAGGTTTGGTAGACACTTTTCTTACCTGATCTTCTTCTAGTCTTTGCTTAAGTAATCTTTCATTTCAGACTTTAAGTAGATAACAATACACTATAGTATCAATCTCTTACTTGGCCTTAGTGCTCCTTTTATACACCAAGTAACTTAACCTTTCTCTAGGTGCTCTTGTTATCTCCTTTTTTCAAATTCTCTTCATCAATGAACCACATGATAACATTTAGACCAAAAAGTAATTGTCCCACCAGAAGGTAGTAGGTTTGATATCATTGACAAAATAATGATTTTTCCATTACAGGTTCTTCACTTCAAAACAATCTCCCTCTTTGGCATTGATGACAAACCAATACCAACAACAATACAAAAAGAATATAATATCTTTGAAATTCCTCCCGCTATTAGTATATGTCCTTCCTTTGTATAGGGTAATGTTAACTTTATCAATCTCATTTAATTTATCTCTCTTATATCTCCCTCTATAGGTTATTTATCTCTTTCTCTATTTACCTCTTTCTTATATCTCCCACTTTATAGTATCTCTCCCTTAGGTTTTCTCCCTCTTTCTGATATCACCCTCTTTGACAATAATGCCAAAGACTTGTCATCTCTATATATGGATATAATTAACTTAGGTTCTCCCTCTATCACCTTGCATGCGATTGTAAATCTTCTAATTCATCTCCTTCATTACTTTAGGCAGCTCCTAAAGTAAGATCCATTGCACCAAGTTATAAGATACAACATTCAACTCAGTTGATGCAGGACACTACTCATGCTTCTTAAGGAGCTTGAGATATGGATATTACCAATACTTTACCTCTAAGATATCCATGTGCATCCTTAGGTAAAGAATTTGTGAATATATTAGCTAATTGTTTTTTTGTATTCACATATTCCATCCTCACTTTGACCCAGCTCCCTCAAGTAATGATACTTCATTATAATGTTCTTTGTCTTTGTGTGCATCACATGGTTCTTTGATATGTCTATAGCACTTGTATTATAACAATAAAGTACCATAGATTTAGTTATTTCCTCCTTCATGCCTTTGAGTAGCTATTTGATCCATACCACATTTTTATAATTTACTGCAACAACCACATATTTAGTCTCAACAATAAATTGAAATATATATTTTGTTTCTTACTAGTCCAGGTGACCAATCTCTTTCCTAAGAAAAATACTCCACTACTTGTACTCTTTCTATCATCAATGTTTCCATCCCAATCAACATCTGTATAGGCTCTTAACTCAAATTTGTCATTTTTCTTGTAGTATAGACCATAGTCTTCTATTCCTTTAAGATATCTCATAATTCTCTTAACAACCATCAAATGATTCTCCTTACGATTTGTAGAAAATCTTGCAACAATCGCAACATCTAATGCAATGTTAGGTTTTCTATATACTACACATTACAACTTGCCAATCATAGACCTATACAATGTTTGATTCACTTCAATAGACTCATAAGTCTTTGCAAGTTTTTTTCCTATCACCATAGGAGTGCTAATTGGTTTTGAATCCTCCAAACCAAAAGTTTTCAATATTTCCTTTAGATACTTAGACTGAGTGATGTATATACCATATTTCATTTGATATGCTTACAAGACAACAAAGAACTTGATCTCTATAAACATAAACATCTCAAATTCTTTCTTTATTTAAAATTTAAATAATTTACATAATGCATTTTGACCTCCCAATATGATATCATCAACAAAAATTTTAGCTAGTAAAATACCTTTACCTCCTTTCGTCAAGTACAAATTGTTGTTATGATGAGTCTTCTCAAAACCAATCTTCATAAGATAATTGTGAAGCCTTTCATACCATGCTCTTGGGGATTTATTTGGACCATATAAATCTTTGTGTAGTCTACATACCATGTTCTTGTTGTTTGGATCAACAAATCCTATAGGTTATTCTATGTAAACCTCTTCTTCTAATATACCATTCATAAATGCTAACTTCACATCCATTTGATAAAATTTGAAACCTTTGTATGCAAATTAAGTAAGGAGAGTTATTATTCCATCCAAACTAGGGAAAATGTTTTTTCATAGTCAATTCCTTCTTCTTGTACATACCCCTTCCAAACTAATCTTGCCTTATTTCTTGTGACTTCACCATTTTCATCTAACTTGTTTTGTATACCCACTTGATTCCAATCACATTTTTGTTCTCTAGTCTGCGTATTAGAGTCCATGTTTGTTCTTCTCAATCTAATCAATTTATTCTTTCATGGCTTTACTCTAGTCTTCCTTCTCCAAGACATATTTCACTATCTTAGGCTCATGCATGTTGAAAAAAAATGTATCACTTCTCAACCTATTTCTTGTCATTGGTCTAGCTTCTTTATCTCCAATAATTTTCTTAGCATGGTGATGTCTTCTGACATACTTTGATAATATTTTTTCTGCTCTTCTTTCTTCAATGGGTTTGTCAACTTAAATCACTATGTACTTCTATATTAGGTCAATCATCATTCCTTTCATGTACATTTATCTCCGAATTAGAATGTAACCCAACTTCTACCTGCATCTCAGCTCCTAAAGGTAACAAGGTTCTTGAATGCAACTAAACATTCCTTGTACATGAATCGATAGTCACTAATACTTTATGATTATTTACAACATGGTTTATAGTACCTTCATCAGTAGGCATACCTTCATAAAAGTATATAAAGGATTTGTATCCTTTAGGCTTCTTCATAGGTTTAGCTTCTTGTACCTCTATATATTCATCAAACTTCACATTTACACATTTCAGAACTTTGTTAGTGTTAGTATTCAAATACCTATAAGCTTTATTTCTTGTGGAATAACCTAGGAATATACCTTCTTTGAACTTTTAGCATCAAGTTTACCATTCCCATTGTCTTTAAGAATATAGTTCACTTACTTCCAAATACCTTAAAATAGTTTACATTGGGTGAGTATCTATACCATAGTTCAAAAAGTGTTGAATGAGTACCTTTCTTGATGTGTATGCAATTCAAGGTATAGACAGATATACTTATAGCTTCTTTCTAGTATTTCAAAGAAACATTCTTCTCCATCATGAGTTTTCTAGAATAGTTCATTGCAAATTTGTTCCTCCTTTTAGTAATCCCATTTTGTGGAGGGGTCCTAAGTGCAGAAGTCCATCTATTCATTCATCTATCATTACATAATACCTCAAACTCATTTGGTGTAAATTCTCCACCTTTGTCAAATCTCAAACTTTCAAGCTTTTGCCACTCTCCTTTTCAACTCTAGTCAAGAACCACTTAGACATTTAGAAAGCATTAGATTTTTGGTTTAAAAAATAACTGTCATCATCCTAGAATAATCATTAACAAATAGGATAACGTATTTGTCACCTTTGTACCTTTGCACATCAATTTATCCATATAAATCAGTATGAGCTAATTCAAAAATTTATTTAGAGGAATGATTCTTACTTTTAAAACTAGGTTTTGTCATCTTGCCTAACTTACATTGTTTGCAAATCATATTGTGAGGTTTCTTTAGTTTAGGAAAACCTCAAACTCTTTTCATGTTACTGATATTGACTAAGTTATCAAAGTTAACATGACATAACCTCTTGTACCATAGCCACACGTAATCAAATTCTACAACAACATAAGTAGCATCATTCATGTCAAGATAAAATATACTACCTCTAGTCTGATCACCTTTCTAATTAGTTTCCCATCAATGTCAAAGATCTTTTTTTTCTTGTTCTTAGACTCAACTTTGTAACTTGAACTATTCACTTGTGACACACTCAACAAGTTATAGTTAAGTCCTTCTACATAATAAGCATTGTTACACATTATCTTTTCTATCAGTTTGATTGGTCCTTTACCTTTTATTAGAAGGGTCCATCATTACCAAATCTTACACTATTTTGATTATAATAATCAAGGGTAATGAACTTACTTTTATCTCCAATTGTGTGATGTGAACACCCACTATCAATGGTCCATCTATCACTCTTGTTCACACAAGATACTAGTGTAATTGCCTTATCCTCATTAGACTCATCATTCATTGCAACATACACCACTTCATCATTATGGTCATCAAATTCATCTTTTGTTTCCTCCTTAGAAATGTAACAAGACTTGTTTCCTTTATCTATGTAATCTTTGTTTTCCTCATCTCTTTTACTTTTGTAGTTGTCTCCTCTTCTATTGTTCTTCTCTAGACATCTAGTAACAATATGACCAACCTCATTACAATTAAATAACATGATAGGTAGCTTACCTTTTAATTTTCCTTTGCCTCTACGAAATCTCCTTGCCAATAATGCTTCAAGATTTTCTACATCATCCTCATTTGTATCACTATCACTAGAAACATATTTTACCTTTTTCTTTTTCTCTTTATGTTCTTTTAATGATAGTTTATCTTTGGAAGCATATTCAACATTTACGATTTTGAAATTATCAAAATTAGAGAGTTTAAAGCTAGTGATTCTACCCATCAATCCTTCAAGGGAAAAATTGCTACAAGGTATACACCTTAGTTCTTGTATGATAGAAACTCTAATAGCATAGATAGGAAGTAGTGTTCCTAGTACTTTGTTTATTATAGTCTCATCATAAATAATACCATTAGCTCATCTAATAGAATTCAAAACATCTTTTATTCTTGAACAATATTGAACAATTTTCTCACCTTCTTGCATTCTCATGTCATCGAATTGCCCTCTTAGACTTTTAGATTTGGGTCTCAAATTATTTCTATCTTCTCCATAAATTGTTTGTATAGCATCCCACATCTTATTTACAGTTCACAATCTTTGATGTCATCAAACATTGCCTGATTGTATTCTTTCTTCTTTTTCAGATTATCAATAGTTAGGGCTCCAATAGGATCAACATGCTTAGTGGTGATGGTAGAGTGCACATGGTCTCCAAGACCTCCTAGATGTAGCTTCATCAAACTTTTCCATCTAGGAAAGTTTTCCTTGTTCAGTTTGGGTACCTCCTTTTTATACATCTTGATGTTTAGCTCTTGGTACCTTCAAACTATTTCCTCTCAAGCACTAGTGCTCTGATACCAATTTTTGGAATTTTTTAGAATAATTGAGACAAGGGTGAATTAGTTATCCAAGGTCCAGATGTACAAATAAAACTTTCTAGTACTAATAGAATCCATATCCATAAAGCCTCAATATGCATGCATCCATTAGATCATACAATACATTAATTTAATAGGTTACTATCCTAGGTCAAAATAACTTTGCAAAAATGTAAACATGAAATATCATAAGCACATTTAGGTAAAAGCACAAACCTGTGTCACCCCTTTGTAAAGGAAAAGGCTAACAAAAGTATAAATTTTCACTTTCAATGACATAAAAATGGTATTATTATTTTGAATTTGAAAATGAAGTAAGCCAATAAAATGTGTAGAAATGGATGAAGTTTAGGATTATAAATTTTAATAATTATTAGGAATCAGAATTGATATATTTTCCTGATTGTTATAGATAATTTTTTAGCTATTGAAAAATGCTAAAAAATAGGGGTCTAGTTCCCACCACAAAACTATATGGAAATAAACTTATTTCCCTTTTATCTTAGACTATGTTATAGATAACATATATAGCTAGAATAATAAAAAATAAAAATTGGCTTTAGATCTATATTTTCTCTTTTATAATGATTCAAATGTCACTTGACATAAAATCGATAGTTTTCATCTCCCACCACATTTTTCAAGACAAATATATTCTAACTAGAAGAAAAATTATACATTCTAGAATAGGAATCTCTCGTCTAGAAACTCATATAAGTTTTAAATTTTTTAAATATATGATTTAATATTTATTTCTTTCTCAATATTGACATCTTTTCTAGTTTTAGAATACGTGCCTATAGAATTTTTTAATTACAATATAGCATACCTAATTAAAACACTATAAACTCTATATGAGAATATTATTGACTTTGAACTCTATAAAATTGTGTGTATATGTTATTAAAAAAATATCATTAAAAATAGTAAGATTTATTGAAATGCCACTTTTCTGAAATAATTTTATTTCTTTAGTAAATAGATACAAACTAGTACAAAAAATGCAGTTAATAAACATTTTTAATTGTAAAAGTATGAAAACATGTATAACTTAGCTAGATTAAGTTTATCTAGATCATTTGTTTGAAAAAAAAAATTTAGATAGAAATACTTAAATTCACTTGTTCTGATAAGTAAGCCAAAAAGGTAACACAACTTTGTACTTTTAACCATTCACGTAATTTGACACAAGGATTTTACATGGAAACCCAATTTGAGAAAAACCACTAGTAACATGCTAGCAATCCTCACTCTTCTAAAGTGAAGCCTTCTAAAAGGCCAACCCTGTTAAAGGGTACAATACATACTATTAAATTTGACTTAGGTAAATGATTTCAATCACCCTTTTCGGAGTGAGCCTTGTTAGAGGACTTTAAACTATTCCATTAGAATTTCACTTGATTAAAGGATTTACAAATGACTGATAGGTCAAACTTAATTAAAAGGATTTTTTCCACATTGGTATAGTTTTATCCACATCGATACAATCATTAGAAACAAACAATAGGTCTTGATCTGATAAAAAATTTAAACTCACTTGTAGATTATAGATCTCTATTTTAGTCTTCCATTTTGCTTATTATTCATCTCTTCAACTTTGATAGCTTGTTCATCATTCAAGAATTCATCCCCAAAAGCCTTCTTACTTTGTATGCCAACTACAATCTCTTCTATTCGACCAGTAGATGAAGCAATACTCTAGAGTCCTTGTCTTCCTTAGGTTCTCACACATGACAACCTTTACTTCCAACCATCTATCTCTATAAATAGGGAATTTAGATATTTTTTTGCATAACCATAACCATCCATTTTAGGGTTAGGTAGGATTGAATGAATCTACCCACTTTTCCATTTGGTTCCTCTAGAAACTTCTTGTACAATCTTCCTTGAATTCACCTCAAAATAGTTTACCTTGAATTCTACACCCTTTTTTTTCACTCAGCATCTTTATTGTTTTGTCACTGAACCAACACAAGTTCACTCGGCAAATACTAAAGTTTACTAATGTTGAGCACCAACTAAACATTACTTGGCATATACTAGCATTCACTTAGCTTGCACTTTTTTTCTTTTCTGGTTGGCACTTATGTATTTTCTCTTGGCTTCTACTAATTTCTACTTGGCTTGCAGTGACTACTCGAAAAGGCTTGACAAACACTTATCTTACTAGATCTTCTTCCAGTCTTTGCTTAAGAAGTCTTTCATTTCAAACTTTGAGTAAATAATAATACACTATAGTATCAATATCTTGTTGGAATTACTTTAGAATAACTGGGGGGGGGGGGGGGGGATGAATTA
Source organism: Cupressus sempervirens (assembly GCA_028749045.1). Taxonomy (NCBI): domain Eukaryota; kingdom Viridiplantae; phylum Streptophyta; class Pinopsida; order Cupressales; family Cupressaceae; genus Cupressus; species Cupressus sempervirens. Next base: position 601,064,721 of record CM053791.1, on the reverse strand, counting down.
GTTATCCAAGGTCTAGATGTATAAATAAAAAATTTCATAATTCAATGAACCCATAAAACATTCATACCCATGCACGCATCCATTGTGTATTTACTAAAACTTGTATGTTAATTTTAAATCAATTTGTAAAAGTGTAAAGCATGAAGCACAACACATTCATTAGCACACTTAACACAATGATTTACATTGAAACCCAATTTGGGAGAAACCACTATTAACATGCTACTCCTTTGAGAGGTGGGGGGGGGGGGGAGGGGGGGGGGGGTGTAATCCAAGGTCTAGATGTATAAATAAAACTTGTATGTTACTTTTAATTCAATTTACAAAAGTACAAAGAATGAAGCACAAAACATTCATTAGCACACTTGAGACAATGATTTACATAGAAACCCAATTTGGGAAAACCACTATTAACATGCTACTCCTTTGAGGGGGGGCGAGTGTTGAATTAGTTATCCAAGGTCTAGATGTATAAATAAAACTTTTCACAATTAAATGAACCCATAAAAAATTCATACCCATGCATGCATCCATTGTGTATTTACCAAAACTTGTATGTTACTTTTAAATCAATTTGCAAAAGTGTAAAGCATGAAGCACAACACATTCATCAGCACACTTGAAACAATGATTTAAATGGAAACCCAATTTGGGAAAAACCACTATTAACATGCTCCTCCTTTTCACTCTTTTGAAGTGATGCCCTATGAAAGTTTAACCCTGTTAAAGGTTACAATACACACTATTAAATGTGACCTGGTTAAGGGATTTCAATCACCCTATTAGAAGTGATCCTTATTAGAGGACTTTAGGCCATTCACTTGGAATGCCACCTTGTTAAAGGATTTTCTAATGACTATTAGGTCAACCTTAATCCAAAGGATTTACCCTAGACTGATACAATTGTTAGAGAGTAATAGTAGAGCTTTAATCTAATACAGCTTACAACTTCTCTTGTAGATTACATATCTCTATTTAGTCCTCAATTCTACTTGACTTTCATACTATGTAACTTTGACAACTTGTTCACCCTTCAAGCATATATCTCCTCTAAGCCGTCTTGCTTAACATGCCATTGTAGGCTCTTCTCTTGGGTCACTTGATGAAGAAAAATCCTTAATTCCTTCTCCTCCCTAGGTTCTCGCACATGACACCAACCTCTTTTGCTTCATGACTAGACATTCCTATAAATAGGAAATTAGAATATTTTTCCACTCATTATCCATATCCAAATTAGGGTTTTGGATGGATTAGGTAGGATACAATGTATCTATCCCATATTTTGTCTTTTTTGGAAACTTCTCCCATAATCCATTTGAATTTTCCTAAAAATAGTTTACATCAAATTATGTGCCACCATCTCATCAACCTTATCTTCCTTCTAGTTCACAAGTTTCAAGAAAAAGAATTGTCAGCTTAGATTTGGCAAATCTTTGATCTTTATCATAATGTAGTAGTTTGACATTATCAATCTTCTGATGCTAGACACATATTGCATTGCTCGGCATCAACTATGAAATCACTCAGCATCAACTAAAGTTTATTGTTACTCAACATCAACTAAACATTACTCAAGATTAACTATCTTGCTCAACATCCACTAGAATTTTCTTTTACTTGGCTCCAACTGACTCTTTGCTCAGCTTGTACTAACTTTTTCTCAGCACCTACTATCCACTGGGTCAAGCTTAGTAGAAAAACTTTTTTTAACTTTTTCTTCTAAAATTTCTAAGTTTAGCCAATATTTGTAACCTTAAGTGGATTACCAGTTCATCATGTCATCACTGTCTTAACTAATCCTTGTACTTCATTACATAATCATAACTCAACCTTTCCTTTAAGTGTTCTTGTTACATCTTGTTGATAAATCCTCTTCATTGATCAACTAAGTGATAATGCTTGAATCTTATAAGTAATTTTCTTACCAACAAAGAGTAGGTTTGACATCATTGACAAAATAATAATCGAAACACATAATCTTTTTCAACAATCTTCTTCTTAACAATTTCTCTTGTCAATGATCTTTTCAATCAGATTTCAACAATCTCCCACTTTAGCATTGATGGCAAACCAAATTGAATGATGATAATCGTGTTTAACCAATTTGACTAGGTTAAAATAGTAAGGTAATTCCAAAGAGAAAACTTGTATTCCTTCCTCTATCAATAGCTTCCATCTTTTTATTAGGTTACAAAAACTCTTTCTTATAACTCCCTCTGAGTTCCTTCTTATATCTCCCTCTTACCAGGTAGATTAGGATTTCTCCCTCTTTGTTTTATAATAGATTGATATTTTTGGCTCTCTAATCAATGTTTTGATCAATGTATCCCTCTTTGTTCTAACTTAATTCTTTGAACAATGTTTTCTCTCTAATTAGTAGATCAATTTAGGGCTTTCTCCCTCTTATCTATTACACTTTATCAGTAAAACTATTCTTTTGATGGTGATCAGTTTAATGTACAGTCTCCCTCTATAATAACAATGCCAAAGGTCTATACCAAAAACCTATTATCCTTCAAATATGTAGATATATTTTTTTACAATTTCCTTGGTTTCTCACTCTATCACCTTGCTTGTGATTGATTTCTTTTTTAGTTCTATGATTACTTTAGGTAGCACCTAAAGTTAGATCCACTACATCAATTTGTATTATATGAACATCACCTTGCTTGATGTAGGGCACTCCTTCTATTTCTTAAATAGCCTTTGATAGGGGTATCACCTCTAGTTTACCTCTTAGATAGTAATGAGCATCCTTAGGTAATGGTTTTGTGAAGATATCAATAATTTTCTCCTTTGAGATAACATATTCCATCTTCACCTCTTTGTCTTGAACTAATTCTCTTACATAATGATCCTTGATTGCAATGTGCTTTTTCTTTATGTGCATCATTGGATTCTTTGATATATTGATAGAACTTGTATTATCACAATAAAGTATCACATGATATGTGATTTCTTCCTTCATTCCTTTGAGTAGCTATTTGATTCATACAATTGTTATGTAGTTTATAGTAGCAACAACATATTCTACTTTAGTAGTAGATTATGAAGTACAACTTCATTTCTTGCTTGTCCATGTAACTAGTTTTTTACCTAAGAAAACTCCTCCACCATTGGTGCTCTTTCTATCATAAATGTTTATGGCCTAGTCAGCATCAGTATAGGCTCTTAATTCAAACCTTTCATTCTTCTTGTAGTATAGACCAAACTCTTCTTCCTTTTAGATATCTCATCATCCTCTTCACAGCCATTAAGTGATTCTCCCTAGCATTTATAGAGAATCTTGCAACTATCCCTATAGATAATGTAATATTAGGTCTGCTATGTACTACATATCAAAATTTTCCACTCATAGACCTATATAATTTTTTATTCTCCTTAGCTGAATCATCATTCTTTAACAACTTGTGTTTTGTCACCATAGGTGTACTTACTAGTTTGGAATCCTCTAATCCAAATGTCTTCAATATCTCTTTGACATACTTTGACTGAGTGATGCATATACCATACTTCATCTAATATACTTTTAATCTACAATGATTTGATCAGCAAGATGATGTCTTTTGACATATTTAGACCATCTTGGCTTAGCTCTTGTTTCTACATTTTGTGTTTCAACTTCAGAGTCAGTGTGTACACCTTTGTCAGGTATCTCAACATCTCTTTCATGTATACTAATCTCAGAATTAGAATGTGCATCTTCATCATTCTATAGCTTGGCATTTGAATGTAACTTGACATTCATAGAGTGACTTAGCAATCACTGATACTTGCTATTGGTTTGTAACTTGATTTGAAACATCTTCTTTAGTAGGCATTCCTTTATAAAAGTATACAAATGATTTGTATTCTTTTGGTTCTTCCATAAGCTTAGCCTTATGTACTTCTTTAGATTGATTTGCACATAGTTCAAGGTATATACAATAGCACTTACAACTTTTCTCTAGTATTTCAGAGCAACATTCTTCTCCATCATAAGTGTTCTAGCATAGTCCATTATAGACCTGTTTCTTCTATCAACAATCCCATTTTGTGGAGGGGTCCTAGGTGAAAATGTCTATCTTTTAATTCCTTTGTCATTGCAGAACATATCAAACTTGTTTGAAGTGAATTCTCCTCCTCTATCCAATCTCAAGCATTTCAAATTCTTACCTATCTCTTTATCAACTCTTGACAAATACCACTTGAACATTTGAAAAGTATTAGATTTTTGTTTTAGAAACATGACTATCATCATTCTAGAGTAATCATCAACAAATAACATTATATACTTATCTCCTTTGTAGCTTTGCACTTCATTTGGTCCACACAAGTTAGTATGAACAATCTCTAGTATTTCTTTAGAGGTATAAGCTCTACTTTTGAAGCTTGATTTTGTCATTTTACCTAGCTGACATTGTTTGCACACTATATTATTAGATTTCTTCAGCTTAGGAAATCCTCTAACTTTCTTCATGTTACTGATACTAAAAAATTTATCAAAATTAACATGACATAACCTCTTATGCCATAGCCATGCATCATCAAATTTTGCAACAAAACAAGTAGCATCCTCTATATCCAGATAGAACATATTACCTCTAGTTTGATCTCCTTTTCCAATCAGTTTCACATTTTTGTTATTTATCTTGGAAATATTGTTTCCAAATTCAACCTTTTATCCCATATTATTTAATTGTGACACACTTAAAATGTTATAATTTAGTCCTTCAATAGTAGTACACATTGTCACATGAAATCTTGTCTATGAGTTTGATAGAACCTTTTCCTTTTATCAAACATGTTGCATCATTACCAAATCTTACACTATTTCTATCATAACAAGTTAAGGTAATGAACTTACTTTTGTCTCCAGTCATATGATGTGAGTATCCACTATCAATGATCCTTCTATCATTTTTTTTGACACAAGTCACAAGTGTAGTTGCCTCATCTTCATCAGATTCATCCTTCATTACAACATATATCACTTCATCATCATGTTCATCAGAATCATCCATGCTTTCTTCTTCAGCAATGTAGCATGACTTCTTTCCTTTGTCTTTGTAATCTCTGTTGTCATCTTCTCCTCTATTTTTATACTTGTTTCCTTCTCTTTAGTTCTTCTTCTATGTACATCTTGCAACATTATGACCAACTTCATTGTAATTGAAACAAATGATGGGTAACTTACCTTTGAACTTACCTTTACCTCTGTGAAATCTTCTTGTTAGTAGTGCTTCCAATTATTCAACATCTTCCTCATCTATATCACTGTCACTAGATACATACTTTATCTTTCTTTTCTTCTTCTTTTGCTTCACCTCATCAAAATCCTTCATTAAAAATGTGGCTTTGAATGTAGATTCAAGACTCTTAGGTTTGTAATTATCAAAGTTAAATAGCTCAAAAGTAGTAAGTCTACATACTAGACCTTCAAGAGTTAGATTATTTCCTGGAATACACCTCAACTCTTGAATTGCAAAAACTCTAATAGCATAAATAGGTAATAATGTTCTCAAGACTTTACTTAACACAGCATCATCATCTATATGGCCAGTAGCTCCTCTTATTGCACGAACAACTTCTTTTATCCTAGTGACATATTGAGCAATATTTTCACCTTCTTCCATTCTCATACTATCAAACTTATCTTTGAGGCTCTTAGATTTGGCTCATTGAACATTTGTGTCTCCTCCATAGATGCTGTGTAGGGCATCCCACATTTTTTTTGTAGTGTCATAGCCTTTGATATTGTCAAATTCAACATAGCTTAGGGCATAGGCAATCTGCAACATCACCTGATTGTGTTCTTTCTTCTTCTTCATATCTTTAGTAGTTAGGGATCCTACTAGATCAACATGTTGCATTGTAATGGTAGATTGTGCATGATCTCCAAGTCCTCTAAGATGTAGCTTCATCAAACTTTTCCATGGAGGAAAGTTATCTCTATTGAGCTTGGGTACCTCTCTTTTAGACATCTCGATCTTTGTGCTCTAATACCTTAAAACTAGCCCTTTTAAGCAATAGGGCTTTGATACCAATTGCTAGAATTACTTTAGAATAACTAAGAGAGGAGGGGGTGAATTAGTTATCCAAGTTCTAGATGTATAAATAAAACTTTTCACAATTCTATGAGTCCATAAAACACTCATACCCATGCATGCATTCATTGTGTATTTACTAAAACTTACATGTTAATTTCAAATAAATTTGTAGAAGTGCAAAGCATGAAACACAACACATTCATCTAAACACTTGACACAGTGGTTTACACGGAAACCCAATTTGGGAGAAACCTCTAGTAACATGCTACTTCTTTTCACTCTTTTGAAGTGATGCCCTGTGATAGACCAACCCTATTAAAGGTTACAATGCACATTGTTAAATGTGACCTAGTTAAAGGATTTCAGTCACCCTAGTAGATGTGAGCCTTGTTATAGGACTTTAGGCCATTCACTTGGAATGCTACTTTATTAAAGGATTTTCTAATGACTATTAGGTCAACCTTAATGCAAAGGATTTATCTTAGACTAATACAATTGTTGGAGAGTAATAGTGGAGCTTTGATCTAATACAACTTACAAATTCTCTTGTAGATTATAGATCTCTATTTAGTCCTTAATTCTACTTAGATTTCATACTTTGTAGCTCTAATACCTTGTTCACTCTTCAAGCATATATCTCCTTGAGCCTTCTTACTTAACATGCCATTACAGATTCTTCTCTTGGGTCACTTGATGAAGAAAAACCCTTAATTCCTTCTCCTCCTTAGGTTCTCACACATGACAACAACCTCTTTTGCTTCATGATTAGACATTCCTATAAATAGGAAATTAGAATATTTTTCCACTCTTTATCCATCATCTAAATTAGGGTTTTGGATGGATTAGGTAGGATACAATGTATCTACCCCATATTTTGTCTTTTCGAGAAACTTCTCCCCAAATCCATTTGAATTCACCTAAAAATGGTTTACAGCAAATTTTGTGCCACTATCTCATCAACTTTTTTATTCCTTCCAGTTCATAAGTTTCAATAAAACAAACTTATCAAGTTAGACTTAGCAAATCTTCAAACTTTATCATAATGCAGTAGCTTGATATTATCAATCTTCTAATGGTTGACACATACTACATTGCTCGGCATCAACTGGGAAATTACACAACATTAACTAATGTTTATTGGTGCTCGACATCAACTATCTTGCTCGAAATCTACTAGAAATTTCTTTTACTCAGCTCTAGCTGACTTTTTGCTTGGCTTGTACTAAATTTTCTTGGCACCTACTATCCACTTGGTCAAGCTTGGTAGACAAATTTTGTTTAACTTCTTCTTCTAAACTTTCTAAGTGTAGCCAATATTTGTAACCTTAAGTAGATCATTAATTCATCATGGCATCACTATCTTAACTAATCCTTGTACTTCATTACATAATAATAACTCAACATTCCCTCTAGGTGCTTTTGTTACATCTTGATGAAAAGCCAAGGAGGTAACAACAATAACTTCACAAAGTTGAATGATTGCACAAGGTTTACTAGGCTCTCAAAGGTACTTAATGGCTTCAAATACACAAATTTGGAATATACCTTCAAGTAACTATTTCAACCCCACAAAGTGTTTTATCAAACTCAAAATGACATCTCTCAGTAGATTTTACAACCCCAAAACCCAAGTTCATACACAAACCAAGTTACCCTCCTTAACTAGGCTATTCTCTTCATTAGGACAACAGACCATGTTTTCTTTATTTTTCTCCCAAACTTTACAAAACACTGAGAAAATAAATAGGCTTTTCAAATACCCTTTCTAGATTTTTATAACATATCAAAAAATTAGATATCACTCCTTTTGAAAGATTGTATAGAACAAGGTAGTTTGTCTCAAAATTTGGAATAATTAGGCCACTTTTACAAAGCAAGTACCCTTATGAATTAACTTTGGACTTCCAAACTTTCTACAGTATCATATTTTTATGCCAAACTAAGGATTCCATAGTCCTTTTACCAAGTTGACCTTTCTAAGCATCCTTTCCAACAAACCCTCTCATTAAATGATGCAAAACAAGGGTTTTATGGTTCTCCCACTTCCAATCACTTCTAGAATCCATTCAAAGATGAAACACCATATTTAGGACATTCTCTAACTCATCCAAACATAAAAACATGCCCTTATTAGGGAAAATTTTCTACTATTGTACTTGTAGCAGCATTTTCCTCTCCCTTTTCCACAATTAGTCACAATGATCACCCTCTAATCAATTCTTCCTGGACTTAAAATTGTTAGTGGCATTTGAAATATGTTACAATAGATCCATTCCAAAGGAAACAACAAGAAAATACCCAAGGAATGGATCAAATCATCTAGAAAACCTCTCAAAATAGTGATCTCCTCAAACTGTTACAACATTGTTAGTATGAATAGAAAAGCAAAGAGCCTTTTAATGTTCCAAATCCACTTTTAAACAATCATGAAATGAATGTAAGAAAGCCTTAATTCATCCTGTAGAGGTTAGATGCTTGGAAACAATGAAAATACAATGAAATCACCAAATGAAATAGTGTGAAATGATAGGAAAATGTATTTATTTACTTCAAAATTGAGATTTCCATACAGTGCCTTCTTATCTTCTTTTCTTGTTAATTTCATAGGCCTCTCTAGGCTTTATAGACTGACATTCTAACTTTCACTATTCAGTTGGAATGACTACAACTAATAAAACTTTAAAACAATCCTAAAAACCCCATAATCCTAAGTAGCCATTAGGCTTATTTCAAATTTGAAACTTTTTAATGAAAGACTCCACTAACCAATATTAATACCATTCTATTAACCCTATGACTTGATTAGACTTATTGAAAAGTCTTTCTAGAGTCCTAAGGCATTATTAACCCATTTACATTGCATTTTAGAACTAAGGTCTCTATTAGGGCCTTTAAGAAATTTATCCATTACATTGCATTTTTCATTACAAAAGGCCATAATAGGCTTCAAGATATCCCATTTTATTGGCTTTGTTATCAAGGTCTCATCCTTAGTCTCTGGTTTCTTCATTGATCCACTTGCCCCTCTAGGTGCTCCTACACCACATCTTATTGATCAAATCCTCTTCATCAATAAACTAAGTGATAGTACTTGAATCTTATAAGTAATTGCCTTATCAAGAAATAGTAGGTTTGACATCAGTGACAAAATAATATTTGAAACACATAATCTTTTCCAACAATCTCCTTCTTAACAATTTCTCTTATCAATGATCTTTTTAATCAGATTTCAACATGTCTTACTTGGTCTTAGTGCTCCTCTTATACATGAAGTAACTCAACCTTTCTCTAGGTGCTCTTGTTATATCCTCTTTTTAAATCCTCTTAATTAATCAATCACATGATAGCATTCAGACCAAAAAGAAATTGTTTCACTAATAGATAGCTGGTTTGATATTATTGACAAAATAATGATTGTTCCATTATAGGTTCTTCACTTCAAACCAATCTCTTTTCAACAGATAACATTTAATCTTCAATTATGGTTGTCTCTCTCTATATAAGGATCTATTAGAGATATAGTTACATAGCTAGATTATCAAGTATGTGTAAGATCATTAGAGGCTAAACTATAGGCTTAGCTGGCAATGAAAATTAGAAATCAATGTTAGTCAAATTGAAATTAAATTTTAAAAAAGTAATAAACCTTATATCAAAACATTTTAAGAATAGAATTTGTAAGATATAGTTACATAGCTAGATTATCAAGTATGTGTGAGATCATTAGAGGCTAAACTATAGGCTTAGGTGGCAATGAAAATTAGAAATCAACGTTAGTCAAATTGACATTAAATTGTGAAAAAAGTAATGAACCTTATATCAAAAAAATTTAAAAATAGAATTTGTATTAAATTGAATAGAGTTTCTAAACTACTAGCCCTTTCCTAAAAAATAATAATTTGATTGGTCAAAAGTTTTTATTTCAATGCAATAGTATGAACATTTAAAGAAAAAATAAGTAGATGGATGTCTAACCACCTAAATCACAATCAAAAATAATATTTTTTAGAATTTTCTATATATATATATATATAATGTAGACTCATGCCCATATGTGACACATATTGTTTTGTAGTTTTATTCTAAGTAAATAATTCATTGTGAATTTTCTACTGCAACACTTTTTAGAATAAAAAATTCACCGGTCTGATCACCATAACTCATTCAAAACTTTACAAAATTGAAATTTGTTTATTTAATCATTATAGTAGGTGAAGAATAAAATATGAAGCTTCTCTAAAATTTTAAAAAGGTTATACTATTCAAAAGTTAAAGCTTTTTTTCAATCAGTATGTCAATAAATGCTTTATAGCTAACTCCATTAGAAACCAAGAAACAATTACTTATTGAGCTCATATTTTGATAATAAATATATTGATAGAAAATTGAGAATGTACTTAAGAAACCCTTTTAATTTCATAAAATTTAGGTGAAAAGTGGTTTTCTTTTATATCACCACTTTTTGTCTCTTCATGATCTAGCGCATACCCTATCATGGAAAAGATTAGCTAGATTACCATTTTGAATCAAAAGATCCACACATCACTTTATCTCAACATAATCTAGGAAGAATAGTTAATAAATATCTTCCTTTTAATATTAAAAATCATAATTCTTGATTTTTAACATTGAAACATGGTAGATAGAACAAAGAGGAGGGACAAACAATAAAAGGGAAATTGAAAAGAACAAAAAAAGGTCAAAATCTAAAGGAGCCATAGAAAAAAAATGTAAGTAAAGGGAACAAAGGAGGGAAACTAGAGGAGATCGAGAGAGAGGAAAAGAGATACAAAAATATAGATTGGAAATGAGGGAGAAAAGAAAAGAAAAATAGAAAAAAATGGTGTGTGTGTGTGTGTGTGTGTGTGTGTGTGTAGTCTTGTAAAAAAGAGAAACCAAAAGATAAAATAAAAGAGAGAGAAACATAAAAGAGGGAAAAAAAGGAAAAAATTAGGGTGGAAGAGAGAACCAAGAGAGTTGAAAAAATTAAGGAAAACAAAAATTTCAAAGGAAAAACAAAAAGAAACACCCATGATGGAGAGAGGAGCCAAAGAAAAGGAGGAGAAAAACTAGCAGAGAACCAAAGTGGAATTAAAAGGTAGATATTGTTCATCTTAATTTGGTTTTGACATTATAGTGACAAAATACTTAGTCATCATTCAACAAAGAACAATGTAAGATAAATTCATAATACATGCAAAGTGATCAAAGAGGAGAAATTAGTGCAAGCCGAGTGATTAGAGCAAGCCAAGAAATCAGTGTGAGTCAAATGATCAAAGCATGTGAAGCATAAGTATCTAGACAATAAATGCTAAGTAATATGACAATATGTGTCAAACACTAGTAGGTGTTGAATATTTAGAGTGTCCTAAGTCACTCGGTTGTTGAGTCAATAGAAGGTGCTGAGTAAGTAGTATGTGCCGACTGATTTAGGTGCCAAGAAAATAGAGTGTGTTGAGCTATTTATGAGCTGACTATCAACATACAAGGCATAGTGAAAGCTGAGCATCAGAGCCTATGGATGTAAAGTGAATAGTTTATGTTATATATAGTTGTAATGGCACAAACTTCTATGCAAACTATTTTTGGCTGACGTGAACATGGAATTTTGATTATAAGGAATAGGGATAGAGTCATATTATACATCCCTATGCAATGCATGCATCCAATCAGATTAAGGGAAGCATTAGATGGAAATATGGATCAATCACAACCATTGAATCTAACCTAATTTCATCTCCATAATGTTTATAAAGGAAACCTTAAGTGTCACCTAATGTTGTAAAGGAGGATACTAAGAAAAGTGTCTGGTGTGAAGGAAGCATGGAGAAGATGGCTAAGACACTATTTTGCAATGAATAATTAGTCTAAGAAGAACAAAGACAAGAAGCTAAAGGTCAAAAAGGATAGATCTAATCAAGAGGATCAAGATATAACTAGTAAAGAGAATATTTGACATTAAGAAGTAAGGTACTAACTGAAGGATAGTGGTTTTGAATCATTCTAATAGGTGATATAGAGTAAATCTCTTAACAAAGAATAGACTCTTGTAAATCTCTTAATTTAGTGGTTAGCTAATTGTGAGTTTTAAATCCTCTAGAAAGGTGAGACCTATAGTATTTTTAAGCCTTTAACAAGGGAGATCCTTCATAGGGTAAATCATAGTTTATGATCAAAACATTGTAGCCATATAATTGGCCACACTTTACAACTACAGTAGTGAAGATTTGTGATTGTCATGCCCACCCCAATTTTACCTTCTCATTGGAGGGTTTCTAGGTAACAAATACTTGTGTTATGTGTTAATTTACTTTCTGCTTTGGATGCGATGCATGTTTCATATTTCAGTTTACATGTTAAGTTATGAGATGGATTGAGGTGAAATTTTTTAGAGGGTAAAGTTTTAAGTATTGATTCAACTGCCCCCAACCCAACCCCCAAGATCTTACTCAATATCAAGAAGAAGACACTACTAAATTGTTTGAGGATAGAAAATAAAATGAATTAGATAAAGATATTGTAGATTTGATGGAAAACAATGGTGCTCTAACTAAAGAAGTCAAGAATTTGAAAAGAGAACAACAAGCACAATCAATATTCTTGTGTGAGACACCTAAAATAAAAAAGAAAGTTGAAGAAGATAGAGTTGGATTGAAGAAGATGAAAAAGTACTAGAAAATAGACTTGAGGAGAGGCCATTAGTTGTGCAAAATCTTACCAACGCTCAACTAGATCTGATGAATTAGTTGATGATTGCCAATCAAGAGATGATAAAAAAGACATTAAGAAGCAATGCTAAAGATATCATTGAAAAGAACACTAGAGCTATGTCGAACAAACGTGGAATGTTAATTGACAACATCATAGACCCCATTATAGTATTTTTAGTGAGAGTGATTACATGAAGATTCTACTAGTTGAGTTGGCTAAATAGTATGTTGCTTATTACAATTGACTTGGGTTATAAGATTGTGAAGAGAGATCACAGTTATGACTTAGCCGAGCTACAACTTCAGAAATTATCAAAAAATCTAGAAGCTATCATAAAACCTAAGAGTGCATCATGTAATTTTGGATCATGTATCATTTGCATATTATTTTATGTTCAAAATATTTTTTCTACATTTGTTAATATTAAATGGAAGTCAAGTAGATCTATTACTCAATAAGAAGAAGAAGAAGGAGGAGGAGGAGGAGGAGGAGGAGGAGGAGGAGGAGAAGAGGAAGAGGAAGAGGAAGAGGAAGAGGAAGAAGAAGAAGAGGAAGAAGAAGAAGATGAAGAGGAGGAAGAAGAGGAAGAAGAGGAAGAGGAAGAAGAAGAGGAAGAAAAGGAAGAAGAAGAAGAAGAAGAAGAAGAAGAAGAAGACGAAGAAGAAGAAGAAGAAGAAGAAGAAGAAGATGAAGAAGAAGAAGACAAAGAAGAAGATGAAGAAAAAGATGAAGAAGATGAAGATGAAGAAGAAGAAGAAGAAGAGGAAGAAGAGTAAGAAGAGGAAGAGGAAGAGGAAGAGGAAGAAGAAGAAGAAGAGGAAGAAGAAGATGAAGAAGACAAAGAAAACGAAGGAGAAGAAGAAGAAGAAGAAGAAGAAGACGAAGACAAAGAAGAAGAAGAAGAAGAAGAAGAAGAAGAAGAAGAAGAAGAAGACGGAGAAGAAGATGAATAAGATGACAAAGAAGATGACGAAGACAAAGAAGACAAAGAAGAAGATGAAGAAGATAAAGAAGAAGAAGAAGAAGATGATGATGAAGAAGAAGAAGAAGAAGAAGAAGATTATGAAGAAGAAGAAGATGAAGAAGAAGAAAAAGAAGAAGAAGAAGAGGAAGAAGAGGAAGAGGAAGAGGAAGAGGAAGAGGAAGAAGAAGAAGAAGAGGAAGAGGAAGAGGAAGAAGAAAAAGAAGATGAAGAAGACAAAGAAGAAGAAGAAGAAGACAAAGAAGAAGACAAAGAAGAAGAAGAAGAAGAAGAAGAAGAAGACGAAGAAGAAGATGAAGAAGATGACAAAGAAGATGACGAAGAAGAAGATGAAGATGAAGAAGACAAATAAGAAGATGAAGAAGAAGAAGAAGAAGAAGAAGAAGAAGAAGAGGAAGAAGAGGAAGAGGAAGAAGACGAGGAAGAGGAAGAAGAAGAAGAGGAAGAGGAAGACAAGGAAGAGGAAGAAGAAGAGGAAGAGGAAGAGGAAGAAGAAGAAGAAGAGGAAGAGGAAGAAGAAGAGGAAGAGGAAGAATAAGAAGAAGAAGAAGAAGAAGAAGAAGAAGAAGAGGAAGAAGAGGAGGAAGAAGAGGAAGATGAAGAAGAAGAGGAGAGAAGAGGAGAGAAGAGGAGGAAGAAGAGGAGAGAAGAGGAGGAAGAAGAGACGAAGAAGAAGAGGAAGAAGAGGAGAGAAGATGAAGAAGACAAAGAAGAAGAGGAGAGAAGAGGAGAGAAGAGGAGGAAGAAGAGGAGAGAAGAAGAGGAAGAGGAAGAAGAAGGAGAAGATGAAGAAGAAGAAGAAGACGAAGAAGAAGAAGATGAAGAAGAAGAGGAGATAAGAGGAGGAAGAAGAGGAGACAAGAGGAGGAAGAAGAGGAGGAAAAAGAGATGAAGAAGAAGAGGAAGAAGAGGAGAGAAGAGGAGAGAAGAGGAGGAAGAAGAGGAGGAAGAAGAAGAAGAAGAAGAAGAAGAAGAGGTAGAGGAAGAAGAAGAAGAAGAAGAAGAAGAAGAAGAAGAAGAAGAGGAGGAGGAGGAAGAAGAGGAAGAAGAAAGATGGGAAAGAAGAAAGATGAGGAAGAAGAAGAAGAAGAAAAAGAAGAAGAGGAAGAAGATGAAGAAGACAAAGAAGAAGAGGAAGAAGAGGAGAGAAGATGAAGAAGATGAAGAAGAAGAGGAGAGAAGAGGAGAAAAGAGGAGGAAGAGGAGGAAGAAGAGGAAGAAGAAGAGGAAGAAGAAGAAGAAGAGGAAGAGGAAGAGGAAGATGAGGAAGAGGAAGAAGAGGAAGAAGAAGACAAAGAAGAAGAAGAAGAAGAAGAAGAAGAAGAAGAAGAAAAAGGAGGCCAAGTACCATTGGAACTAACACAAGGTTTAGATGGAGATAAAGATGATGATGAAGAGGATGCTCAGCAAGAAATTAAAGAAATTGGTAAGAAGAGAAAAGCACAATAGAAGGTAGTGTAGAAACCAAATAAAGCAATAGAGAAAACTATAAAGGATCCAACTATAGCTTTGACAAGGTCTAGCACAAGGGGTGTCACTAAAAAAGTGAAAGAGACAAAGGAAAAAGGAAAAAGAGAAAGTGCCAGAACTAAGTCAAATCAGCCTGATAAGAAGAAAAGGAGAAAGTACACACCTCAAGGTGACTTAGATGATCAAAAGATAGGATCAGATAACTTAAGTCAATTTAAAGTGGTAAGCCACATTCTCTAATTTGACATTGATAATTTATGTGAAAATATAAAGACCAATGCAGATCTATCTAGTTTTTAACATATTAATTTTGATAAGTTAGGGAGTGAGGATAAGCATAATCTAGAAGAGGCTATTTATGATATGATGACAACATTCAAGAAAATTCCATTAGAAATTGCTATCTATTTTCCTAAAAAATCTATATGAGATAGTTGAGAAAAAGTGGAAGTTTATTTTGGATACTGAGAAACAAATTAGAGATGCCACTTTAGCCATAGTCATGCCTAAACTTGATAGAAGACAGATTACAAAAGCACAAAGGGAGATTTTCTCCCAAGTATCGAGCATTTAACATTTTGAAGAATAAAGTAGAAGAGGTTCTAACTGAGAGAAAGTTAATATGGAAAGATATCTATGGGTTAACCACAAAATCTATAGAAGAGAAGGGAGATCAAGAAAATGATAATATAATACAAAAATTCTAGAATGACACAACTAAGGAGAATGTACAAGATGCACAAGATATAGAAGATGCTTAGGATGATCAAATGTTGAGCACCATTCCTCCACATGGAGACCAAGAGAGTCAATAGTAATAAGTGATTATCAAGGATGTTCTTGATAATACAACACAAGATGCAAATCCATTTACTGAGGATGACTTGAAGAAATTACAACAAGACTCTACCAATGTGGCAATTGTATGTAATAATCTCGTATTGGTGAGAGTAGATGAGATTCAAAAGGAAAAACTTATATCTATAGGGGAGAGCCAAAAAGTCACATCAAATGTGCCCCCATCTTCTATAGAAGTAAAGGTGATAGAAGATGAGCCACAACAACAAATTACAAATCAAAGTGTCATTCTTGAATAGAAAGAAGAGCTAAATAAAGTACCATCTACAATGCCTACGATAGTCACTGAGATGTAAGAGGAGGCACAACCATCTAACACATCACTGTTAGATCTACATATTTCAAGGTTATTAGCTATTATGGAAATAGATGAAGAGGGCAAAAAAAGAAAAATGACAAGGAAGAAAATTCTATAGTAGTCCCACTAAAACCTAGTGAAGAACATGTGAATGAACATAAGGAAGGGGATAAGATGACTACTGAGAGTGAGGAACATGTAGCAATTCAAATACTAGTTACCTTACTAGTCACTACATCTCCTCCAAATATCCAAACTCTTTAGAGGCCAAGTACAAAAGGTACTCCATTACAAATTTCAATGCCAAGTTCAAGCACACCATAGAGTGTTGACAATACATCAATTGAGGATGTGAGCTTAGATGAGGTGATTGAATTACCAAAGCTTGATCTATCAACAACCACTATTGAAGAGATGAGCATTCTTTAGGAGGCTCTACAACATAAGAAAAGATAAGAAATTTTAAGAAGAGAGCACAATAAAAATCAAGTTTTGTATGAAATAAAATATATATTTAGTAATTTTTTAGTCTCTCAAATTCATTAACTGATAAACCTATTATAGAGAAGCTTGTTCAGATAGTTGACAAGGTAAAGGATGAATATATAGAGACCAATATAAAGTTACTAGAATGGTCTGATCACAAATTTTACACCAAAGTTATGGAAAAGATATCTAGTGCCATTGCACTTAGTTAAGTTGATTTAAAAACTAAGATAGAGGGTATGAAGATAGTTTTTCATTACATTTATTATCTATACAAAATAATATGTGATGTTGATATCTTTACTTGAGAGAATCAACAAAAAATTTAAACATTGAAAGGAGAGTTAAAATTCACTGGATGTTCATTATAGGTTTCTCCTATAACTAGCCAATTACATTTTCAGAGATTGAAGTTGGCTTAGAGTAGGCTTGCTAAGCTACAAGGAAAAGATGCAAATATTAGATCTATTCTAATTAGCATCCAATCCATGTTGACTCCACACATGAAAATTTTACAAAAGGAACTATCCCAAGAAGAAGCATTGATTCAAAAATATCCTCATTTTTCTACTCACAAAGGATTACTTTATATGGCTACCAAAATAGAAATCTAGATTCAAACAATAGATGTAGCACTAGGAAATAACTAGCCAATTACATTTTTAGAGATCGAAGTTGGCTTAGAGTAGGCTTTCTAAGCTACAAGGAAAAGATGAAAATATTAGATCTATTCTAATTAGCATCCAATCCATGTTGACTCCACACATGAAAATTTTACAAAAGGAACTATCCCAAGAAGAAGCATTGATTCAGAAATATCCTCATTTTTCTACTCACAAAGGATTACTTGATATGGCTGCCAAACTAGAAATCTAGATTCAAACAATAGATAATTGAGATTTTGCACTAGGAATCATCATGCAAGTGCACAAGCCATTTTTGGACAAACACACTTTAAGTGTACCACCCAAATGAAATAATTGTCAAAAAAGGCGGATTATAAATTTTGAAGATTTTGTAGAATTTTTTCAAGGTAGATATCTACTTAGAAGGAGTTATAGAACTAAAATGAAGCATTTAATTAGGGGTAGTAATAAGGTTTGAGAGATAGTAACATTTTTCCAAATTTTGAAGTTTTTGTATAGAAGCTGAGCAATGAAGATACATTGCCTAACTTATGCATAAGACAAGTATGCATATGCCATGAAAAAGTATTTTTTCCACTCATGTCAAAGGGGTAGATTATTTATCTCATTTTGGTTTTGAAATTATAAGGGAAAAAAATTTAGTCATCATTCAATAAAGAAAAATGGATAGTTCATGTTGAGTGATCAAAGTGAGCTAAGAAATCAATGTGAGCTGAGTGATCAAAGTATGTTGAGCATAAGTTCTAACCAATACATGTTAAGTAATATGACAATATGTGCCAAGTAGTAGTAGGTGTGGAGTAGCTAGAGTGTGCCAAGTAACTTAGGTACTAAGCCAATAGAAGGTGTGGAGTAAGTATTATGTGTCAAATGATTTGGGTGCTAAGAAAATAGAGTGTGTCAAGCTATTTAGGATTTGAGTATCACCATATAGAGCATAGTGAAGGTTGCACATCAAATCCAATAGATGTTGAGTGAATAGTTTATATCAGAGATTTTTGTAATGGCACAAAATTCTCTATAAACTATTTCTATCCATCATTAACATGGAATTTCTATTATAAGGAATAAGGACGGAGTCATATTATGCATCCCTATGCAATCCATGCATCCAATCAAATTGATGGAATTATTTGACAGAAATATAGATCAACCACATTCATTGATACTAAACTAATTTCATCTCCATAATGTTTATAAAGAAGGAAAACCTAAGGGTAACCTAATGTTTTGAAGGAGGATACTAACAAAAGTATCTAGTGCAAAGGAAGCATGGAGAAGATGGCTAAGATAGTATTTTACAATGAAGAATGAGTTTGAGAAGAATAGAGACAAGTAGTTAAAGGCTAGAAAGGATAGATTTGATCAAGAGGATCAAGACATAATTAGTAAAGAGAAGATTTTACATTAAGTAGTAAGCTACTAACTAAAGGGTCTTTGTGCTAAATCATTCTATTAGGTGACATAAAGTAAATATCTTAATAGAGTAGTCCTAATAGACTTTTGTAAATCTCTTAACCAAGTTCTTACTTAATTGTTAGTTTGAAATCCTATAGCAAGGTAAGACCTAATAGTCTTTGTAAACCTTTAATAGGGTAAACATTTCATAGGGTAGATCATAGTTTATGATCAAACATTGTAGCCATAATTGGCCATAGTTTACAACTGTAGTAGTGAAGACTTGTCACAATCATCCCTACCCTAGTTTTACCTTCTCTTTGGAAGGTTTTCAAGTAACAAATGCTTTTGTTATGTGTTGACTTACTTTCTTCTTTGGATGTGATGCATGTTTCATATTTCAGTTTATATGTTAAGTTATGAGATGGATTGAGGTGAAATGTTTTAAAGGTAAAAGTTTTAAGTATTGATTCACCTCCCTCCCCTCTAAGAACTTACTTTCCCATTGTTAATTCTAATAGAAATTTCATAACTTAAAATTAGAAGCCAAGAAAGTAGGATCTTTGTAACCTCTTATCACAATAAATAAATAAGACTCAGAAATCAACAAAAAATCTTACAAGTGTAAAGTATGTCAAACTAAAAACCAAGATCCAATAACCATAATCAATAGATATTCATTACTAGGAATAATAATCATATTTTAACCTAAAATGTTTATTAATAATAGTGAAATAAAGTCTTAATATTCCTTTAAAAAATATTAAGAAAAAGTCTAATAATTTTTGTTTGTGATATCTCCAAAATAAAATAGTATTCAAATGATAAGTTTTAAAGCTATATACATACTATTAAAAGAATAATAAGATATTAAAGTTCTAAACCTAGATTACCAAAATGATTTCCCTCTGTTTACAACTCATCATCACTATGGTCCACATTATTGCTGTGGTTTCACAATGCATGCCCTATTTTGGACTCAAAATGGGGAGCCCCTCTTTTCAAGCATGAGATCCCTTTTGAGGCACCCAGTCAAGCATCTCAATGCATTAGGATCTGCCTCTAAGTCTAAAACATTTTAAGGTGTCTAGTCAGTTGGGTCTAAGAAGTGCACAATGGTTGAAGATGAGTTTTTTTTCATATCAAAGTGTAAAAAGTGTAGGTATGCACCATCCATACATGTGCATCCATGTAGGGTGCACAATATGCAAACTCACAATAGACCCTAGAGATGCACATGTACACATGTACATGTAGACACTTTTGGAGGTGTGCACCCTAACTCTTCCCACCTATAAATAAGGCCCCTCTTTCTATTCACTTGTTCACCTTAGAGACTCAAGAAGAACACATTCTCACCCTCAAATACTCGACATCTTCGTAGCATCACAAATCTGCACCTACATCAAATATTTTTTAAAGGTAAAATAGAGGTGTACACATGCACATGTGTGCACCCTCCAAATGTGTGCATTATGCATATAGTCTAGTAATGAGTCCCCTTTTTCACATTAAAATGCACATGTTGCACAAATGTGCCATGTGCACAACATGCGCATTTTAGATTATGTATTTTCACAAAGTCCCACTAGATGCAAATTGCACACCTTGCACAGGTGGACCATTTATGCAAGGTGTTTACATGAATATTTTAGATATTTCTAGTCTCTTTTCTCTAGGTCCTTCTATTTTGGTTAGTTTTCTATTAGTTAGATCACATGTTTAAGGCCATTTTAGGTTCTAATCCTTAATAATACTAATTTTTCATTCTATTTTGTGGACAAAAATGGTGCCATCTTCATCTTCTATGGTTGCAAAGGTTGTACCTAAACTAGTTGCCTTCAAATATCAAGGAACAACCAAGAAATCTAGTTTCAAAGAAAAGAACTTAGAAATCTAAGATATGGAGTTAGGACACATAGACTAGAATGCCCTACTATTAGTGTGAAATAAGGCCAAGGCTAGATCAAGTATGATATCTATGTTTCTTAGAAGTAGACAAGTGAATGTGTCTTCTCATCAAATATATATCTTATCATTAGAACTAATTATGACCCTAACACAACACTATGTACTTGAAGAGAAAGTTGTTAAAAGTGTGACAAGGGAGATTGTCTTGGATATTAGAGCTCAAAATGTTGAGAAGGTCTTCTATTTTCCTCAAGTATATCAATATCTATAGATGACCAATAAAATGGTAGACAAGTGGTATAGGGAGAATGAATTAGAGGATAAAGAGGTTGTACAAGGGAAGAAACTTATTGATAGATCACCATTGAGCTAGAGGGATGGAAAGGTTTGCATAACCTAAGGTTATATGATAGATGACATTGGCTACTCTATAGTCCATTTGAGTAGAGCCATGGTGTTGAAAATAATTGATTAATTATGTATTGTCTTTGATGTTACACAAAATGTCATATCATTTCTAGCCAGTGTATGCTGAGCTCATTCAAGCAATGAAGAGAGTTTCTTATGTCTACCAAGCATTCCAAAGTTTTCCAAGTTTAGAAGTTAGTGTCTACCGAGTTCACTCAGTCATCAAAGGAAATTTTACAAAAGTTGAGTGTTCACCAAGCTCACTTAGTTAATTTAGAAAATGTTGGATGGAGCCAATGTTAACTGACCTCACTTGGTTACCAAAGGAACCTTGTGAATATGTAGTGTTAACTAGGTTCACTTGGTTAGTACAGGAAAATCATTTCTAAGTTAGCATCTACTGAACATGGTCGGTTAACAAAGGATTTTCTTGTGATGTGAATGACAGGATTCAACTGTGTGATTTTTGAGTCAAACTCATTGACCCATGTTTCATGAGTAGTGATTCAACATGAATCCATCTCTCATGAGAATAAATGGAACACTTAGAACTCATTGGATCTAGGTGATGCTCACAGGGGTGAAGCACCGAGACTTCCCGAGAGGTCACCCATCCCAGTACTACTCCAGCCTGAGTGCACTTAACTACGGAGTTTCCTCCATAGTTAAACCCTAACCTTGCAACCCCATTTGCAAAAAATTCACCAAGTGTTGTGCCTTATGAACCATTCATTAGAAAGCCCCTTAAGCTCATCAATTGATAAGTAGGAGATAATTTCCACAGCAAGTCAAATTGTGATGTGAATATTAGGATTCAACTGTGTGATTTTTGAGTCAAACTCATTGACCCATGTTTCATGAGTAGTGATTCAACATGAATCCATCTCTCATGAGAATAAATGGAACACTTAGAACTCATTGGATCTAGGTGATGCTCACAGGGGTGAAGCACCGGGACTTCTCGGGAGGTCACCCATCCCAGTACTACTCCAGCCTGAGCGCGCTTAACTATGGAGCTTAAGGGGCTTTCTAATGAATGGTTCATAAGGCACAACACTTGGTGAAAGTTTTGAAAATGGGGCTGCAAGCTTAGGGTTTAACTATGGAGGAAACTCTATAGTTAAGCGCGCTCAGGCTGGAGTAGTACTGGGATGGGTGAGCTCCCGGGGAAGTCCCGATGCTTCACCCCTGTGAGCATCACCTAGATCCAATGAGTTCTAAGTGTTCCATTTATTCTCACGAGAGATGGATTCATGTTGAATCACTACTCATGAAACATGGGTCAATGAGTTTGACTCAAAAATCACACAGTTGAATCCTAATATTCACATCACAATTTGACTTGCTGTGGAAATTATCTCCTACTTATCAAAGGATTTTCTTGTTTTGGCATATTAAATTCAATTGATATAGTTGTTGGTTCTAGCTTACTAAGGAGATGAATATTAATTATTCTATATTGTATACAGGCTAACTTGATAATGCATATGATATAAATACATGGTCAAGTTTAGGATTGATTGTGTGGAACATAACAAAAGATTTGATTATGCTTAGAGGAAGCGAATTAGAAGGATACAAAGAATATCCATGTTGATTTGCAAAGATATATTCAATCAAGAACAATCAAGTATTCAAGCCAAAATTGAGATATGTAATCAGCAATTTAGTTGCATTAGAAATTAGGTCATCTAATTATTATTTTCTAACCATTGTAGCAGTGATCTAAATCTCTTAACCATATTGGCTTAATAACTATTTATAAATCCTCTAACAAGGTAATATTTCTAGATTGAAGTTTCTGAAGACCTCTAACAAAGCCAATCCTAATAGGGTCACACCTAAAAAATTGTTTTGTAACCTTTAATAGGGTTGGTTCCTAACAGAGCTCACTTCAAAAGAGTGAAAATCAGTAACTAGTTGTAATTGGTGGTTTTCCCCAAGTTGGCTTTTCATGTTAAATCTTGTGTCACTTGTGTTCATGCTATTTATTTTATGTGTATACAACTAAGTTAATCTTAAATTTAATCACATTAGGATTAGTATATTCAACCATTGTCAAGTTACAGTATTTGCTAAAGTAAACCAATTTCATGTGTGTTTACTGAGTTATAATAGAATAGTTTAATCAAATTTGTGATTTGAATTGGCATCTAAGGTATCTAGGATTTATTTTTTTTAGCAACTGATTGACCCCTCCTCTCTCATTTACTCATCTTATATTTCCAACAATTGGCATCAGAGATTTTGGTGCTTGCAGAAAAAGTTTCAAGGACCTAAGTTAACGATAGGGATGTCTTATAGAAGGGAGATCTCAAAGATGAACAAAGATAACTTCAAGGCATAAAAAGAACTCATGAGGCTACATATGGCAACCATTATAGATTTAGGGCTAAAACATCTAGATGCCAAATACAAGGCTCCTATTGGAACTATGACCATTGAAAAAATTGTAGAGAAGAAGAGTCATAATATCATGATGACTGATATTACTTCATCTCTCATCTATGATGAATTTGATGAGATCAAAAATCGTGGAATTGCTTACGAAATATGGGTCAATCAAAGATCCATCTATGGAGGAGATGAAAATGTAAGGAGAGCCAAAGCTAAAAGCCTTAGTGGATAGTTTGATCAGATGAAAATATTGCAAAATATGTTGAAAGAATCAAAGCTAGTGTCAGTCTTATCTATTGAGCTTCCATTTTACACAATGCTTAATAGTAGGAATCCTTTCAAACTCCTCACTTCAAAAGCTGATCTAGAATCAACTCCAATGTTCTAGGTGAATTTGCAACCTACTAGAATTTGTTGAATTGAAGATAAATGTGTTTGTTCATGAGGAGGCTTTTTTTTAGTTCTAATCAATTTCGGATAAGATTTTTGAATCTACTTGTTGTCTCAAAAAAGAATAATCACATAAAAGAAATATGTTTTTTGTATTTTTCTATTTTTCAAATGAATGCAATCTAACAATAAAACTATATGAATTCCTAAATTAACCAAGTGTTTGTAAATGGAAATAACAAAGATAGGGTAACAAGAAGTTTAAGAAACTATCTTGAAAAGTAGATTCCTAATGGACATAAACCACAAAAACAACACGTCTATGAGTTAAGCCTTTAAAAAAATTAGTAGGTAACTAATGAAAATAGGAGAAATGCTTCTTGAAATCTACTGATACAATCATTGATGGTAATTTAGTAACTGTAAAATGTTTCACTTTTCATTTAATCGCAAGGCCATGGAAAGTGCACTCTATCAAGACAAAAAGCTATGTAGGAACACTAGGGTGATCTCTTCTCAAACTAAGTACATCAAAAAAATTTGTAAAACCATAGAAAACGCTAGAGTTAAAAGATCACACAACCAAAATAAACACAATAAAACTATTGGCACAATTACATTCCATGAATCATACATTCACAAAATATAACACACTTAGGCAAGAATAACTACACTTTGAATGAGAGCACCAATAGCATATATTATTGCATGAAAGTAATGGTGGTGGTATGGAATACATATTACATTATTAAATTTATAAGAAATCTTCTCCTCAATTTTTGTTAAGAGTGAGAGATATCTTTATGCAAACATATGCTTCTAAACTAAAAATAAATAAATATATTTATGTACAAACTAACTCTCTAACTAGTGCTAAGTAGGACTCCATCCATATTTAAATCTTTTAATGGATGCATGAGCCTTTACATGTCTTAAACCAAAAAAATCATGATAAAATAAGAAAAACAAAGCCACTAGATGGTGTAGAAGCCTCCAAAGATGCCTAAAATAGAAGCTCAACCTTCACCAGATGTTTGTAAGAGCTAAACTATCATTAGAATGCATTTTGGATGCATGGAAATCTCTAAATTTGGAAATAGCAATTAACTATCAGTGCAGCTATAAATTCTTCAAAAAAACTTCTAGCACACCTTGGAAAAGATCACCTTGGAAGTAGCACACCTAGAGCACCTAGCATAGCTTGGAAGCAAGTCCAAAAAAAATGCAAAATTTTACCAAGTGTCAAAAATGAAATTTTAGCTTCTAGGTTTTGTTCCCCTTCATACTAGAGCTATGTTTGGGTAGTTGCTCTTGAATTTCTCAATAATCTCTATGACTTGGGTTGCATCTAGAAAATCTAAAGCTTCATATTTTTCTTTCACTTGTTTCCTATAGTTTCCCACCTTGATGTGAGTCTATACAAAATATCCAAATCTAGCAATGTCTCTTCAGTCCTAAATGCCTGTCTAATATCATCATTAGTGGGAAGCTTCTTCAAAATTCTTTCAAAATTGTTCAACAACTACTTCTACAATCATCAGTTTATCTATTGAATCATGGGTAAGTGTACCAAGTTATGGTGGAAAAAGGGGGGTATAAGTAGACACCTTTTTTCTAAAATCAACAATTTTTGAACTTTGACATGAGTTTAAAAATAGTGAGACTCAAAATTTTAAGATATGACAAAAACAAAAGTAGTAGTCATTTGAATCTAGTTTCTAAACTACTATTTTTTTTCAAAATGGTTTAGTTTTAGGCCCTCAAAAAAAGGGGCCATAGAGAGAGGTACTATTTTTTTAGAAAAAAACATAACAATGTGCAAAGTGTGCCCCTCCTAAAATTTTAACTTTAATTTTGAAATTCTTTAATCACTCTGGTCAAAAGTTCCCTAACACCATGTAGTTTATCTCAAAAATTTTGGGTAATTTTTTAATGTGTATTTTTTTAATGAATTTTGTAAGTGGACACATCCCAAAAATGTGAAATATTTGTGTTCCTTGTAGAAATTATTGAACAAAACTAAACCAAACTAAACACTTTTTTTTTCAAAGTGTGTAGAATGGAGTCTAGTTTCTAAAAAACTAACTTTTTGTAAAATTCAATGAACAAGCTAAAATCTACACCCCAATTAGTACATGTTGGTTTTTGAGAGAAATTGGACACACATTCAAAAGAAATTATAGTTGAAAGGCTTGAAATAAATTATATGGTTATATAGCTAAAACAAAGATCTGTAATACTATATAACTTGATTTTATCGATTATCAACCATAGGAAAACTTGAAGGGGAGCACAGAAGAAAAAACAAGCATTTTTTGTATTCTTGTTGC